>JAWZYV010016657.1:0-475454 GCA_038373885.1 Cheiracanthium punctorium
GATTTTCGAAGGAAACTGGAATGCGTGTGTTCAGTGCTGTCAGTGGTTATCAGTTTCTTTGGACTTTACGAACACCTTCAGTTTATTTAGTTTCGTTGCCTAGGAGACATGTTTGTTTAGAATTCGCGAATGCGTTAATTTTGCTGAGGAGAGATTTTAGTACATACTCAATATAAAATCAATAGGATTTTTAAAAGAAAGATTGGCCATAATTGAAGTGCACATATCAAAATTTAGAAATTTCAACTTATACTTCATTTTTTCAAAAGTATTTAGCAAGAGAAGTTCAAAGTTTGCTAATAACCGTTTGAATTAACTTCAATCTCAACACTAAAACATGCATTTTTGAATTTACTAAAATTAAAAATACAAGTAAATGATTACCTTTGAAAAATTATGTACACCCTTCAAAAAAAGTATTCGAGCAAGAGAGAAAGTTCCTACGTTGGTTTCGTATATTAAAAGTTATTTATCATAGAATATGAATTAGGCTATTTATAAATATGACTTTCCATATTTCTATCAAGTTGTGCGTTTTTCAAAAACTCAATTATTATTCGCGAATCTAAACTAGGAAATTTCTCTCTTGCTCGAATACTTTTTTTGGAGGGTGTACCTTCGTAGCAGTTTCTAGCGCATGCATGAATTTCCTCCTCGAAAAAGTAATATTTGCAGCTTCAGCAAACGTAAAATACTTTTCATAACAACATACCTTTCCATAACAACAGACACCATTTGTAAACAGCAACAACGTGCACCAAGTAATCTTCTAAACAAACTCAATCAACCTTTATCGCTGTCGGTTTACTTTGTTTTAAACTAATTGCACTGAGTTTTATATACGAACGTTCGAGTTTTTAAACTGAATTCACTCAGTTTCCTTTACGAACACCTTAGATTGAAACTCGTTGCACGAGTGCAACTCGTTTGGCGTTTACGAATGCGGCCGATATCGGAATTCAATTTATCAACTTAAAGAAGTCGTTATATGCGTGGTCGTGTAATTTTACTAACACTGATTTTATATGCAAATCTTTACGTTAAAAAATCAATTTCTTCACTTTGACAAAAATATGCAGAATAGATTATCACACTCATCCGGAATGACTCTTTCTCCGTCACGTCACTATTCTTGATCTTGTCAACACGGAGTGCTCAGTCGTTTAGTATTACGCAGGCAGCGGTCGTAGTAAATTCGAACTTTGCTAATTGAGTAGATGAGATTCGTTTGATTGCCCGTTTGAAGATTCTTGTTTCATAAGAAAGTAAAAGGATTCTGTAGCAGAATAGAAGGTAATATGTTCGTCTCTTATTTTAAACATGAAGTCTGTAATATTGAACGATGTAATGAGGGAGGGCAAACTACTGTGGTTATAGTATATCAGTGCGCAAGTTTTAGAAAAAATTTACTTATGGTTTCCCACTCATTAACTTCGAATATGTTATTTCCAATATTTGCACTTGATTTAACCGATTAGCACCAGACTTTTTTAAGCCACATTCGCCGATTTATGGTAATGACTCTAGTAATAAATTTCAGACATGGATTTTATTTAAGCTTTAAAAAACATTTGATCTGCTTAATGTTTAACAAATGGGATACCTTAATTTTTACAGCAAGTATAAAAAGTTATATTCTTATGTAGTTAAAAGTAGCGTAATCTTCACTTTTACAATAACTAATTTAAATTTCCTCATTAGCACATTAATATTTATTATAAAGCGTACATCTTATATAAATTCATGTACGTTGAACAATCAACTTTCATATGAATCTGAACATATCTGATGTTACAAATATAGTAATTTGTAAAAGTATTAACAAAATCTCGAAACTTCACATTTCCAGGTAGGTTGGGTGGTTAAAGAAAGATGAGATTGTAAATGACTTATCACTAACAATCCCCCCCCCAAAAAAAAGTTGCATGTGATTGGCATGTATGTCTTTTGACAATACCTCAAATTATTGCTGATTTTGTAAATCTTCCTAGCTTCCATGACACTGAAATATCGTCTTGAAATGCTTGCAGAAGAATTGTTTTAATTTTACGTAGCGGAGATCCAAATCACTGAAAAGTTTACGTGTTAACAAATGAATATTATCCCCTCTGTAGGTAAATTTACATTAAAATTAAACGAGATGGATATAACATGTTTTTTTTCTCACTTTTTAGGTGGCTTAGTTATTATTATACTACTCCGGTGCTGGTATCGGATGTCCTGTCACCTAGCGAGCTGTGTTTCTGCAATCTGCCCCCTCCCCCGAGCTATAAAAGAGAGTATCTGTCAACTTTTTAAAGCAGATGTGCACAGAAGACTGCAAATGCCTCCATGGAATTCAAATGTGAGTAAAATATTTTCAATGTATAATTATTCCTTGTCCTTTGAAAAAAATAAATACTTTGTTATTCCTGATTGTGAAAACATCTTTAAACAGTGGAAAGAAACCCGAGAAAATTCTCAAACACGAAATATTTTCAATATCCTCGACCGAATTTCCACATATTTTGCAGATAAATAATAATGGAAAATTTTAGTTGTATTAAGGCCTTGACGTCAGCATTGAGGCAGAATTTTCTTCAAAGAATCATTTCTTCTAGATCGCGGACTGCAATGATGGCAAGTGCAGCTCCAGGCTGAATTCTCGGAGGGAGCCATTCAACATTTTAAATAGGTCTATAAATTGTTCAAAATGCATATTGAACATGAGGTATGCGAATCTAAAATTATAAAACGAAATATCGGAGGGGGCAGTAGGTCCATCGCACATTATCCCCCCTCCAAACGCATTGGCCTCCTCCAAATCCCTCCATTCCCATTGGGGCCCTGGGACGACGACCACAGTCCAAGGGTTCACCGGTGCCGCCCTTGAACTGCAGTCGAGAAGTGAAATGTTCAAGTCACCAGAAGTTTTAATACATGATTTAAAGTTAAAATTGTTCATAACATTAACTTTAATATATTTAATAAGAGTGCAATTTTTACATCAACGTGCTAAAACTAAAATTCTCCATGTGGTTCAAATTTATACATTTTAAGAAGTATGTAAATTTGACAAAAGTATACTAAAAGTTCATATTATGTGAATTTCACTTATGTAAATTTGTCATAAGAATCCTAAAGTATATATGTGAATTTCACTTTGATGGAACAGGTTTAAATAAAATGTAGAATATTATTTTTTCAATTATTTTGGAAATTTAGCAATTATATTACATTAGTGATATGTATTGCATAATATACTTCATCCAAAAATTGTATTTAAATTAATACTTTATTCATATAAGTTGAAATATATACGAAATGTAAATTTAGCATAGGTACACCAATTGAAAATCATAGGCATTTCTTTTCAGTTTTTTATTTAAAATGATTAATTGGAATTTTTTAAATCAAACAATAAGATTATTTATATGTGCTTATAGCTGAAAGGAAAGGGGAAAGGTGTTTACATATTCATGCATACATATTGTCAAAAAATAAAACAAACTTAAAGCATCTTTACTTTATAACCATCTTTACTTTATAAGACTACCTAGAGGGTGTAAATGAACGAATTGTAGTTAATTGAAGTTTAAATATATCGCATTAAATAAGGAATATGATTACATTAGATGATATCAATTTTACTAATCCTGTTTCAGTTTTCAAGAAGGTATAGTTTAAGTAATAAAGAGTAACAATCCATGCTTTAAAGAATTCGATAGGGGGAGAGAACCACTGCCTGCGTTAAAGGAATATTCAGTAATTTTTCTTATCACTGTACAGTGTACAAGTTCCATTAATCATCATTCCAGTAGTGGGTGAACGCATAGGGCTCCCAACTGCGGGACTGAAGGTGGCTGGTTCAAACCCAGGTCGCGTCCGCCGACCTAGCCGGTAGAAGTTTTCAGTGGTTTCCTCCGAAACTTTGCGTAAATATGGGTTAGGACCCTCTAGAAAACTCCTCCACACGGAGGGCCCCAATCCCCTTTTGCCTAAAATCCCTCGAGTAGATAATGGTCCGTAATCCCTCAAACCAAATCGAATCACTTAGTATCTGTAATGGATCACAAGAGTTGATATGTATTACTATTACTGATATGCAGCTATCTGTTTTTATATCGGTATAGAACAGGATAAGTCTCTGAACACTTATCCTGTTTATTATTAGTTTAAATTAGATTTAGAGAAAAATTCATGAATTATTAGCAAAGAAACTAGTTGATTTTTTTTTTATTACTATTGCGTCCATTGAGGAACTTGTAAAGACATTTTATTCTTCCATTTTACTCCAAAGGCAAATTTACGTAGCAAAATCCACGATTTTGCATGCAGAGGCTAACCTTTTCGGTTTTGAGTTTTTTGGTCTCGGAATTTTCTGCTGTCTAGCAAAACCCCAGATCATGATCCCGAGACGGAATAGAAATTTATAAATATTTTTAATGATATTTTACATGGTGAGTTATAATATTCAATAACAAATTCTTACGATTCCTTACTCTGCGGTTAAGCTGTATTATTATAATTCAAACAGTTCTAAAAGTGAAATAAGAAAAAATAAAGAAACGTCAATTTTTATGTCAATCTTTCAAAAAAAAAAAAAAAAAAAAAAAACTGCAAAAATTTGGGTAAAATGTTTCAGCTTTAAAAAGTAAACTATGTTTTTGCACTAAAAGTGTAAATGCATATGAATAATCTCGGGAGAACATATTTATGCTAACAGAACTGTAATTTTAAGAATAGTTATTTTTTAATTTTGGGTAAATTACTTTAAAAAGTAAATTTTGGGCAAATACTGTCCAACGCTGAAAATGTGCAGGTTACCTTCGGCTGACTTGGCGTCAACCAGGAACTTGACGTCAGCTAATTGCCAATCGCGTGCCACAGATAAGATTTAGAGGAAAAGTAATGTATTAATAGCAAAGAATAGTTATTGAAAGTTGTTCTAGTCAAACGTCCTTCATTGAAGGAAATGGTAAAGAATTTCTAGGCTTCTATTTTACTCCAATTGCAAATCTACCCAGCAAAATCCACAATTTTTTATCCCATATTTTAGGAAGGGATGGAATCGAGACTAGAAACAGGGCTGTCTCGTCTCGCGCCTCGCAGAGAAATTGCCCGTCTCGTCTCTCGAGTCTCGCAAAATTAAGGACTGCGATTTTGTTACCATATTTTTAGTAACATTAATACTATTTTTTATTGAAAATTAATATTAATAATTAGTTATTACCATATTGGGACGCATATTAGTAACTATATTAACTCATATGTGCATTTGAAGCGATAAAAATTGCGATTTAATCCGTATGTATAATGTGACATGGCGCCAAAACAGTATTTGTTCTTATTTCTTTCCGGAACTGCGTAAATGTAATATGTATGGTTGATGGGAATTTCATTTGCTTTTGAAATTCAAAGCTTTGAATTTTGTTAGAAATGATGCAGAACTCGGGACGTGTTGCTCAGATAAAATTTTAATCTAATTAAGCGACCACAATGTGCGGAATAGTGAATTCATAAATGTTTCAATAGGGAACGGCATAATTATAGTGAAGCCTGCTTATACCCCTCTCGTTTTAGTGTATCGGATATGGGTTTCATATTTAATTCGGAACCCGGGTTTAAACTGTTCATCCACACCATCAAAAAGATGAGACAACAGAGAAAACTTGCGAACAGGGTTGTTTCTCAACATGGATCTTTGAATGCTCCCCTGAGACCCAGCGTTGTAAAAGCGAAATCGCACCAGTAGATCATGCATTTACGTTCGCATAGCTTGGCTTATGGTGAAGAAAGCATTTTTAATAACTGATGAAAAGTTGAATTTATAAATATTAATTTATTTGAGAAAAATAGGAAATATCCATGATTTAATTCATACATATTCATCCATTTTGATGAAATGTAGTCAAAATTATAAGTACATAAAAGATCACAATTATTAAGTACACAATTAGAGCATAAAAAATCAAAGCAAGCACACTTGCATCAACTATTTTTAAAAATGTAATAATTAAAGCCAGACAGTCTAAATAAGATTGAAATTTTTTCAACGAAAAAACAATGATGGCATTCTTGAATACTTTATTCATAATTCTGGATTATACGTAAATATGAATGACATTAAAACTCACTTGCAATTCAAGCCTCATTTTTAAGCTATCTAAATATTTACCAAAAAAAATTACCTGAACTATGAAACCGAATATCTCTGTTGGCATTAGTGATTAGTTGGGCGGGGAAGGGGGGGAGGGGGAGGAAGCCAGTTAAAAGAATAATCTTTAAAAAAAAAAGTTCTCTAACAAGATGATCGAATTCTATTGGGTTTTATTTACAAGCAACGATTAGTCTGCGCAAATATATAATTGAATGTTTTCTCTCTATTAAAAAAAAAAAAAAAGGAACGTCCGCTGTCGCCTCCGCAGCCGCCGCTGTCAAGAGCTTGTTGGGCTATCTTCTCCTAAACCCTGGGGATTAGAATTTCGAGAAACATCGCCGATGTTTCTAGATTCGGAATTTTCCGAATCTCCGAAAAACGGATTCGGGAAATTCCGGGAACCTGATAAGCTGACTTAAATTTCGAAAATCGAATTATTTTAGAAAATATTAATAAAAAAACTGAAAAAATAAAACACAATGGTTACCAGATTTGGCATAAAATCTTTCATTCCTTTGCAACAAAGCAATTCAAAGTATGTATCGCGTGAAATTGACAAACATGAAGTAGGATTACACCCATTTAACGCCAAATTAAAAATGAATAATTCAATAAATAAATAAGTAGTGGTGTATGTGTGTTTGTTACACAAAGTTGACAATTTTCAAATAGTAAGCTCTCTTAGACAACAGGAGTTTAGAATTAGCGATTATTCGTTTTTCCAAAACAGAATACTAATTGTAACTGATTTTAAAAGCGCCATCTTGGTACTGGCAAAATTGTATCTTTCCAAGAAGGGTGAATCTAAACCACGAGTTCAAAAATTTTAGAACCCAATATCTTGAAAATGAAAAATAATTAAAATGCAGATTATCCAGCCGGTCCAGCTGGAGTATTTGCTACCAGTAGAAATATTTGGTGGCGTTAACTATGCCATTATAGCAGTTATAGTACACTTTGGATATTTGCCAGGGCGGCGAGATGATATAATTCGTGCAGCTAAATACGCCATTCTGCAAAGGATTGTGTTACCATTGTTACCATTTTTTGAGACACCCTGTATATTTAAAAATTATCTGAAGTACATAAAATGTTCTGAATAGCTATTTGCTGCTTTTCCTGAAAAGTTTATGCAATTATTATGAATTCGACTGGAACATCAATAAGATAAGTGTCAGTTACTGGTGAAATCAATTTTGTTTTTTCCAGCAATTGACACCCCATCTTAAATATATTTTTATTAGAAAAAAACTCTTATTTTATGTACTATGACCTGATACAGTTTAGTTTATTGATTTACAAAAAGAAATAAACAGATTAGTTGCATTATTAATCTTAATTTCAGGATCAAGAAAACTACAGAGAATCGGAACTTTTAGCTGAGTTTTAAGTCTATTTCCGATGCCTATAAGAGCCCTCTAGAAGTAAAAGTCATCAATCGACATTTAAATTAGTACTAGATAGCATCATTTGGTAAGTTCTGAAATAAAATCAATTTCATAAATAAAGTCATTCATAAGATTAAATCAATTGCTGGTTCGCCTACCCTACTTAATGAAAATTTGTTTGAATTATATGTAAAAAAAGGGCATTACTTTCTGATACGCCAATATAGTATATAGTCTAAGAGCCAGCGACCGCCAGACCTTCGTCATAGTATAAAAGCTGAAACTTTCTCTGCGCATACCCCCCCCCCCCAACAGAGGTAGGAACAATCGGCCACTATAAAATTTGGAGGACCGTGGCTTTGGCAGGTAACAGGTGGCAAAGGTGTATAAAATTGCAGAGTATTTTCGTCATTTCATAAAGCTTAATTTTTTTAATATGTTCTTCTTCGCAATACTAGAAATCCCTTTATCCCTTGCCAGACACTTTTCCATCGTGGCAAACCCCCGCCAGACAATCTCAAAGTCATGGAAAACTGTTGTGTTCGTAAACTCCCGCGACGAAGTACGTCAAGCTGCCACAAAGTGCAAGCACATTTTATACTGCTACTTCTGAACTTTCTTACGAAGCTGCAGAGCGCTCATAATAGAATTACGTTTTCCATGACTTTGAGATTGTCTGGCGGGGGTTTGCCACGATGGAAAAGTATCTGGCAAGGAATAAAGTGATTTCTAGTACTGCGAAGAACAACAAATAAAAATATTAAGCTTTATGAAATAACAAACATTTTCTGCCATTTTATACACCTTTGCCAACTGTTACCTGCCAAAGCCACTATCATCCAAACTTTCTAGTGGCAGGTTGCTCCTACCTCTATTGGGGAATATGCGCAGAGAAAGTTGCAGCTTTTATACTATGACGAAGGTCTGGCGGCCGCGGGCTCTTGCTCTAATAGTTTAGGCCCCTATTTTTACCCATTCATTATTGATATTACAGTCTCACTGTTGGAGCGTGGTTATACCATAAACTACAGAAGAAAGACTCGCATGTTGAATGAAGGTAGTTGGCCGCTTATTGTTGAAGTACCACTGCTACAGAGCAGTTTGTTTTGCGGTTTTCAGAAGTTTTTGCAGTTTTTAAGTTTCAGTGGTTTCAGAAGTTTTTAAGTTTTTCAAACATTCTGTTAGCCCTATTGGGCATTAAAGCTTTTTTGGTCTTCTTACCGCACTTTCCTCTTAGTCTTCCTTTAAGCTTAAATGCAAACAGAAAACAAGTTTCAGTTCATATTTATTTGATTCTAAAAGTTACCTTTAAAAATCTTTTATTTGCCGTAATTCAATATCGGCAAATTAATTTAGTCTGTAATGCTTTAAAACATCTCTTAAAATATTCCTACCTCTTTGGTTTTCAAAAATGTGAACAATTGCTAACGCACTTTCCTTTTGCGTTATGCAAATTAACTTCACTTTTGCGTTATGCAGATTAAAGATACTCTTCCAATGATGCCGCGAGCCTCGCACGTGCGTCTTTCTTCCGGTACGGGTGTACTTGTACTAGCGTACTTCGCGGGTCCCGGCTAAGATTTAAGTACTCGAGCTTTGATACCTGGATAGCTCGCTTCGCTCTCATTTCAGAATGTTAGTTTGATGATGTAAAGATCGCAGTAATACAGTCGTCCGCTTAACCGAACACTTAGCCGTTTTTAAAAGGAATACTTTGAATTATAACAAAGGATGTTATTGTAAGTTTTGTTTTTACTTACTCTGTTGCTTTTCCCGGCCTGTAGCCGGATGAATGACTTTTAAAGTATCAAGATTTAAATGAAACTGTTTTTACCTTATTAAATATTTCTATTCATTTTACAATTTTTACACTGTCATATATTGAGCAAGTTTTTAAACTGCTTCCATTACGTATATATTCTGCTGAAATGTTTTAGAAGTTAGTACTGAAGGACTTGAAATTATTAGAAACTTAATTAGAAACTTGAAATAATTAGAAACTTAAAATTTTATTCAGCCTCTCCTCACTTGCCCGTTCGGAACTGACTATCACATTTCAAAGTACTAGTATTTACTTTAACATTCATGTTACTCATGTATAAACCAAAAGAATTGTAGTTTGTTCTGCTGTGGTTGTTTTTTACCTGACAGTGTTTTGCCCATTAGTTTAAAGGTTCATTTTCTTAGATGATGTGTCGGGTATTACGGAATGCTAGGTAATATTGTAATGGGTTTCATGCCATCAACTAAATAACCCGAAAACAAAGACTGAATGTATCTTCTGTAACGGAAAGTTCTCCGGATCAACTAGGGTAAATTTGGATTCAACGCTTTATCTGTTCTCTGTGAGCCAGTGGAATTATTGGCGCCCCGGGTGGTCATACCATAAACTGGATATAAGGAATAGAGTGCTTAGGCAACCCAAACTTGAAGCTATTCTTAAATCAGCTGACTTGTGACTAGGTCTCGCGAGCATTATTCTTGCGCATCCAACTTCTCATTACACTTCTGCGGAACATTTTCGCGCAGTGAGTTAATTTCAGTTTTCATAGTTAAATCTATATAAATAAAGCAATGTGTAAACTGTCCGTTAGTTAGTTAGTTAGTTTGCCTATGTCTCGCGTAGCTCGCAGACGGGTGATCGTAAACCTACCAAATTTTGTACGGAAATTCTCCAGATAGGGTCCTGACACACCTCGAAGCGATTTTTTCAAAATTCGAATTATTTTAGGAGATATCGATAAAAAACGTGTCGCAAAAGGATCATTTTTGTTCTCGCCATTTCGCAATTGTAACCCCGCAGTGGAAAGAGCGAGGTTTGAGCATATCTAGGTTCCCATGCTTGGCAAGTTTATTAAATTGTTCAGACTCTTGAAGTAAAAATAAAAGAATAACGATTTTTTTTTGTTTGGATTATTTGTAAGGTTATTTCTTAATTAAAATATCGTGTGCATGTGAAATCGGAGCAGGAATGAAATGATTTATACTCAAAAGAAAAAGAGGATTTCGAAATTTTCCGAAAATAAATGTGCAACTTTTTAATTTGGCGAAAAATAAAAGGGTTGATGTGAGAATTTGAGATGTGATTCTAGCGCGAAGCGCTATTTATCGTCTGCTTTTGCTACTTGAATTATGAATACACCTGAATGAGTTTTAAAACTTTATTTCAGTTTTAAACGTTATTTCAGTACATTTTCCAACGCAGCTTCTTCCCATCTATTTCTAATGTATTACATCCAGAAAGAAAATTTTTAGAAATATCAATTTTAATTTTGTTTAATCGCACTCATCGATAATGATATACTCTCCAACGTCATGGAATAAGGAAAAAAAATAGGTAAGACCCATGGATTATAATACGCTTTTAATACATAGCACTTAGTGCGTATTTAAAATCGGAAAGTGTTTCAGATTTTCTTAGTTTTTTTACTTTCCATTTTTTATAAAGGCCAATATATCCAGAAGCTCTTCAGAATTAATATAGGACGAAAATATCTTGTTCCTTTTCGTAGGTTTTTATCATCAAACCACATCTTATTTTTGTAACCAGTAGTGGCCCGACACGGTAAGCATCGCATCGGGGCACCGGTTTCGAAGGGGCGTCATTTCGAACTTAAAAACTAAGTAGAGCATAAAAGGGGGCGTCTTTTTATGTTAGCAGAAGTCTCTACACTTACCCTAGGACCGCTCTTGTTTGTAACCATTTTAATTTTAAATTCCATTCAGAATATAAAATTTCAGTGCCAAGGAAGCCAGTGAGAAACAGGATTCTCTTCGAACAAGATTTATTAAGATGGTGAACGAACTGGTCGCCGGAGGCGACTAGTTTATAATAAAAATGGTACATTGCTGCTCTGGACATGGATGCAATTTACGATTGGTGAAAGGCTCTGAAATAACATTGTAAAGGAGTGTTTTTTTTTTTCCATATTTTAACATACTTTCATGAATGAAGAATATTCGATGTATGCACATTCACTAAGCCTTGTAGATCTTTTTTACACCAAGAGTTTGTAATGTGCATAAATATAATACAAGCAATAAAATTCGCTTGTAGTTTTACTTACCACAAGCAATATGTAGCGATATAGCACAAGTCTAGCCGCTATTCATTCCCGTGCCATAAGTCACAAGGTTTATCTTTTTCTCACTTTTTCAACGAGTTTCGAAAGACGATACCACGGTTCGTACGGATTCTGAATTTGCTAAAATTCCGAACTTTTGAAATATTTTTATATAATGGTTTGATACTTTAAAAGTGGTCCTGTCTTTCGTAAAATAGGAAAAGCTCTCTCGAGTATTTCGGATAGTAGGACAATTTAGGACAATTTTTCAAAAGTTCGGAATTTTGGCATATTAAGGGTACGAACCTTGGAAAAGCTCTCTAATATATATTTACTCTGGGTAAAACAATTTACCGCCCCATTCTTTCCAAATTTCGGCGTTGTGCTGCCACCTCTGTTTTGAGCTCGTTACTCGGGATGGACATATCCCACCGATCCACCTTTTGCAACGCCAATACCGCAGCAGAGAAAGATTGCCTGCGACTTCTGTTAAGACTCGAAGCAGAAATGGCTTGAACATAATCTTAAAATGTGGTTTAATAGATAAAAAAGTGCTTTGTGATGTAGTATCAGTCCTTCAGAGGTTTAAAAAACCTATTCCATATTGCCTGACTATTTCATATTAACTTTCATGTGTACTCATGATGATTTTGGAGACTTTATTCAAAAATTTGTATTTCTAAAAATGTAAATGGTATTAAATAATAATCTCCTCTCCTCTCTACATTTTTCAAAAGAAAATTATGGTTTCTGAAGAAAGAAAAGATTAAAAGAAAGGAAGAAAATCTGAAACACTTCCAGATTTTAAATACGCACTGAAGTGCTCTATATTAAAAGCGTATCATAATTTATACGTCGTCCCTATTTTTATACCTTATTCAATTAAGTTAGAAAGTGTGTCATTATCCGTATTTTTCTTCCTTTTATAAAGCCAATCTTTGGAATCGAAATCTATCTTAAAATCGCCTACTAAAACTATTTTAGAATCTTCGTAAAGAATATTACAATTGTACATCAGTTTCATATTGTTTCGAATGTGTATCATTATCCATGAGTGGTTTTTTTTTTTGGGGGGGGGGGTGTTGATTCCTACTTTAACGCCCAGACTCTCGTCAAGGTGGCGATAATTAAACATGCAGTTATCATGGCGATTTTTGTGTTTCCGTGGCAATCGTAATTTAGAATTAAAATGGCGATTTGGAGAACATGTAAGTACAGCATTCCGTTGTATTTTTATTTATTTTGGGCTGCCAATTAACGTAGTTTTAATAATTAAGTGTCTTCAAATTCCGTAACTGGTGCGTTTATAGCCAATTTATTCACTTAAGTTTTCATCTAGTTTTGTGAACGTTGAAACTTGTGCATAACACCAAGAGACCCATGACTGCAAAGCTCGCCAAAGTGAGGGGATTTTTTAGGTGATCGAGAGTGGGGCATTAAAATAGGAATCAACTCTTTCTTGTAGCATAAAAAACATCTCTGGATCGAAATCTATCTTAAAATTGCTTACTGAAACTGTTTTACAATCTTCACCAGGCATATTCGAACTACGGTCGCATTCCAACTATATCGCGTAGACATTTTAAATACTGTTTGGAATGGGCATCATAATTCATGAGTGTACCGTGTTTTCCTTCCTCGTTCTATAAAACACTTTGGAATAGAAATCTACAGTATGTCCACTAAAGTCTCTTGTCACCCTCTTAATTTCAGAACGACTGCTGCTATTTTTATAAACTTGGTGTCCAGGTATGGTAAATTGAATATGCGCTACCACATGAGACCGCTCATACGCCACCTGCTGGAAAACTGTGGAGTTAGCTTTCGTATCTCGAAAACGGTACGAGATAAGAGGGGAAAAGTTGATTACAAAGTTGTAGAGCGTTATCTATTTAGTACGAAAAGACACCGCATTGACATAGATGTGAAAAACGGAACGGTTAAAACGTGCATTTGTATTTTCGTGTTTTCCTACACTGCGAAGGTGAAAAAAAAAAACGATCAAAAAAAGAAAACAATTATTTATAACAGTATACCTTTATTTAAGATGTTCAAACTTCGCACCGTCAGCTGCAATGCACATTTGGATCCTCGTTTGAATGTCGCATGTTATCGATATGCGCCTGATTCTTGTAGGATTTTCCAAACCTGACTTTTTGAGAGACCACAGTGTTCACTGATCTGTCTTGTGCCGAATTTCGGGTATGTGAAGGCTTATGCTAGTACCTCAGAACTTGCCGTCCTACGTTAGCTGGTCTGCCAGATCAAGCTCGACTAGTCACGCTGCCTAATCGTACCTTAAACGATTTACCACAGATACGATGGCTTGATAAGAAGGATGGGGGCCTGCAGTGAAGCGTTCCGTGTACAACTTTGCTGCTGTTCGAGCCTTGCGTCCACATACACCGTACAGTAAAACCTTCTCACAATACTTAGCTTTGGAAAATCGCTCCATGGCCATGATCTTCAACATAGTAGAAACTCAACAAGATGTCTCTTTTATACTAGTGGTCTCAAGTGAACGTGTGTGTGTGTGTGTGTGTGTGTGTGTGACAGAGAGAGACGTTTCTTACTTATGCTACAAAAATTTCGAACATTAGGTGTAAGTTGATGTTGAGATCAGTACAAGGATACAACTCTCGGGGCTTGAACCAGTCCTTTATACTAGGAATCGCAAGCGATACCACTGTGCTACGTTGCGGCGGCGTGTTTAGCCCGAAAGATAATATTTTCTCCTTCTGTTCACATTTCGTGACTTCACAGTGTAGGAAATCACGAAAATACAAATGCTCGTTTTAAATATATAGCGTTCTGTTTTTTAACATCCATGTCAATGAGGTGTCTTTTCGTACTAAATCGATAACGCTTTGTAATTAACTTTTTACCCTATCGGGTACCGTTTTCGAGATAAGAAAACTTATTCCGCAGTTTTCCACCAGGTGGCGCTGAGAACGGTCTCATTCGGAAGCGCATATCCAATTTACTATACCTAGACACTACGTTTATAAAAATAGCAGTATCCGTTCCGAAATGGAGTGACAAGGGACTTAAGTGGGCATACTGTATATTAAAATCGCCTACCAAAACTGTTTAGAAAATTTCGCCAGGCATATAGTCAAACTATACTTCACCTTTATAAATACCTTTTGGAAAGTGTATCATAATCTATGAGTGTACAGTATTTGTCTTTGTTCTGAAAAACACCTCTTTGAAATTGAAGTCTAATTAAAATCGCCTACTAAAACTATTTTAGAATATTCGCCAGGCTTTTTCTAACCATACTCGAAATATATTTATAATAAATTGTCGCGTTTTGGCACCAAATTTAGCGATCCATTATCAAAAATTGCAAACCTTGTGCGACTTTCAACATTTTATTAACGCCCTCTTCATGTTACCTGGAAAACACATTTGAAAATACCTTCACCGTGACAGTTCATATCTACAAAACTTGTCGACAAGATCGCGTAGACAAAATAGCGTAGACGAAATTCTCGTACTGAGCGAAATAGCACCCTAGTGCTAACAATTAATTTACATATATCAATTTTTACATCGGTGTTTCACATTATGGAATATCCAGTTGATCCGGAGTCTGAGAATTCATGGAATTATTTCGCCAGTGTCTTTAATTTGTATATCAAAACCATTGAACCTAATTGCATTGCTAATGCATTTTTAAACTGGTGACATCAAGATGGTGGTAGTGTATGGAATGAATTTAGAATTGGATTCATAATATGTAGAATATCTAGTATAATATCGAATATAAGTAGGATATCGTGCATAATTATAGAATATGATTATCTTCATGATTTAGCTTCGATCTTTGTGAATATAGAATAAGGTAATTGCTTACCTTTCCTTGATTCTGGAGACTTCTGAAATCCAACAGGATGAATAAGTGAGACACTGAGTTAAAGTTGCATGAAAGACGCATATGGATAAGTGAATATTGAATTTAATTCTAACATATTAGGAACAGACTATTACTGCCAGTCAGTTGACATCTTTGTTACAATGTAGCATCTGAATGTCGCCTCAAAAGGCTAGAATTAGAACTTAAAAATGAATCAAAACTACAACAAACGTGAAGCGAAACTAAAAAATATGAACCAGAAGTAACCCATCAGGGCCTCCCATCCCTCGTTAGTGGGTCAAGTTCTTAAGATTAGATCAAGGGTCTGAATGGTGCTCCCATCTGTTGGATCACTTTCGGATTTCATTTCTGTTGTATCTGACAGATTCCGGGGGGGCGCAGACTCAGTATCAACATCTGGAAGTGGCAAGAATGCTATCTGAGAGGCTGGGCGTGTGACAGTTCCTCTGGCAGTCCGGACGGTGACCACTCTGCTGATGCCATCAGCGCCTGGATGGAGAGCGGAGATTCGGCCTAATTTCCACACGGTGGCAGGGGCGATTGGATCCTTGATGAGGACTAACCTTCCTACAGCCAGGAGATGGTTGTTTCTCATCCATTTTGTCCGTGGCTGCAATGTGTTTAGGTATGAGGTGCTCCATTTCTTCCAGAATTGGTCTTTGAGTTGTAGTAGGAGGGACCACCTAGAATTAAAACTTAAAGAGATAAGATTAGATTTATGTTCAGGGAGTTCGAGCAAAGGACCACCAATAAGAAAATGTCCGGGTGTTAATACACTGAAGTCTTTGGGATCAGCTGATAATGGATATAAAGGCCGAGAGTTGATGATGGCTTCAATTTGGCAAAGAAGGGTGGTAAGTTCTTCAAAATTGAGGAGTGCTGTTTTACATGTTTTGATTAAATGCTGTTTAGTTAATTTAATAGAGGCCTCCCAAATACCTCCGAAATTTGGTGCATATGGAGGAATGAATTGCCAGCTTATATTACGTTGGGATGAATAATCTTGTATTAAGGGATCATGAGGAATTCTAAATAATGATTTTAGGTACGCTGAGGCTCCAACAAAGTTGCTTCCATTGTCACTAAAAACATGCGATGGGTAGCCACGACGAGCTACAAATCTTCGAAATGCTGCCAGAAATGCCGCTGAAGATAATGCAGAGACCAATTCAAGATGTACTGCTTTAGTGCTCATACAGATGAATAAACAGATATATGATTTGAAGGTACTTGATTTTCGAGTGTGTTGGCACTTCGTGGAAATTGGCCCTGCAAAATCCATGCCCACCTTTTCAAATGCACGGCAAGGATTGACTCGTGCACTCGGTAGATCACCCATCATCTGGGTAATTGGTTTTGCAGATGATTTAAAGCATTCGATGCATTTCCGGAGTTCTTTTCGAACGGTTGATTTTCCGTCTGGGATCCAAAATTTCTGTCTTATTAGAGATAAGACCAATTCTTGGCCTGCATGAAGATTTGCATGATGATAGTGCCGAATAACAAGAGTTGTGAAGTGATGATGTTTGGGAAGCAACATGGGATATTTCTGATCAAAAGTGAATTCTTGTTGGTGACGTAGACGCCCTCCAACACGCAGAATTCCTTCCTTATCAAGAAAAGGATTTAATGCTATGAGTTTGCTGGATTTTGGAAGGGGTTGATTAGAGTTAAGTTGGGTGATATCGGAATGGAATGCATCATTTTGTAATAATTTAACTATTGTCTTGGTAGCTGTATCTAATTCATGGGCTTTCAAAGGTCCTTGAGTTTTAGGATATGATTTTGAGTTATTGTAGAACCTAAATACCCATGCTACAGTTCGCAGTAGCCTCATGTATGATGAAAATCTGTCAAATAAATCTAGGAAAGGATTGAGTTGAGTGACAAGAGATGTGCTTTCGAACGATGAATTAAAATGAATATCAGAGGATATATCATACATGTCTTGATTTGGGGTATTTACTCCTACAGAGGTAGGATCAAAATCAATGAGCCATTGTGGGCCATTTAACCATTCTGAATGCTCCATAAGTTGTTTTGGATAAAGGCCTCGGCTTGCGCAATCAACAGGATTCGACTTTCCAGGAATGTGATGCCATGAATCCTTTGAGGTTAGAGAATGAATTTTACATACACGATGCTGGACGAATTGATTTCCTTTAGTTGGTGGATTGTTAATCCAGCACAGTGCAATTGTTGAATCGCACCATAAATAAGTGCTATGAATGGGGAAATTTACAGCCCTTTTGAATGTGTCCACTAATTCTGCGAGCAGGACTGCACCACTCAATTCTAATCTGGGCAAAGTTATAGCATTCAAAGGTGCAACACGAGTTTTGGCTGCCATTAAGAATATACGAGATGAATTGCAAATGACTCTAAGATAAATGACAGCAGAATAAGCCTTTAAAGATGCGTCACTAAATCCGTGAACTTCTATCTTTACTGAATTGACAACATGGATGTAACGAGGAATCTTTATCTCTTTAAAATAATGAACTTCGGCTTGGAAGTTATTCCATCGACTGAGAATGGCTGATGGTAAGTGATCATCCCAACCGATGTTGGCCTTCCACAA
Organism: Cheiracanthium punctorium; assembly: GCA_038373885.1. Lineage (NCBI taxonomy): Eukaryota > Metazoa > Arthropoda > Arachnida > Araneae > Cheiracanthiidae > Cheiracanthium > Cheiracanthium punctorium. Next base: position 18,053 of record JAWZYV010016657.1, read on the forward strand.
ATCTTGCAGAATAATTTTCAAAATTATCGTAGAAGGTGCGACAAACCCTAAAGGGTCAAAGGTGCGCGCAATGATGGATAATAACTGTCTTTTCGTTGAAACATTATCTGAAGGGACTGCTCTAACTTGAAATGAATCCATCGTTAAATCCCAAACGAGACCTAGAATTTTTTGAGATGAATCTTCTTGAAATGAGTGTGTAAAGGTAGTAGCCTTTAGGGCATCTGGAAATTGTGCGATGACTTCGGGATGGCTACATGACCATTTTCTGAGCTCAAAACCACCAGCAGACATAAGATCTAAGAGTTCTTGGATTATGGATTTTGCTGAATCGACCGAATCAGCACCAGCTAACAAGTCATCTACATAAAAATGATCTTGAGCTAGCTTAGCTGCTTGTGGAAATCGTCCCTTCTCATCGCTGCATAATTGTTGTATGGTACGGATTGCGAGATACGGCGCACATGCTGTGCCATAAGTGACCGTATTTAATGTATAAATTTTGAGAGGTTCATTTGGAGATTCTCTCCAGAAAATTTGTTGGAATGACTTGTCTTCACTAGCTATCAGAATTTGGCGGTACATTTTTGTAATATCAGCAGAAAATGCCACAGGGAAAGTTCTGAATTTTAACAAGACCGCGAAAATGTCTGTTTGGAGTTTTTTCCCTTTCAATAATACATCATTTAGTGATTTGCCGTTACTCGTTTTAAACGATCCATCAAAGACAACTCGTAATTTCGTTGTTAAACTATTTTCATTTATTATACCGTGATGGGGTAACATATAACTTTGGGAAGCTACATCAGATATGAGAGGAGTCATATGACCAAGACTTTGGTACTCTTCCATGAATTGAATATATGTTTGCCTTAATTGTTCATTTGATTGTAATTTCCTTTCAAGAGAAAAAAATCTCATTAAAGCTCCTTCTTTACTGTCCCCAAGGTTTGAATCTTCTTTAAAAGGTAACTTTACGATGTATCTACCCTTGGAGTTTCGAGTATGAAATTTGTCAAAAATTTCGTCAGCCAATTCGTCTTCATCATTAGGTTTAACAGGTTTATGGATTGTTTCGCTTTCCCAAAATTCCTTTAGATTATTTTCAATGTTTGTGAGAGTGTGACATACCACAGATGAATTTTGAGTGGCTGGTGTATTTACACTACCAGACAACAAATGTCCTAACTTGGTAGGTAATGCGGAGGGTGTACCTTTAGGTCCCAATATGGGAGAACCAGTGACTAAGAATAAGAAAATGTCCGCACCTAACAGAATATCGATCTCACTTTCCACAAAATATGATGGATCAGCAAGACATAAATTATTTAGATGAGGCCAATCCTGTTTTTTCATATTGAAATTTGGAAGAGATGTTGTGACTTTGTTTACTACTAAAGCATTCACTTGAAATGTATCTCCTGAGAAATATGGAGAAAATTCGAAATTGGTAGAATATAAACATGTTTCAGCATAGATTTCATTTATTCCCACCAAACGGTGCGTAGTTGGTTTCATCGACAATTGTAGTCGTTCTGCACAGTATTTTGAAATTAGCGTGTTTTGTGAGCCGTTGTCGATTAATGCCCGGCAAGTTATTGTTTTACCAGTCTGAGACTTAACTTTAATTATTGCTGTTGATAGCAAAACATGATTCTGTTCTTGCGATTTTGTGTAGCTATTTGCTACGGTGCTTACTGACTGAGATTGAGGCACTTGATCATTATTTACATAACTATGCAGTAATGTATGGTGCCTAGCTGCACAATTTTTGCAACTGAATCCTATTCTACAATTATCAATTAAATGATTACTTCTTAAACAATTTGTACACAAATGATTATCATTAACGCACTTCCATCTATCATTTATATTCATCGCATGGAATGTGGGACACTTAAATAACGCGTGATTTTGTTTACATAGCATACAATTATTAAATTTTACTTCACTACTTACATTTTCTCTTTTCACTACAGTATTATGTACATTAGATTTTTTTTACTGCGTTATTTACAACTGATTTCGCTTGAACCTTTTTGAATTCCGGTTTAGAAAATTTATTTTCTTGTAGACTTCTAGCCTCTTTCTCAATAAATGATTTAAACGTATCCAGAGACGGACAGCTCTCATTATCCAAAGCCAATTCCCATCGTTGTATCACCGCATCATCGATTTTGGACGTAAGGAAATTTATTATGATTAAATCCGTAAGAGAGTTAGTTTCCAACCCCAATGTTTTCAGATTCCTCACGGCTTCGTTACAAATGTCAATGACCTCTAAGAGTAACTTTGAATTATTTGCTTTCGTTATCTTCATTCTAAAGATTTTATTTATTTGGTTTATTGCCAGCTGTCGTTTGTTCTCATACCTCTGACATAAAATCTCCCAGCAATGCGTAAGGTTTTCTGGCGTAATTGCGAAACCTCGAATTAATTTTGCTGCATCACCGCGGATACACGACTGAAGATATGTCAGCTTTTCAACATCATTTAAAGATTTGTTATCAAGAATAGATGATTTAAATATTTCTTTAAACGATAACCACATTTCACTATTTCCGAAAAAATATGGAACTTCTAATTTGGGCAACTTCACTGCCAATGAAGATTCTTTTCCTGATGAATTCTCGCTTTTGGTTATTTCAATCGGAATTTTATTTTCGAGGTCAATGACCCATTTTAATAGTAAATCTTTACTTTTGATATAACTATCAAAATAATCAGCGCTTTCATCTTGGGATAATTCTGTAAAATTCTCTACCAATTCCTTTTCAAACTTTTCTACTTTGCCTTTTAAAATTCCTATTGCGCGATAATTACTTTCATCAGCCTTTTCTACATTTTTCTCAAATGCACTTATTTCCTTTAATAATAATTCGAATTTGAAAGAACTCTTAGCTTGCTTAGGAGGCATTATTACTCTTAATATTTGAGAAACTTCAAACTGACTAAATATAGAATAATATATCTTAATGGAAATGTAATAATAATACCATGAATAATGAACTGAGTTCTTTTCATACACTTAATAAATGTCATTCATATCCTTCGATAGTCACTCAGGCTGGGACGGACCAGAAATATGTATGGAATGAATTTAGAATTGGATTCATAATATGTAGAATATCTAGTATAATATCGAATATAAGTAGGATATCGTGCATAATTATAGAATATGATTATCTTCATGATTTAGCTTCGATCTTTGTGAATATAGAATAAGGTAATTGCTTACCTTTCCTTGATTCTGGAGACTTCTGAAATCCAACAGGATGAATAAGTGAGACACTGAGTTAAAGTTGCATGAAAGACGCATATGGATAAGTGAATATTGAATTTAATTCTAACATATTAGGAACAGACTATTACTGCCAGTCAGTTGACATCTTTGTTACAATGTAGCATCTGAATGTCGCCTCAAAAGGCTAGAATTAGAACTTAAAAATGAATCAAAACTACAACAAACGTGAAGCGAAACTAAAAATATGAACCAGAAGTAACCCATCAGGGCCTCCCATCCCTCGTTAGTGGGTCAAGTTCTTAAGATTAGATCAAGGGTCTGAATGGTGCTCCCATCTGTTGGATCACTTTCGGATTTCATTTCTGTTGTATCTGACAGGTAGTATCACATTATGTCAGGAACTCGCAGTTGGTTGTACATGAGTCATGTCGGTGGGAAGATGTTCAGCTTTTTAAAGTGGCGCATTTTTTTTTCCTATATTTATTTTCAACATATTTATGCAAATTTGCAATTCGATCGGTTCAATGGTGTAAATTTTTTTTGTAATCTTCTTTAACTATATTTCATAAAATGTAAAAACTGCGAATCGGTAAGTCTAAAAAGCTATGGCGTAGATACTACGGCTTCTAACTATAAAACAATTTTCGGAAAAATGGCAAGATTCCACCTTTTCCTGTATTTTTAGGATTTTCAAATTTTTTAAGTATTTTAAATTTTTAGATGGTTGTATGAAAAACTACCTGCCTATCGTATCAACGGTGTGGATTTAACTAAGGTTTTTGGGCATAACATTCCAATCTTTTTGGAGAAATGCCGGCAAGTCTTGTTTTGAAGTGTTACAACCCGGAATTGTTACACCTAGGTTATTACTTATAAAGTAATTGCTATTTTTAATGTATGTTTTTAGCATTTCCATGTCGGTTAACAATTTAGACAATCTATCACAAGATAAAATTTTCTAACACAAATTTTTAAATACTGGCTTCTCTTGTTCAAACACTCGCCAGCAGCAGCAATCCCACCTTCTGAGTTCATCGTTGATTCTAAGCTGTATCTTCGAGTTTCCAGCGCGTTTGCGAAACATTGTTGAAAATTCGAAGGCAGTAATATGTGGGGTGCAAAAGGTAATTTCAATCAACAGACTGAAGCCAGCGTATTTTCTAAATCCTGAGGTGAAATCGAATAACCTTCTTCAAGACGAGGCACAAGGCATGATACTGTGGTTTGGCAAGCGAGTGAGTTTCCTGGAGTCGTCGTCCGAGGAACTGGAGGGGGCATATAGGCCTGAGGCGTCCGCCTCAGTTTACGAATCCTGAAGAGGGTGATCATGGTTATTCAGTTTACGAACGCTAAGCCGATTTGCGGTTATTCGGTTTATCAACACTCTGGAAGCAAACCCAGCCTGTAGTCGGACCTCAATGGTTTCTGTCGTTTTCGGTTAGCTGACAATATGAAAATGTGCACTTTAACGATGAACTGCAGTATATAAGGTGAAACCCCGGCATGGCAGCTGCTGCTCTTTCTTGCGTTATGTTACGTAATCTTTTTGTTTTCTTATAGTTATTGTGTACGTTTAAGTTAATAAAATTGTTTCTGTTCAAACAAGTGTCATGTTAATCAACAGGTTATAGCTGATCTAACAACAAGCAGTCAGACCAAGCTAAAGATTAATAGGAAAATCGTTCCAATCCTTCCATTGATGGAAAAACCAGAGAATCCACTGTCGCCTCTAATGGAAGAAAACATGTTAACTCACTTTTTATCCCCACACTTTGGCAGAGATTCATGCGGTATCTTTAATTTTCCAGCAAGATTTAAGTGTTTAATTTTGGTCTGTCTGTTCATCCGTGCATGAACTGCCGTAAATATGGAATGATTACTACGAAATTTATGTTTGTAATTCCTATGTTCACTACGTTGCCTACTGAAAATGAAGATAGAAGATAATCATAGGAATTCTGATAAATTGCGTGCTATGGGCAGTCATTCTTTATAATGTGGTTTAGAGATATTCGGATATTTCAAATGAAACAAAAATGATATAGGGCAAGTTGGGGTACAATGAATCATACTAAAAGTACGATTTGTCATAGAAAGATTGTAACTCACACACATTATTATTATTATTATTATTATTATTATACAAATGTGCCTTTCAGATGTAATTTGGAGACAACCACATTTTTACAAGAACTGAAGAAAATTATTAGATTTTCACTGTTGAAAGTATGTGTCATTACTAAAAGTAATATTGTTTTACCTCCTTGCTCTCACATGTATATTTATTTTTCAAATATTGTAATCCCTCTGTTATAGTATTCATCATGGCTCCCCGAGATAAGTACAGGCTGCCCGAAAAACTCCGTTTTTGCGTATGAGCAAAGTTTCGCTCGTTCGCCAATTTGGAGGTACCACCTGACCCACTGTTTTACCTCTGCCGGAGAAAAAGTGGCTAAAATCAAAGTTAAAAGGATTCCGGAAATGGCTAAAAATGTTTTCAAGCGGAGAAAAAAAAATAATAAAAATTTTGTCGTTTACGTGCTTGTGTTGCTGAACTATGCTTCTCTGCTGATGATGCATATCTGCTGATGATGCTGATCTGCTCTTTGTGTCATTTGGACTTTCATTTCCGATTTACAAAATACTTCGGTATTGCCAGTCTGCCAAGATCTTTTTCTCCGGCAGAGTTGACAACAGTGATAGTCAGGTAGTAGCGCCAACTCGGCGGAGGAGCGAAACTTCGCTAGTACGCAAAATCCCAAAGGAGAAACTGGTTTTAGGACAGCCTGTACTTATCTCAGGGAGCCATGGTCTTCATACTCCCAAAGCCAGAATTAAAAATAATAAATTTATGAATTAGTAAAAATTTATTCATTTTTAACCGACGAAAAACGGGGAGGTTCTCAAGTCGACGCGTATATTTTTGTAGCCTCAATTTGGGGTACAATGAAACATGTTTTATTGTACTATGGGTTTGTACTCCGGTATATGGGGTACAATGAAACACTGTCAGATATTTACCTTTTGCAATTTTTTAAATAAGAAGATGCTATTCACAAACTCATAAAAATTCATTTAGATGGGGAAAGGAGCAAGTTAATTGTCCATTAATTTTATTTTTTAGATGAAAGTTTGTGAATAAGGGGGATAGTAAATTTTGTTTCATTGTACCCCGAATTATCCTATCAATTAAGGATTACAAGATAAAGCTGTCCAGCGAAAATAGCGAGTCTATGATTTATAGTTCTACATGATCACTTAAAACAATCGAAAAGCATTACGAAATTTGTTATTGCTATGTACAGTACCAGGTATCCAACTGAAAAAGGTGCATGAAGCAATTTAAGTTTTTGCATGTGCACCGAAAAAAGAATTCCAGGGCATTACACTCCGTGTTTAATCATTCCTTAAAGCGTATATTTTAGACTTACTCTGCTATTTTAAACCAAATAAAACTCGAATGGCCTTAAAGTTGACAGAGTGCTGATCTCTATCGAAAACGCCTGTAGCGTTTATAGTTATTTCACAGGAGCACTCAAAAAGAATTTAAATGCATTACGGTCTATGGCAATGTACGGTCTTTGTCAGGCATTCATCCTTTTCAAGCACAAGACAATACATATACAAACCTTTATAATTTTACACTTTATTTAAAAAATTGAAATAAATTTTAAAGTTCTCTTACAGGCTTTCTTAAAGTTGATAAACAGTTTTTTTAAATATCTCAAATCTCTACAAAGTTCCTAAGATTGGGCCTACCCTTAGCTGTCGATCAGGTCTGGAGTTTTGGGCGATTTTCTCCAGATGTAACGCGAATACACGGCAGAAACCCTTGATAAAAAGGTCCTGCTGCCAAATAACATCCCCCCTAAGGTCGACAGCTCTCGTGTCGCTTTACCTTAACCAGTAAACTGAAATCTCGCCAGATTTAGTACAAAACATCGCGTAATTTGGCGCAAAAATATAGTTTTGGAAAATTTTATACTCAATGAGTTTAGTATGTTTCATCTTCCTTGTTTGTGTCTTACAGATGATGATGAAAGTTGCTTGTCAAGAATGGGCAAAAGATAAGTATTTTTCGTTTTGTGAATTTATTTTCAGGTGTTCGTATGTAACTTCGTTGTACCTGCAAGTCACATGTTGTGCTCGAAAAGTACAAGCTCCGGACTGCTAAATTTTCCTTTTCTTTTGTGCGTGTTTAATTTTGTATATAGATTTTAGGTCGGTGTTTGTTCCGGCAGTTATCTGCCGCTCAGGATTTCTGTACGCATAGATAGCTTAGTGTAGTGTAGTGTAGCGTAGCGTAGCGTAGCTTATGATAGGCTAAGAGGATAGGGTAGGGTGGGCAGGGCAGGTTAGGTTAGGCTAAGATAGGGTAGCACAGGCTAGGGTAGCTCAGGCTAGAGTAGGCTAGGCTAAGAGTATAGGCTAGGCTATGCTATGCTAAAACGGGTACGGTAGGCTAGGATAAGTAGGGTAGGTTAGGTTAGGCTAAGTTAGGGTAGCTCAGGCTAGAGTATGCTAGGCTAAGAAAATAGAGTAGGCTAGGCTAGGCTAAGAGGGTAGGGTAGGCTAGGCTAAAACGGCTAGGGTAGGCTAGGCTAAAACGGCTAGGGTAGGCTAGGCTAAACTAGGCTAAAACGGGTAGGCTTGGCTAAAACTGGTAAGGTAAGGTAGGCTAGGCTAGGCTAGGCTAAAACGGGTAGGGTAGGCTTTGCTAAGCTTGGCTAAAAATGGTAGGCTAGGCTAGACTAGACTAGACTAGACTAGACTAAAACGGGTAGGGTAGGCTTTGCTAAGCTTGGCTAAAAATGGTAGGGTAGACTAGGCTAAAACTGGTAGGGTAGACTAGGCTAAAACTTGTAGGCTTGGCTAAAACGGGTAGGGTGGGGTAGGCTAGGCTAGGCTAGGTTAGGTTAAGATAGGACAGCTCTTTCAGATTGGCCGAAACTCGACAACAGCTCGGAGAGCATGAGGGTACTGGTTGATTTGTCTGATCTGAGGGTGTGAATGCGCAGCGGCCCAATTCCAGGGTCACCCGCTCCCTCGGTGTTGACAGTCTCTCTGGTCCTGGTGGTGTTCTTTCTGAGCTGGCTCCGATGTCCTCTGTCAACGGTCCTTGACTTGGTGATTGACCTTAGCGTGCTGGGACATTCGCAATGGGCCGCTGCGTACCAAATGGGTGACCCGCGAACATATGTACCTGCATTGCGACGGCAGTTTCCCGAAACTGATCTACGATGGTGGCTCGGAACTAGGAGTTGCAAGGTCTGTGCCTGAAAGAGCTGGGAGGGCTCGCGGAACTGGGAGGGCTCTGGAAACTCGGGCTCGCGGAACAGCTGACCACAATTTTTAGATTTGGAAAACTTTCGCGGTTTGTGAAGTGAATGAAAAGGCAGCTTAAAAGTACGGACGTGTGAATACGGGTCTCTAGGTCACTTTTGACTTTCTTTCGTCTGACGGAAAGGGCCAAAGTAGGTGTTATCGGCCTGCTCTTTACGTTAACCCTTCAATGCATGGCGATGCATATATGAATCATACCAACTTTTACCGAATTTTGCTTTAAAAATTTCCCAAAACAGGCGGTTTTCTGGGCTGATTTTTATCTTCATACATCCATATTGATATGTAACTGTCATTTTCCCCAGTAGATGGCAGAATTTAGCAGCACTTGTTATTGAATTAGCGCCAAATGTTTAAATCTTATTTCTGTATTTTCAACGATCTTGTCAAGTGATTGTTGTGTTCTTCAATTCGACTTTAGAGACCTGTAAAATTTACTATATATAGCTTAAGGTATGTATTTTTCATTTCTATGTTTAAATTTGACCAAAGAATTATTTTTATGTGAGAAATTTCAATTTTTTTTGTTTGATTCAAATATGCATCAACATGCATTTAAGAATAGGCTTCACTGCAGAGAGCAGTTTGATGCATTTATGAATCAGTTTAAAATTTGGGCAGAATTTATAATTATAAGATCTCATAACACCTTTTATTTCAAGCTAATTTTTAAATCACACACACACATTCATTATTTACATGCATTGTTGTTTATTAGAGACATAAAATATTATGTAATGTATAGTGTTTTTATGAAAATTTTCTAAATTATTTTTTTTATAATCATGTTAATTCAGCAAGTAATTAATTGCTTTTACGAGTAAAGAATTGGCTAATAAATACTATTTTGTTGTTTTATTATAATCATCAGTATCTAATAATAAATCAAATGTATAGAGAAACATATCATTTCAAAAGTATTTAATCCCATATAGCATTTTTTTAGTACTACTGCGCTATTGCTAACAAAGTAAAATATAAATATATATTTTTTTACATTTCAAAATTCCTTTATTTACAATTTGTAATATTTATAACTATACTATATATAGAATTGGCTAATAAATACTATTTTCCTGTTTCTTTAATTCTATTATAATCATCATTGTCTAATAATAAATAAAATGTATGGAGAAAGATAGCATTTCAAAAGTATTAAATCCTATATAGAATTTTTTAAAATTATTATTGTGCTATTGCTAACAACGTAAAATATTCTTTTATGTGAAGATGTCAAGTTCTTGTCGACCCAAAACATTTTTATCTACCAAAACCCTGTTATCGATCCAAAAATATGGAAGTTTAAACAGCAGTGATAAGTGTCATAAGATCGATTTCAGCAGGCCAACATAAGCAAGTTGTCACTACTTTTGAGCAGAGGTATACCATGTGGTGGATGTCATGTTTATCACATATGGCTTTAAACATATGGGGGGCGTAGATTTGCTTGATAGTCATATAGGGAGATATAAAATAACTCTGAGGTCAAGAAAGTGGTATATGAGACTGTTTTATCACTTCTTGGACCTTGCAGTCATAAATTCATGGCTGCTATATAAAAGAGTTTCAGAACAAAATGGAGCAGACCCTAATGATTTGTTAAAACTAGCCGCCTTTCGATGTGAGCTTTGCAGTCGGACTATGTCGAATGGGTGAAAGTTCTGTTGTGAAGCGGGGATGACCCAGTAGCCTTTTACAGAATGAATACAATGTGAACAGGCAAAGAGGTCCTGCAGCGTATATTCCTCCAACATGTGTTCCACAGGACAAAACTGAACACATGCCAGTATGGAACGAAAACCGCACTCGCTGTAAAGTGCCAACTTGGAAGTTCTAAATATTTATTGGATGCAAAAAATGTGCTGTAGCATTATGTCTAAACAAGGACAGAAATTGTTTTAAAATTTTTTATTCAACATAAATTTGATAGTAATGAATGTATATCAAGTACAAAGTATTTGGCATGTCATTTTTTCTGTTTTTATTTGTTCTGTTATTATCATTTTTTTTCTGTTATCAATTTTACTAATTAAATTTAATTAAAATTTTCAATTAAAATCAATATCTCTTGAAAACAATAAATAATTAAGTTTTTTATGCCAAATTTTGTCAATTATGTGATAGTAAATAATTTTTATTGTGACTCGCATTTTAGCGCTAAATGCATGACGATTCATATATGCATCAAACCTAAAATTTCAAAAAATAATCAATAAAAATAGTTAAATATTTTTTAAAATATTTTTTCACATGTATTTAAGCCATGATATTGAAGAAAAAAAATGTTTGGTAAAAATATAAAAAATCATGCATTGAAGGGTTAAGAAGGGCAGTGAGACTTCGGTTAAGCTAGCTTTGAAAAAGCGCGGATATGGCTCTGCAAAGTCGGGAGCTGAATCCTGCAAAGGTTACCCTTAAAAGTGTTTGCGTGTATGTGGAAACATTTCTTTTTACTCCAAAGATTGAATTCGAATAAATATTATTAAATTCGAAAATAGGACTTGTGCACTACGGTTTTTTTTTTCAACACTGTAAGTACGAAGTTCAACATATTTTCAATATTTCCAGGGAAAAGACCACAAGAGCCAGTACCAGAACAATCATTGATGTGTTGGCGAGCAAGTATTCTGGTGAGAGTTACCGATCCAAGCTGTTTGTTGGACTGGTCTACTTACTTATTAGAACATTCAGTGTTAATTGGATTCTTATCAGCTTCATGGGAGCTCATTATTGACTTGTAGTAACTTAATTTATATAGTTGAGATAATAAATGTGATTTACATGCTCATTTTTTGTCTTCATTGTCTCTCTTGTACACGGTCCTTGGATCCCCGGCATGTGGCCAGCGTCTTGGTAAGTTGAGATTCAATAAAATCTCGCTAAAGAAAATCATTCTGTAACTTTGAACCGAATATCGTGCGTGAATGGTTAGGGGGAAATAGAAAGAAAATCCATACATAAATTGCAGTTGGTGGCAATTTAGGTCATTTTCAAAGATTTTATTGCTAAACTGTACAACGAAATATATATCAAAACCACTGATGAAACTTATCCATAAATTGATCAATTTGAAGGTTACCTACTTGCATATTCTGTATTTTTTGAATTTAAGGTAGTTGGTTGGTAGATCGGTTGGTTGTATTAAAAGCATATTTGATAAATTAGAAATCAATCGAATCAAGTAAAATTTTGCCTTCAAAGACTAGATAGGGAGTCTCAGTCATCTATACTCTCTACCAATCTGTCTAAAGAGTCCAAATATGATGTTGAAAATAATTTGTTACACCTGCTAGTGCTATGTAATCTTTCATATTGTTACACCTTTCTAATATGCTGTATAAAACATATGACTGAGCGAACAGTCATAGTTATGCCATTTACGTTATATCGTTATTTGAAGGTATCTTTAGTAGTATTTTTAGTATCCTTCTTTTTCATAACGAAATATTTCGGGGCCAAATTTCAACGGAAGACCCGATTTTGACTACCTCAATTTTCTACTTTTGAGAATTTTTTCACAGCTGATTGTTCGACGAAGTTCTAGAAGCAATAAAGTTTTTGTTCCAGCCTGACAAATGGACTCTTTAGTAGAAATTTCTACACCTATTAGACTTTAGAACGACGAACCCAGGAAACTTGCGGAGTTTTCTGTGGCATTTGGTGTCAGAATCGGGATGCTAAAGAGAGACTCTTGTTTTCCAGTGAATGGTATGGACCAGAAAAATGGACGAACTATTCCAAGAAAAGCTCACAGAGATGAAAGCCTTACAAGATGAGTTGAAAACCGATTTAGAGAAGGAAATTGAAACCGGACAAGCCGATTTGGAGAAGAAAATGGAAACTGGATTGGACGAGATAAGAGCCACTCAAACCGAGATGAAAACCGCATTTGAAGAGTTAAAAAGCCGAACACACATGATGAGTTGAAATCGATGCTTGAGGAGAAAATACAGACAAATATCCCCTAAGTGCTGGCTTCAGACATAATCAGACTGCGTCATCTGGCCTACGGCAGGTTCGAGAAGAAGTTGCAGTTCAACATTTGATTGAAGGCGTCAGGGACTCTGAAATTCAGAAAGCATTGATCTTGGCGGATAGTAAAGATCTCGAGTCCGCCATTATTTTTGTCATGAAGCTAGAGCCAGCTCAACGGGCAGTAAGGAAAGATCGTCATGCTGTTAGAGCGCCGACAGTCCAAAAGCTAGTTGATACGGACACGAGTTTAAAGAACAGAATAATGAAGAAAGTTGAAGATCTGGTGAACCGCCATGTACAGTCAGAGCCAAGAAAAGTGAAATGTTGTAAGTGAGGGGCATTTACGAAAATACTGTCGACGTGAAGATCGCAGAGCACAGCCAGCTGTCGTCAAAAAAGGGTTTCTATATCTGTGGCACGCGATGAACGTTTCGATCGTCCGCCATCTTGCTGGTCGTTAAGTCGAGCGATGGCAACGGCTGCCCTTTTTTCAGCATTGGGCAATCTATCCAGCTGTTCTCGCGTTCTTAAATTTTTCGGCAGATGTCAGTGCTGTTAAAAAAATTGTGACATTTTTTTTACGGAAATGACGTGCTAAAAAGTAAAGGATTCACGTGGAGCTATGTCACCCGCCACTATTTTTATAGAAATCAAATCTATTCTTCGTGACTGGCAACAGTCAAAACGTCAGCGTTTGGCGTTGCCAGAGCGGCAACACTGCGCGTTAAAGGGTTAAAAAGGTTGCTGAGAGGCGATATACTGCAACGCAACAGCCAATTCGGCGACTCTCTGGCGTTTGTGAGCACAGCCGAGTTAGTTTATTTTGGCAACTCTGCATGTTCGTCAACATGGCGGGACGAGTTTCCGCAAATGGTTGTGGGAACCATGATTGCTCGAAAATTTTTCCATGTAACAATGCTTGTAGAATACGTGGACTTGGACAAACAAAATGTGCCGATCAGATTGTATGGTGGATAAAGCACCGTAATATGGTTTCCGGTTCATTGTATATGAATTATATATGAATATGATCAATATTTAAGGAACAAAAGCCCAGGTGCAGTGTTTTTGGAGCATCCTGTACATGGAGTACAGCGTGTCCACGTTTAAGTTGACCGACCTCCATTTCCACAACGGTTAGTCGTAGATGTAGACCAGTTACAGAAATGGTCAAAATTAGATGCACAGTGAAGATACTGTCGAACCCCATTTTCGCAAAGTCCGTTACGCGAAATTCTCGCTATAGAGAAAACTTAAGTAATCCCGAAATCAAATTACAATATGGAGATACAACATCGGTATAACGGCCCTGCCCATAAAAGAGTAAAACGCACTGTTGCGATAACGTTTCTCGAGATCGAATAATGTCACACGCTACGTACTGTGCTATCCAACTTATTTATAACAAATTGCGATAAGTAGTGTTTGGGAGATAGGGGTGATCTCTTATGCAGCTGCAAAATGGGAAAAGAGAACCTGTTGCTAGTTTATTTTTTTAACTTTTAGATAAGAAAATTTTAAACAGACACAAGTAACTGACTGAAAATAGAGAGAGGGAGCCGTTAGGTACATAGTATCATCAGCTATAAAATACCCAAATGCTTTTTCACTTTTCTTGGGAATAACAAGAATTTCTTTACCTATACTAGTCGTTCTCAAACTTTTTGAGGTTGGAGCGCATTTAAAATCCTGCAAATAATTGGTGATACACTATGTACAATTTTTTACAGAATATTTTAAGTCATATATTACCGAAAAAAGCAATAAAAATAACTAAGATGACACTTAATTTTACTCATGAGAGAAATGATAATAATTTATTTAATAGATTGTTTCAACGTTCTAGCTTAAATTTTAATGGCAAATTCTAAATTCTTGTCTTGCAAGGAAAATTTCAACTACTTTTTACAATCAATTGTATCATGTAGATAAAAACATATAGTTTTTTTTAAAATATCACCTTGAAAATTAGAGTAAAATGTTCAAAGCTTTTTGGGACATTGGCTTACATTCAAAATTTTATTAAAATCATCTAAGCCTTTTTTCGATATTTATATGTATTCTCTTTTATGGAAATTAAAGTTAGCTGCAAAAACAATTCAGAATGTTTAATCACCAGTCCATTATCAGTGCTTATAGTTGTCAATTCTTCTCTAAGTGATGGATTTACTTCTGTCAATTGCCCAGTTTTATTGGCAAACGATGTTCTTTTCTAGGTCAATGAGCCAACCATACGTTAATCTCTGTTATAAGTCAGTAATTAAGGGGATTCCAACTAATACTAGTTATATTATTTTCCAAGAGACTACTGTATGCGTGTAACGGATATTTAAGAAGTTGCATCCACAGAAATATTAAGAAATTTATTTAATGCTTGATATAAAAATAAGAAAAGGTAGTTTCAAATATAGGACTTTTTAAGCAAAATGTTGAAACATTAAAGATTTTCAATCAATAAAAAATTAATAAAGCCACCAAGAATATGAAAATATTATGGCTTAGAAAGAGTCTTAAAATGTCGGCTCTTCTTTTTACGGTTATTTATTTATTTATTTATTTGAAGAGCCTGTAAAGAATGGGATATTAGTTACTGACAGTCTAATTAAGTATTTTGTCAGCCAATTTTATTAACCTTCACTTTTTTCCGATAACCATCGAAATGTATCTCTTACTATTTGAATCTCACATATGAGAAGTACCTTACGAATTATCTTAGCTTATCTTCACATTTCAATGATTTCTTTTTTCTTAAAAATATAATTTAAGTATTTATTCCTGTTGTAGTGAGTTCAGAAAATAGAAACAAGAGCTTATATTATTATATAATATTATGCAGAAAACAAAATAATAATGACAATAATATGTAACAGCATTTTTATGACAGAAAAATAAAAACGGTGATATATGCATTTTTTACTGACAATAAATTTGGAGGTGTCCAGGAATTGGTATATTTTGCAAATGAATTACACCTAAACAACATTTCATCGTAAATAAACTATCATGAAACTGCAGGGTACTGTAAACATAAAAAAAAATATGCGAAATAATCATAGAATTTAAGAATGACTTGTGGTTTAAAAAATGTGATAAACGTGAACTGGTTAAATATATTTACATTGTATATATGGTTAAAGTTACTATTTTAACCAAGAAAATAACAAAATAAATTTTCAAAATATTTTTCTTTGAAATTGCATTAAATAATGCGTTAACTATAGTAGACGTGTTTTGATCTATGAATAGTCAATAAGCCTTCAAAGTTATGTAAAAAGAAAAAAAATCAGAAAATTGATGGTAAACGTTCGTTCATTTAAAAATCCCATGTGCAATTTTCAAAATTAATGATAAATTAAACAATTAACTTTGGATTTTGCTTTTTAAGTTTTGACGTTCGTTGCTGAGCGTAGTCGAAGGTGAAGCGAAAGTTAATGATTGAATTTTGTGACATTTGTTATTTAACGCCTCCGAGACAGCTTATGCGATCCTGAACAAATAAGGCACAGTGAGGAATAATCATCGAAAACATTTCCCCATAGAGGTAACTTAGTCCTTTTATATTGCACTGCTGAAAACGCGCGACTTTTTTTTTTATTTGCCATTCTACTATAATAGTACAAGTTTGATACATCTAAAGTCAGCAGTTTCTGACTTTCCCGTCATTGAGTCCCCCCCCCTCCCCTTAGTAATCTTTCAATATTGAGCATTTAATAAAGTAACGCGCAAAAATATTTTTGTGAATACTTTCAGAATTTAAAACTTCAGATATTGTTATTTTTAATATAAGATTATTAGAATATATAATGTTCATTAATATCGAAAAATTCTGCCGCAATACCTGAGATACTGCTAATAATTAATTTGCTTGTTTTGAAAAATTTTTAAATCATTTAATGAAATAAGTTGGATAATAATTTCCATTAACATCCAATAAAATTCTGATTGATTGTTTACGATAATATTAATGGCTAAATTGCTTGTTTAGAGGTTAATAAGAAAATCAGAACATTATAAATCAGAAATTTTTCCGATGTTAATGAAAATTACTTTTCACATTATTTAATTAAAAATATTTTAAAAGGCTTCTAAACATACAAACTAATTATTAGTATAATCTCAAACAATCCTGTTGAACTTTATTCGATATTAACAAAAATTAAATATACTAATTATCTTATATTAAAAATAACAATATCGAAGTTTTGAATTTTTAATAAAATCGTGATGCACGAGCTCTCTTCAGAATTTAAAATATTGAATTTTGTGGCTTTATTGTTCATATAAAGTCTAATAAATGAGACCTTCTCAATGAAATTAACAAGCATATTCACAAAGCTACACTGTCGGCATTGTTTACGATAGCATTAATTTTCTTAAAACGAACGCCCATACACTAAAGTCACCTGTGACAAATTAAGACTTTTATAATAGTCTTTTATGCAGAATAAAAATGAGAATCTCCCGAATCGTGTTCACATAAAATGCTCTAAAAGTCGTGTTACTTCATAAACTTCTGTCAAAGATATTGATAGAATCGGCAGAGATTCATTGCTCTGAGGTATTCATAAATCTTCTGTACAAGTAAAATTTCTTGGGTTATTTTGACGAAGCTTACAAGGAACAAACAAAGATTGATGATGCAGGTCAGATACATTAGTAAGCAGGTAAAATCCTTACAGAAGCCATCTACTTTCTTAGAAAATACTGTCAAAAGTTGACCTTTAAAGTTTGTGAAGAAATTTGAGAAAAAAGGTTTAATTAAATTTTAAGGACAGTTCATCTTTTTATAGTAAAAACATGCGTTTACTAATTTTTACGTCAATTATAATTATTTTTTATGTCCATCATTTTGTGTCAAATAACATATAAAAAAATTAACTAAAATTTTACTTACCGTTTATACATTTTTCAATAGCTTGTTTTAAAAGTGTATATTAAGTACAAATAATTGCGACCAATCCCCTCTATTTGAGTTTCTCTTGTACGTTTCATCATCGTTAAATAATGCAAAATCTATCATTGGATAGCCAACTTAATAATATTCATACTCCCCCCCCCCCCCTCTATTGTTCTTATTCGATTAGTTGTAAAAGTAAAATTACTCATGAAAGAGAATATACAATGAAGACATTTTCTATTTAATACCTGATAGCCCAATCGTTGACATATAAAACTAACTTTACAGCTAATATATACGACTATTATTGACGCCGTAATGACGTTCCGAACAAACAAACAAAGAGTATAAAACGCTAAAAAAGGCAATTTTTAAACGGTAAACACACGAGAAACATGCAGCAGCGAATGCATGTGTCCCCATTAAGGACAGCATATCCCCTTATTAAAATGGTTAACAATACTTTCGATTAAGAAGTCAGTAACAATTCGTTCTTAGTAGAGGGAAAGATTGACCTCTAGTACTTCTTCTATTTGCGAGAACTCACATGCAAATAGCTAACAGTACTAAAATTAAACAATGGATTTATCATAAATGAAAACATTATTTGATTTCAAATCATTTAATTTTTCATGGGTATTGATTTCAGCTTTATGAATCTTTAACCAAATAAACTTTATTCATTTGTAGTAAAGGGCTTATTAAAATTCTGTATGGTTCTTCACAGAAAGAATAATATTTCTAAAGAGCATAACCATTCTGCTACTTCACATTCCGCCCTTAATTGCATTCCAAGAATAATAGAACTGGAATTAATTAGATTTTTATACAGAAGGTGCAGATTGTTTCTAACATCACTTGTAATTATTTATTTTCAACGAGCCATTAAAATATTTCTTACGGAATAATTAATTAAAAAGCAGATTATTTGCTTTATTTTGCACATTTTTTGCGGGAAAATATACATATATTTGATAGAGTTTGTGAATTGTAATTATTTAAATCCTCTTACTATTGTTTTTATTACTTGAAAAAAACATTAACTTTTGATTTATTTATGATTTATTTCATTTCCATCATCTCCGGAGGCAGTTCGTGATTTAATTCTGCGTTGGTGGCAAAAAAATCACACTCGGTTTAAATTGATTTGTTAAATATATGCGTATATGATTCCTTTTTTTTCTTTAACAACATTTGCATAAATATTACGAAATCAACGTGACCATAACATAAATATTTAAAAAAATAACACACAATCGTCTTCTGAAGAGCTTCACGTATGCGCTAGCAAACCTGGCTTCAGTTTGTAGCCAAGTAGCTCACACCTCAGTTTTTTTTTTCCCCGAAATAACTAAATACGCTCAATAAGTGAATGCAGAAAACGCACTATTTAGATTTTTTAAAATGATAACAGGTTAGTACTTACTGCATTGCTCTCTCTCTGCAACAGGAAATGCCATGTCACATAGAACGTATATTTACAGTATTTCTTAGCAATGGTTAACCATAATCAATAGGAAAAGCATACATCTTTTTATCATTAATTTACTAAACAAAACTGTTATTTAAGGTGGGGAAAAAGTTACTTTGCTTCCTTCGATAAGCTGAGGGGGGGGGGGACTTCCTATCAAACAGTCATTATTGATCATAACCCGCACGAGAAGCTAAAAGTGTTTTTTGAATAGTTCAAAAAATATAAAATTGAAGAAATGTAGTTTGAAAACGAGGTTCGTCCAGAAAAATGCACCCGTTTGATAATTAAAAAATAACCACTTTAATTACATTTCGTAAGAAACTTTTTGCATTTATGTGTAGAGATTACATTAAGTTGTTTTTTCCTTTAATCAGCTTGTATTACAGTCATCCACTTATCATGCCGTACAACAAGATTTTGCGTTCCTTCATCGTATACCTCTGCCTCACCAGTCCATTAAAAGAATTCAGCACGAGCACGGTGTTCTTAATGCTGATGCATATTGTGACATTGGTGAGTCACAATAGCTTAAGGAAACAGGGGTTACATTTCAAATTAGACTGACGGCGGAGATGTACGATGATGGCATATGTAATCTTGTTTTACACTTTGAAAATGGGGTAAATGTGCAGACAGTGATGACAGTGTACATGCAGTTATAAAAAGTTTGTTACAGAAACTTAAGTCTCTTTTTCTTCCAAACTAATACTACTTTCTGGACACACCTCGTATATTTAATTTGCAAAAATACCTGTATTAGCGTAATTGCTTTGCTGTGATGCATAGTAATATTATTAAATATCAACATTTGTTTTGCTAATTAAAGAGCGTTATTATTATCTCCTGTTTGGGAACTTCCTCAATGAGGAGGTTTCCTTTCAACCTGAAGCATTCTTCAGTTTTTAATTTCTCTATCTCTTTCTGTCCGTAGCATCTTACTCATCTATACCATATTCTTTATAGCCTTTCCAGATTTTCCTGGGTCTTTCCGTCCTGTTTTCCCTTCAGGTTTCTAGTTCAGCTCAAGCTGTGGTATTCCATCCACATCCATCTACTGGACATGGTCATACCATTGCAGTCTGTTCTGGACATATTTCTTCGTGGTCTTTGCCTTAACCCTGTATCCTTCTGTTCACTTCAAGTATCAGTTTCTGTTTCGAGACTTGATGTTCCAGCCGATCGTCTGCAGAAGTGCATATCTGCGGATAAAATGATTTTTCACTTGCAGATTTGATTGTCCAGGTTTTTGCGTCTTACAGAAGAACACTTTCATTCAGGGTGTTAAAGATGGTTCTATTTACTTTTATTTTCAATAAACTTTCCGCTCCATAGTATTGAGTTTAATATACTTATCATTTTTCTACAGTTAGGTATTCTCTTTTAGATTTTCATTGCTGATGAGCCATTTTTCATGTAGTATTGATCCTAGATTTTGGGTAACCTGTACGTTCTTGATTTTATGTCCGATTTCAAAACATCGTCTTCTGTACCTGGTGTCATTTATTCTGTTTTCTACTAGTTAATTTTCAGGCCCCATCAATCGTAAACCTTTAACACCACTTCCGTTACATGATTTAACCTTTCCTTGTTTTGAGACAAAAGAAAATATTTTTCGCAAATATTAGATGAATAAAATGATTATTACCTATTTTGATTCCCGTTTTTCCCTACTGTTGTACCTATTACTTCTGTACCACATCTTACTTTTTAATCAATGTGGGTGACATACAACAAGCTTGAAACATCCAAGCTCTATCCTTGTTGGAAATTTCTTCAGATGTTTCAGCCCCATTTTTATTTTACATTTGATATCCTTGTATAGTTTCCTTTTCTATTTTTTTTTCAATGTAATTGTGAAGATTTCGTCTACACATATTCTTCCTGCCTTGAATTCTCACTTTTTGCTGGAGTATCGAATTGATATTCCAGGCGATTTCTCATTAGTTGGCGTAAAACTTTCATAACTGGATTCAGTACATATATTCCTCTGTAATTGGCGCAACGATTATCCACTTTATTAAGATTTATTAATTAAAGTGCAAAATTCTTAACTTGACTGAACGAGAATATTAGAACCTAAGGACATCTCTTTAAATAGATTTTTATGGATTTTTAACAAATATCAGAATCTGGATGCTGTTTTGGGCTTGTTTATTTTATGGAACATATTATTTTGTCTTACCAAGACGAGAATCTTTAAAAAAAGAAAAATATTCAAATGAGTGCTATAATTAAATTTGAATAAGAAAACGCATAAGTGATTTTTTAAATCAGAATCATTTAATTTACTTTTCAATGGTATAATTTATTTGTTTTGCACAAATTTCAGCGTTTGATTTTGAAAGTAATTTATTTAATAAAATATATTTACATTTCTTTTTAGTTTAACACGTGAGATATAATTACGTCGTGTTTCAAAGAAGCGCTCTAATTAAAGAAAAAAATGAGAGAGAAGAAAGAGATGTATTATGGAAATGTCATCACTTCAGGTTCTATTTGATGTTGAATATCTGAAGTAAATGAAATGAATAGACAATTAAAAACAAGAAAACCAACCAGTGTATTATTAAATTCTAAAAGATCATTGAATATGTTTTTTTTTTATCAAATTTATGCTATTCAAATGAAGTGGCATTTTATCCGGTCGAGAATCTATTCAAAATATTCGCTCGTTTTAAAGTATTTTGTACAAAACGTGGAAAATTAATTTAATTACAATACAACTAATTTGCGTTTATACGAATTACTTATTTTATTAGAAATTTAGATATTCAACCATGATTATTGTTTGATTACGGAAAGAAAAACTTGCGTATTTATAATCAATGAAATTCTATGTATGCCTATCTGTGAAACATAAAATACATAAAAATTAATAAAAATGTCAATATTTATTTTATTAAATAAGAATTAATAAATGGCTTTTGCTAGAAAAAATACTTCTTTGTACTCGGTTTAATAGTGAATTATTTCTGTAAGATATTCAGCAAATATTTATTTTTTTTTCCCCAACGTTTGGGCACTTGCCGATTAGGCATTGTTCACTATAACTTCCCGAAGGTATTTTATTATGGGGCACTCAGTGGGCACCCAGTATTACCCCCATGAATGGACGGACCAGTTAACATCTATGCCCAAAACAGGTTTCGAACCCGGAGAGTAGTTCTTGAGCCACTACACCGTCTGGGCGGCTATTCAGCAAATATTAAAAGCTTTACAACAATGGGAAAGCTAAATAAGTTCCCTGTGTACAGCTATGAAATCTCATAATTATTAAAATGTTGTGAAAAATCCTTAAATACGAGAAAATGTGAAACACTTCTGAAAAAAAAAAATGACATAGATGTTTCTGTGTTAATGAAGTTGTGTTAAAAGCGCCAACGTTCCCATTTTCGGAACATGCTATTTCTCTTAAATATTTTAATTTTTCAATTTTTTTTCACTCATTGCTTTAAAGACTTCCTATGCATTAATAAAAACCTATGGTTTCATTAAAAATACTGTTAAAACATATAGCGGCGCCTAATGGGTTAAATTGTTTTTTATCGGCGAACTAAAAGACATAAAAGTAATCATGACTGTACATAATAAAATAAAATAAGTTTTATAATTATATAGTACGCATAAATCATTTTATGAAAATTTTAAAATAAAAAGTGCCACAAACAATAAAATGGAATATTTCAATATCATAATTCAAAAATTATGGTCTATAATAATATAAACGCATAAATAAATTAAATAATGTAAAGGGGAGTCAAGCATTTTGAGAACGTCTGAAGGGCTGTCATGATGGACTCGGTACTGGAGTTTCTTCAGTCGGCGGATCATTTTATCCAGCAGTATGGCTGCTCACTTTAGGTCGTATTACTGGAACATGCTAAGAAACATAACAAATTAAACAAGTGTATATATGTGTAACATATAAAATTAAACATCCTCTCAAAATTCAAAATTTCTGTTTGCTTGCACCAAAATTCTTCAGGGCGTAGTGACTTTCGTTTTCAACAAAGGATTTGCATCAGGATCTAAATTTAATTCAAACGCAAGTAATATATCTCCCCTGTTTCCCACGGTCTGCAGTCGCCGTACCTCGAAAAAATTTCCTTAGGTTAGCAGACCCGGGCATTTTAACAACCAATAATTGCATCTCTTTTAGCACATGTGATACTGTATAGAACACGTGATCCGAGGTTATATAAGTTGAAATGCAGCTCGGAGCGTAGATTCTTCCGTGACTTCACTTGTCATGTAAAACTATGTGAAACCCAATAAAATTATGTCTTCGTAAGCCCGCAACATCTCCCTTTACTTGGCCCGACTACGAGTACTAGCAGCGGGCGGCCGGGGCTATGCCAGAGTCCCGAGCCCCCTCGTCTCTCCTGAACCTGACGACGATGTTATGACCCTACGCAGAACCAACCATTACGACGTCCTCGGTATATTTCATGTATATAATTCACATCTAAAAAAATACTCTATTTAGTAAACCAAGTGATATTTT
Source organism: Cheiracanthium punctorium (assembly GCA_038373885.1). Classification (NCBI taxonomy): domain Eukaryota; kingdom Metazoa; phylum Arthropoda; class Arachnida; order Araneae; family Cheiracanthiidae; genus Cheiracanthium; species Cheiracanthium punctorium. The sequence continues at coordinate 41,490 of JAWZYV010016657.1, forward strand.
TGTACATTAAAGACTGTATTTCTAAATGAATATAAAAGTTAGAGCTTACCTTATAAGAGATATGATAAAACACAGTTTTTAAAGTATTCTATTTAGACGCGTAATGCTGTGACCGCTTGAGTACTGCCACTGCTTCTTCTTCCCTTGGCAAAACTAGTTTATGTGTTACGAGGTAGATACCGTTACTTGTATCTGAGAAAACATGTAGATCGTTTTGCCAGCTAGGATCACTTGTGGCCGCCTTCCCTCACTAGATAAAACACGGAATAAGTATTCATAGTCTGTTCCTAACATTATGAATTTGTATCGTGTGAAATCACATCTTCAAAGGTGTTTAACTTATGAGGTTTAGGAGAAAATTACCGATAAAGCAAAATACCACACATGCGTATGAAATATTACAGCCCTTTTTTTTCTTACTTCATTGAACATAACCGTGATTAACAGAACTAAAAAATAAATGTATGTACATTAATATTTCAAGCACCATTAATCAAAAGTATTCTTTAAGATATGCGGACGTGAAAAGATTTGCAGTATTTTTGCAAAAAATCATTTATTTTCAAGAGAGAAGTAAAGAATGAAAAAAAAAGTATAAATGATGATTTTCTGAGTACGTCTGTGCACAATTTAAAAAAATCAGTAACATATAAAACCTAAAATGTCATACATTTATGTAGTGCTACGAAGAGTGATTTCAGATTAAAAGAAAAATTCCCGACCATTTTTCAGAACTAAGAAAAAATATATTTCGGTGAATATAGATTGTTAAACTTATTGACTCTTTACAGGATGGAGGAAAATAAATTGTTATTTCACAAAATGTATTTATATATGTATGAGAAATCTTGTCTCTCTGTGTGTTTGTTTGCTATTGGCGTCCAGATCGTTGCGTTGGTCGGATTTGGACTAAATTTGGCACATTGACTAAAAAAGGACAAGAGAAAGCTAATGTCGAAAAAAATGAAATTAATCGGATTTATAGTTTTTTAGTAATTTTACGTTTTGTCCGGTTTTCTGCCGTTCCTCGTGCTAGATTAGTCAGGTGGAAGAAAACTCGGGTTCTTCATCGTCAATGTCTTTCCGGCGCACTTCAAATGGTATTCCCAATACCGCGGGAGGGGGGGAGGGATTTTCTTTTGACGTCATGCAGGGTGAATGAGAGAAAGATGGGATTAAAAGGCGGCCAATTAGAAGACAAAGATTGATTATCAGAGAGTTTTTGGATAGCGGTTTTACTCACGGTAACTCTAACGTTGCATTTGAAATAAAAAATAATTAGTTTGCGAGGTGCTTATAGCTATTAGTGATAAATGACTATAAACACAACGATTAAAAGGCGACCGATTAGAAGACAAAGATTGATTATCAGGGAGTTTTTGGATAGCGGTTTTACTCTCGGTAACTCTAACGTTGCATTTGAAATAAAAAATAATTAGTTTGCGAGGTGCTTATATCTATTAGCGATAAATGACTATAAACACAACGATTAAAAGGCGACCGATTGGAAGACAAAGATTGATTAGCAGGGAGTTTTTGGATAGCGGTTTTACTCACGGTAACTCTAACGTTGCATTTGAAATAAAAAATAATTAGTTTGTGAGGTGCTTAGGTATTAGTGATAAATGACTATATAAACACAACAGGTAGAAGGAGAGAAGTCTTACCACGTCCAATCCCGCGAACCTCTGTACGCTGGCCAGTCCTCTGTTCATTTTTTTTTTCGTTGCAGCGGGAAGTCTCATGTCCTTTCTCTTATAATAATAGCGGTAGGATTCACATTCCTTCCCTTTACAATCTCAAGCCGACTACTGGACTCTATTTGTTTTTTGTAGTTGCGTACGTATTAGCGATAAATGACTGTTAGAACACAGACAGGTAGAAAGAGAGAAGCCTAGCAACGTCCAATTACCGGCAACCTCTGTATGCTATCAAGTACAGCAATCATTTTTTTTTCTAGGGGAAGTCTCATGTCCTGTTTTGATCACTGCAGCCGGAGGATTCGCATTCCTTCCCTTTACAATCTACATTTAAGGTCAATGGGCATTTATTTTTCATTGCAAGGATAACGCTGGACCACGCTGCTAGTTTATTACATTTAAACTTTTAAAACAAAGTAATGATAGAAAACGCTTAGTTGCTTTGTTAAGTGTCGCAAGTGAGATGCTTCACAAGCTTTTTTTGCAAACAAATGTCGCAGAAGAAGAACCTAGGTAAGCACAACAAGCTAATGTTAAAATGGCTTTCTAAATGATTGATTGGTTGTTCGTTTTACTCTGTTTCTTTTTCTTTCCGTACGATCCAGATAGGCTATGCTGAGCCGGACAACAGGTAAGATAGAAAAGCAAACATTACCGATCAAATAGTAAAATATAAAAGCAGGTAAAAGCTTTAAAACTACAAAATGCTAAATAGGAAAAATTGTAAAAAAAATTTAAATGAATGACAGCTATGAATAAACATTATCTGGATTTATGAACACCAAGAACCTTGCTTAAGTAAAACTGATTTCCGCAACTTCCGTACTGCAATTCTGCTTTCCACCTCTATATTCAAAATGTGATTAATTATAGAAGAGATATATTTCTAGTTCACTTTTACTCAAATTCTTTAAAGTATTTAATATCATATGTTTTTCTCTTTTTTCCTTAAATGCTTATTTAATCGGTTAGTTTCTATTGTTGAGGAAATTATTTATTCTTCAGTGTTCAGAGTTTCTTCTCGACACAGACTTCTTAATACTGTTCAAGAACAAAAAAGGAATCCTTGGCATTTTGTCTTTACAAGTCTACAAACGAAGAAATTCAGATTTCGTTATACAGTAACATATGTACAAATAAGATAAATCTATTCGAAAATGATTCGCTATCAATTTGTTAATTATCTTTCTTACTAATCAATGCTACGTGTACAGTAAATACAGTAAAAAACTTGATTATATTTTAAACAAATCGTTGCAATATTTTTTCAAAATATGCTACATTATTCTTAAAGGATATATCTTTCTGTGACATTTAAGTTTTTTGGTAAACATAATAAAAAATAAAATTTCGAAAACGGAAGACATCATAATTTTGAAAAATGGAGTTACTTTTTGAACCATAAAAGGAGGTCGTAATGCAAAAATGAATGTGTAATTTTATTTTTTTCTTGCAAAATGTGAATCCTTCCGTACACAAACTGTTCGTAATGCATTTTTAGATAAATTTGCACGAAATATTTTTTTCAAATCAGTTAAATGATGCTTTTGAACAGTTTTTTAATCAGTCAAAAAGTTCTCCATTTATATTACTTGTTTTTTACTTATGCGTCAAATATTTTTTTAATCCAATTTTATTTTTATAGATTCTTTAGTTCAATGCAGTAAAAATACACAGAAAGAAACATTAGAGGAGTAGATGGTTATAGCGTGTTTAGGAAAATACATACAGGAATAACCAATGTAAAAAAAAAAAAAAAAAACATTTGTAATTTAATTCGTAGCAAACACAAAAAACTTCATGTACAAATCAACTTTCATGTCATCAAAAAACTAAAAGAAGGAGGCAAGTACAGTGATTGTTATTTTTCAGAAAGTTATTTTTTTCCCTGTCTCAGTTGTTAAACTTAATTATTCAGTTCTTTATTTGAGGAAACATAACTTGCGAAGATGTCACAAAAACATTTTTTACCGAATTCATCTGCCTGGCGTATTATCGAGAAATTTGAACCTAAGTAAACACAAAGAAGCGTAGAAGACGGTGTTGAAATATCAAGAAGTATCACTTCAAGCCTGTGGAATCAGTTTAAAGAATGAGGGAATGTTAGACCTCAACCAGGAATATCACTTCCTGTCAAAGCAACTGATGCCTAATATATCTTGTTAATAGCTAGTTGAGGGAGAAATCAAAATTTTACTCGACTGTAAAGGCTTTTTTTTTTTTTTTTTAGCAAACAGAGGAACTGTGCCAAGCTAAGTAGTTCGAAATAGATTCATTAGGACAGTGTATGAGCACCAATGCTTATGACGTATATTTTGTTGACATCAAGACACCGTGCAGTCGAAGAAGATGGGTTGTGGAACATCGACATTAGAGGCAAAGAGGTTAAAGTCACGTCACTGACGAGTCCCGATTCAGAGCCGAGTGCTTTGGAATAGAGGGAAATACCCGGAGTTTGCCAGATCGTCTTACATTCGTTCGTGTAAAATCACATTTAGAAGAGATAAATTTTGTACAGACAGTATTCTTACATTGCAGCAATTGGTAATCCACTTTAAATACATATTAATCCAGGCTTCATATTAATATTTATGTGGAAAATGTTTGAACTGACTAGTCAGTCAGCATGCTCCTCTGACATTAAATCTAATATAGCATGCTTGTGAAATGTTCTGAAGACACATACCAGCATGCTTGCTGAAATGTTCTGAAGACACTTTTCAGCATGCTTGCTGAAATGTTCTGAAGACACATTTCAGCAAGACAAAAGCATCACTATTTTTGGTTTTAAGATGGCAATTCGTAAGCAGTGGAATATTTTGCCTAAAGTATAATAGATAACCTCTTCATATCCTTGGGAAACATGCAGTTACTCCAAGAGCCTCGGCTGCTCCTTAAGGGATCTAAAGAGATTTTAAAAACTTTGCTACATTTCTAAACACTATCTTTTTTTTTCTTCTTTAAGTTTACAACTAACAAACTTTAACCCAGAAGTTTTTCATAATAGAAAAAGAGATGCCACACATCCTTTTTTCGTTTTTTGTATTATTCTGTATTATTATTTTATTTCATGTGTACTCTCCATTTTATTAACATTCATGTCTATTTCGCACAGTTTTCTTAACTTCCCTGCTTGCTTTTTTATTCGCAGCGTACTTTTTATACGTATACTGACCAAGGAAGGTATGGAATCACGGATCATATGGACCACTGACTAAGTATTCTAATTTCTACTCCTGATATTCTCAGTACAAAAAAAATTAAGACCAGAAATAATATTTTCCTTATAAATAATATTTATTACTTTTAACTATCGCGAGCGAAATAACTGAAAGGAGTAAAGTGTAGAACCTACATATAGTGTTTTTCAATTTACAGAAAACCCCTCAAAATCTCGCAAAAAAAAAAAAATTCGCATCTCCGGAAATTAACTTAGGACATTGGTGAAAATTTATGATTAGGGTAATTTGAAAGTCCTCTTTTGTTTAGTAAAGTCAAAATAGAGTGTTGACATTGAAAAAATCCAAGTTGATGCAGAATTAAATAGTGTGACGGCCCCTTGTGCAAATTACAGTAATAAGAGATTAAAGTATACGTATTTGCAAACGAATGGTATACCTAACTTGGATGTACAACGAAGAACTGCCAAATAAAGAGTAGAGCGTTTTTTCCCCCTTAGCTGTACATCCCCAATACTGAGTAAATATTAAGTCTAATTCAATAATTAATACATTGCATACCAATGAAACAAATATTGGCACACTATTTCTTTAATGTTTCCGTTTGTCTCTAGAGAAGTATTTTATTTTTTTTTATTTTTTTTTTTTTAGCGTTTCAAAAACTAGATTTTTTTTTGTTGTTAATAATTTTATGACAAAAGATCTTAAGCCAAATATTGCTGAAAACTTCAAAGAGCAGAACTTCAAAGTTACTCAGAGTTACTTAGATAGAGTTAGCAGATTTCGAATAATTCCTCATAATTAGATTAGATGCTTTAAAGAATATTAACTTACACATACGAACTTATTAGCATATCATTTATGTGAGAGATAATTAACATTTAGATAAGCAAAAAAAAAAAACTTTCTAAAGAACTAATAATTAAAAAGAATGAACTAATACCCTCATATTCAACATTACACAAGTTTTACCTATATACTATTTTACCTATAAGATATTTACGTCACTGCAGTATGTAGGAAAAATAAAGATGGAATATTTCTTTACCCTGTGCTTTTTAATTTCCCTTCACGTAAAAATAAACTATTAAATATTTTACTTTTAAAATTTACAAGTCATTAATTCTATAAACCCTTTAAATGTTCTAACTTGCATATTCAGCATTCCGTGATACTTGATTTTCAAACAAAAACTTGCACACCATACGTTTTAAAACTCTCCATGGAATACTTAAGTCATTAAGTATGAGAAACTGCAATTTACTTTTTTGAATATTTTATGTGTCTTGAAGCAGATTTTTTTTTTATCGAATTCGCATTGTCATTTTGTTATTTTATAAAAATTTCTTTTTTCGTGTGTGGGAAAAAAAGCATCGACGACGGATACTGTTTTTACCACCTGAACTGAGATTCCGAATAATGTGTCATTCAATACATTCTTCTGGAATTTTTTTGCAGAATTTTGGTAAGTCGAATCTAAAAATAAAATTAAACCAATTTCGGTTCTTATTTTAGCTAATTATTTTTCAGAGTCATTTGTTATCATTTCATTACCTATTTTGTGGATTTTCAACCTTGATCTATTCTTAACAGCAATAGTGATAAGATTTTTTCTTCTTTTACTGTAACGGTTTTATTATTCATCATATCACTTTGCAATGTGTTTTTAAAAAAATTCTTTTCTTCCGACTTTTCTAGGGATATGGTTATGTTGGCCAAATTTTCATTAAACGATAGTTAAGGGCAAAAGAAAAAAAAAAGAAAAAGAAAATGTAGCCAACTTAAAAGACTTTTCCTTATTTGTTAACATTTTCAGACATATCTCCTGTTACTGAATAATGTAAGCCTTTTCTTGGATATTTAATTGTCCTTTTAAACTGATAACTCATTAATATTTTTATTGTTCCTTAACAACTACTAAAAATACACATATATTGAAATTTTGTTTTACTAACGTATACTTTTTATAAAGTAGTATTTTTACTGTAACCATGAAATTAAGATTCAGAAACCTGCAAGCAAAAAAGCAATTCTCATGATGCTTATAAGACAGAAAACGAGCTTTAAATATCTATCAGGATACATTGTGTATATGTAAGCGTGTAAATACAGTAATTAAGCTGTTACGCCATTTAAACATTAATATATTCAACTCAAAGCTTAGTCTGACTGCTTCAATGTAGATTTGTTTCATTGCATGTACTTTCTTGAACTGTTTGGTAAAAGTAACAGGGAAAGATATATCATGAAACACTGCTAAAAAGATAAACTACTCTTCCATTATTTTTTTTTATGTTTATCAAGTTCATATGTATGAAACCTAAAGTGAAGACACCGTCCCTGTTATAAGAACCTTATTATGCTGCAATCTTATTTTTAACTCCTTTCTGTGATATCATCATGATGACTTCTTAAATATATTGAACGGCAGTTGAAAATTCATCATTCAAATCAGTTGAACTGTGCTCGGTCAATTCCTCTTCTTCGTTGCTGTTCGCGGTAATTAACGCTAAATTGATTCTAATATCTTGAAATCCTTACGTATAGCACTCATGATCTTTAATCTGAGTAAGTGTAGAGTAATGCACGCTCTCGTAATTTTGAGGGATGTATTGCAGGAACTTAATCATTTCAAATCCCTCATCTCGATGGAGATTTACGCTGCTCATTCTTTCGGATTACCCTGCTGTTATCACAGACCATAGACAAGGACCATACAAAGACAGGACTTAATGCTACAGTAATATTTCCCTTTAAATTGTAATTTTGCTGATTCAAAAGTTCGCATATTTGATTATTTAAATCACGACACTCAAAGTATTTATGAATAACACTGTAAAATTAATTTTCTGAATGATGGAATTGCTATCAAATTTTTGCCAATTTTGTTTTGCTAAAATATTTAATATGCGTCCCATATATTTTGTTACATTGTTAACATTATCTTTCATTAAAGTACTGTCGACTATGAACAGTTATAAATGTAATCAAATTCACATTTTCAAAGAAATTTGTCTGAAAAACATTAGTTCATCCCATTTAAAAACCTTAGAAAATAAAATGAATAATGAAAGTAAAATAGCATTGATTATTTCTTATTAGCACGTATGTCCATATACTAGTGAATAGTTAGACAATATACGTGATACTATTGTCACTCTTAACTATTTTTTAAATACACACGTAGACGCAAAGCAACGAATCTCCAACTATCTTTGGGGGGGGGATTCTTTAGCATTAATCACAAAGGTTTTTTAACCTAAATACGCATGGGCATAACAAGACCCTATTTATGAAGGCAACGGACCCAGGCCTCACAACTCAAGAATTCACAAACTACGTAATCAAAAAAAAAAAAGATGTTTATATTTTGTTGTTTCTTCAGCGAAAAACCTAAAATTAAAATCAATATGATTTCAGTGTTTGAAATATTAAAAATTTTTTAATGAGAGCAGAACATAACAGAATAAAATAAATAACGATTTTAATCTTCCAAAACAAACTTTTAATTATTTTCAGATTTGAAAAAGCGAAGATTATTAAAAGTATTTTGTGCTCATAATTTTCCTCTAAATTTAAAATAAAACTTTTCACGGTGTCTGTGCCACTATTTAAAATCTAAATAAATGTTCCAATTTCAAATTCTACTATAACGTAATGCATATAACAACGCTCAGCTATTGATTCTCTTAAACAGTTAATCTTAATTTAGTAAAAAAAAGAAAAAAAACACTTCCTGACTTCCGAATTGTTATGCTCTTGGCTTTTGTGGGTCGTAAAATAAATGACCGTAAATCTTTTTTTTTTTCAAATTATTCCCCTTTTAATTCTTTACCTCACAGAATTTCAATTAAATACTACAATATGCTTTTAAGAGGAAATGATACTCTTATTAATAGCATTGGCGGAAAGTAGCTGGAATAATTTACTCATCATTTACTTTAAAAACTTATCGATGCAGAGAGTTCATAAATTTTATTGCTTTTGAAAATTTTAATTAAAAGTAGAGCTCTAATTTACTGGTTGCTATACCTGAGAGAAATTAGTCATGCGTCTATTTCATATTCTGAGATCTTACTAATTATCTGAAAGAATGAGCAATTATGTGCCTTTATCAACATAAAACTTGCAATTTTTTCTTACTTGCATATTCAAGTAAGAAAAACTTGAAGTTAACTATTTCTTAAAATTCTAGTTTTCCTATGTTATAAAAAACTACCAAGTAAACGAAAATGAAGTTCGTTCACATAAGAAATATACTGAAATGCGGAAGGTGTGAAACACAAAGAAGCGTAAGCAAAAGAAACATTTTACTAATATTTGATATGTTCAAGACAACATTGCAAAGGCATTTGTGTTACTTTGTTACTAAACAGGTAGTGCTAATAAACAATGTAAGAGTATTTCCTTGCACGACTGAAGTCAAAAATGTTCATGATGCCCCTCGATTACCAAGAGGTGACGTCACCAATACGTGTAGATAACTGCCGCAAGTTAGGTATGAGCGAAACTAAACGGCTCAACGTTCAGTAAAAATTTTTAATCATTCTTGCCGTAGATGATCCTTTAATGTTGTCAGACTTCGAAGCGATTACGCAGGTACTTAATCGATTACTATTACGATTGCTTTTCTTTTTGAGATTTATACATAGATTACGGTAATCCCAAATATTAATTTTGTCTGTTACAACTAGATTACGGTAATCCCAATTTCAATTTCGTCGATTACGATTAGATTACAGCAATGAAAGCAATAAAAACTTTCGATTACAATTACGCATGGGGTATATTACGATTAAATTACGGGTACAAAACATTTTTGTGATCATTCATAGCTTTTTAACTGTACAATTTTTACTCAGAGGATAGAACTAATTAACAAAAAGACTGAAAAGAAACTGGTGTTTAAAAGAAAAAATAATGAAAACTTTGTAGAATAACACACGGAAAAGTATCTTTGAATACAGGTGTAACCTATTTAAGCAGTGCCCTGTAATAATACAACAGCTGAGATTCTCTCCTTTCTGTCTCCAGCGTTGCTTCTCCTCCCACATATCTCAGATTGTCTTGCTCGTCCCAGAGAGGACCGATGAGACGAAGTAACGCTGGTCACAGAAAGGATAACTTTTGGCTTTACGTCTTTGTAATAATGTGAATGAACATGATAAACCAGGATTCAAGATTTTTTCAGCATTTTAATAGACTGTCAAAAGCAGGAGCTCTCGGAAATTTAACAAAGAGCTCCATAAAAGCTTTACTGAGGGTTTTTTTTCAGTTATCTTCATTTGAAGTAAAAACTAAAACTGAGTGAATATAATCCCGTAATTGTCTCAAATGTTTAATAGATTCATTTGCTCATAGTATCTTTTCCCACAGAGATGAAGTCCAACTGATGTGAAATTTGGTTTTTGCAGTACCTCGAGGTTTATTAGAGATGTGAGAAAGAACTTACTTCTTGCTTTATATAATGCGTAGCCAAACCTTTTGACATATATCGAAGCGCGATGCTTCGGAAATGATATTTTCAAACCTTTGTTCTACCCATTTACAAGGTTTGCGTCTGTCACGTGCCTGTTTTTGTGAATATGTTAAAAAAATATGCCCACTCCGAGATCATTCAACGTTAGCTTCAGTTAGAATTTTTCAACGTTAGATCATCCCTTCGACATGCATACGCTTACCACAGGTAAAGACCGGGATTGGCTTGCCTTTACAAATTGTTTGCTTCTGGCGTCACTCACTCAGGATTTCATGGATTATTCTCGTTCTTTTTAATGAACGAAATTTTCATGACAAGTGTTAGGATTATCCAAATTTCAGACTGTCAATTCTTTCTTTGTTTTCCTATTTGTGACAATTGTACAGAAAGTAGAACTACATACATTTATGCATTTTATTATAAGTTTCGTCGACAACCTCCCTCAATTTTTTATCTGCAAAAGCCTTAGTGAACGAGCTTCATTGACAATGACGATGCAATTACGTTGCATATTGATATTTTTATGTAGAAATAATTTGCTTGTAATAACTGTTCAAAAGCATGCGTTAAGTTAATCGAAAAACATTAGATTGTCATGTGGTGCATGTTTGTCCAATTGATTCACCTAATATATCCTGAAGAAATCTTAAACTATACTGTGTTCCTTATCTAACAATCTTTGCATATAATACCGGATAATTATTAATTTCAAAGATACGTAATATGATGATATAGTGGAAGGCCAAATTTGTAAACCGATAAGTCATTATAAATTAAATCATTTACATCTGGATTTCGTTGCCAGTCAAACCATGTTACAGGCGGTGCTCACTTAAGCATTGACCATTAATATAACTCATAAGGAGATTCTCGCACAGATGTTCTATAATTATTCTCACTGTTCAGAGTGGAAATTCAACTATGGTCATGTAATGATTTGCTGAATGCAGTGTATTCAAAGATAATAAATAAAATTATAGAAAAATTATGCATTTATGATTATATTCAAAGTTTTGAAGTGATAACAATTAAAAATGCATTTTGCTAGTGGTGTTGTGGAGTATAACTTTTAAAAGAATGAAAACTTTAACATGTTTTAATTAAAAATTTAATAAATTTTAACGTTTTATTTACTTAAAAAGAACGTTCATCTGCATTGAATACAATCTGAAAGTAATTTAGTCTGTTCTTTTTAAATTCAAGTACTATATTGTTTTACTTTTTTATTTGACATTACACTTACTTTTCCCTGCTTATTTTTAGAAATAATTTTGTGTAACTACAATCGCAATAAAAATGAAACAAAACTTTATAAAACTGACAGCTAACTTTATTTTTACAAAATGAACCTCATGCTCAATCATAATTTAATAATGTGTTCCATATACCTAGTTCTAAAAATCAGTTATTTCTTTTATTTTTAGTTTCAATACTTATCCCTAATGCAAAAAAAAAAAAAAAAAAAAAAAAAAAAAAATGTCCATAGGACAACAGCTCTAGAACTTTTATGTCTATGAACTTTATGAGATAGATTATTTTCTGTTCACTATACATATCTTAAGTAGATAAAAGTTCATTTTTCAATTTTGGAGAAAAATCTCTCGATATGTAAACAATAGTATATTTGTTTGAATCCTAAGTTTTATAAACAAGATAATCCTTAGTAGTCGAAATTATTTCTACACATTTTGGATATAATATATATTTCAGTATAATCATAAAAAAAGTTATAATTGATTTTTTCTTAATTTAAGACATTTTTATATTTCTAAGAAAGTTGTTTTATTGTTTATTGTTTCTTAAATTATATGCATATTAATTAAGCTGGTCTGTTTTACATTCACGTTATTAGTACGTATGCTACCAGAATATTCCATCATCATTAATATTTAAATCGAAAATATGTTAATTAATTTCAGTTCTGTTTTATGACCAAAATTATTCACCTAATATAATGAATATATTCATCAGGTTGCACTCTCTCTAATACATTGTTTTAGATTTTAAAATTCGAAAAATAATTTGAAGAATAAAAATTATGTCTCTGAAACTTCATATGTTTCTTATAGAGGTTGCATATGAAAAATAAAAATCACACGACCTTAATATCAACCCTTTAGTTCCCAGTGTAATTATTTTTTCAGGACACTCAGTTTTAATCATCATCTGTGTTGTTTGAAAAATTACATTAGCATTAGTCTATTTTCCAATTTTAATTTTGCGTGTTGCACTAACCCAATCGGCTTAAGCCGCATAAGAACACCGAAAGTGAAGAAGTGACGACCTTGGTCAGCGATTGGGAGGGTGATGGCCTCGCTCACCTGGAATACTTATTACACAAGACGTACTCCTATCGTACACTAGACTGTGTACGATACAGGAGGTCAGGGACGTAAAATCTGTCCTCCATGTTTAAACGATAACTCTGGGGGTACTAATCAAGGTGCTGGTCTATCATCTGGAATTGGTTCAAAATTAGAATATCCCAATTTAAGTCGGACTTCCTACTACTGGGGCTCGATTAAATGGAAGCGGCCCGTTTGGCGCATTGCCGCATCCTGTGTAGAGAATCTGTCACAGCTCTAGCCACAGGCTATTAGAATCAACAACACATAACAACTATAAATTAATTTTGACACATAACAACTATTGCAGCAACACATAGCAACTATAAATTAATTTACTGAATCTGATTTCTACAATATGCTTACGGATAACAAAATGGCAAATGCAAATCTTTAACTGCTAGGGTAATTCTGGGAGTTATGGCGCATTTTTTTTTTTTTTTTTTTTTTTGGATTTTGTGTAAAAAATCCCAGGTAGCACACACAGTAAAATAAATGATGGTGCGCGTTTTATGGTAGAATATAGAACAGGTGCAGTGCGTCCAAAAATATAAAAAAGATAAATAATATTTTTTAAACAATTTCTTTCTTTCTAAAGCATGCATTGCGGGTGAGACGCTGCTCTTGTGCGGGAGTTGTGTCGCACCTGTCATAAGAGCACAATGAAATAATAAATAGTAATAGTAGAAAAAATATTCATATCTGGACTGTAATTACCTATTTAATAACAAAAATATACTAAATTAGTATAAAGAGACCTACTGACAGGTTTAAATCAGTATCAGTCTGCCTACTTAATTCACAACTAAAATTAAACTCTTATACTTTTTAAATTGAATTTTAATTGTTGTGTCATCAACAACGTAACATCAGTGTATTTGAGAGGGAAAATTGTAAAATACTTTTTACATCGTTTTATTTGTTTTAACATTGCTTTATTTTTCTAATCTTGGCGTTTCTAATAATATTTGTATAAAATTAACAATTTATACGGCTTTTAAAGACAATACTTCATTTAAGCCAGAGCGTTAACATGAAGAATTATTACAATTGAAATTAAAGACTAAAAGCATGCCCAACTTGGTCAGTTTGTGTAAAATCGCTTAATCAAATCCAGAAAATATATTGCAGTAACATAAATTCAGTAATATAAAATATAAGACACGGAGAGAAATTAAAATTTTGCTTATTGCGGCGTCCTGTACAAAAGAAACTGCGGCATGTATACCAAACTACCATTCCGGTTGCTAACTGCGGCAACCGGAATGGCAGTGCGGTATCTATCCCATTTTGTACAGCACCGACGTAGCACATCATAGTTGCCTGTCCTCGCAACGGAAAATGGCTAACTATATACACAGTACTCTATACAGGTTTTATACTTAGTTTTGACATCGAAATCATGCATGAATTCAGTAATTAGTGTAAAAAAGTACTTAAGCATAACGTGTTTAAAAGTTTTTATAGTGAAATCAATCACTTATCTCAAAATAACGATTGCATAATTATAGGTAAAACATTAAAAAGGGTTCAAGCTATAAAGTGGTTAAGGAAATCTCATTGTACACCTATAATGTGCGTTTGACTGGTATCTATCGACAATTACAAGAAATATAAAAGGTATGACACCTGTCCCGGATGTGGCGACTCTAAACCGGAATTACCCTATATTCATATTCTTTAGGGAAAAAATCCTGTTATTCATATCACTAAAGTCGGAACGTTATTTATGACTGGAAGCATCAGCACAAATAAAAGAATGCAACAGGAAATTTCAAAGAATGAAATGGAAACATCTTGGCGCTGACGAGTTGAAAGCATTATTCCGTTCAAAAGATAGTTACACGGGAGCCGTTTTAAAGTATTTTGTGTTTACTTTTGTAGAGAAGGAGTGAAACATTTATAAAATTTTTAGTGCTTGAATTTTAAAATATTATATTTGGCAGCAGAAAGCATTGTTGAACTAGCTTTGAAATCAAAAGAACATTTACATTTTTCAGCTACTTCCAGCTACGAGAAGTCCAGCTAAGATATTCTGAAGTAATAATTGTTATATCTAATCACAGTCAATTCGCCATCTGTGGCCGTACCTTCATATTTTAATGTAGTAATACAACGTAATATCATAATACATTTGTAAACATTTTGTCGATGTCACGAAATTAGTGACGTAAAGCGTAAGTTTAAAAAAATATCTACGTCATGTGTTTCTGACTATCAGTCTTACATATTGTGAAATTTATCTCTAGGGCGTGATGATAGTGAAGCTGATCTCTATGCTATGAATTTGATCTTTATTAGATGATGTGAAAAAAACTTAGAGTACTCTAGTACTCCTTGGTAGTGGTTTTACATATCCCTGGAAGATGATATAAAAATGGTATGGAGTCAAGTATAACTTACATACTCGCAAGTATAATATTTTTCCGAAAAAAAAAATCTTTCGGCAAGTAACCATAAATAAATATTAACGAACGAAATTAAGTAAATAAAATAAAATTGTCTTCAGCAAAACTTTAAAACTAATAGTATCCGTGTTAACTATTTTAACAAACCCTTTTCTCTTGTTTTTATATTTATGACGCTAAAAATCACAGTAATTTTCTTTCCAAAATGTAAATCTTCTACCAAACATCATTATAATTAAGTCAGTAATGACTGCCTAAAGACATAAGCTATCTGACTTTTCTAAGCG
Organism: Cheiracanthium punctorium; assembly: GCA_038373885.1. Lineage (NCBI taxonomy): Eukaryota > Metazoa > Arthropoda > Arachnida > Araneae > Cheiracanthiidae > Cheiracanthium > Cheiracanthium punctorium. Next base: position 56,888 of record JAWZYV010016657.1, read on the forward strand.
GAATTGGAAGTTTTAAAGTACATCTCCTTATAATGTATGGAAATCTCGCAAAACCGGTGTGGCTGTTTCCTGTTGGAATTGCTTCCGAAATTGCTTTTTCGGAAAAACTCATTATTCTTTGTGTCCAAAGCAATTTAAAAATTTCTAAGTGGATAGAAAGACAAAGAAAACTTTTAAACTCGTGTTTCACTTATATTACCATAATTGGTCTAAAAGGAATAAGTTATTGCATTAGACACAAAAAAGATGTACTTATTTTATAAAATTATAAAATAATACAACGGTTATTTAGTGGGATGAAAATATATGCTGTCGTTTTATAAATGTAAATTTAGATAAGTCTAAAAAAAACTAACAGTCACTAAGCCACACTATTTAAAATACATAATACTTGAGATGCGTTTTTTAAAACTTTTTATATAGATTCTGCAATGTACTTGGTGTTCAAAAAAAAAGAGCGGTGATTTGAAAAACCAATTAAAAGAAAACAGATAGTGATAGAAATGCTGAGTTCTTATTAGAAAGTCGAGGGTTTCATTCTCAACAAAATTCAAAATTATCAGCTAAGTCATCAGATGGTGGTGTTGACTAGGAAAAAAATACAAAGCAATATTTTCAATTCTCAGTCCATGTTTGTCATTACTGTAAAATTCAAATTTAGAAGCTCTATTTATTATTATTTGAAGCGATCCCTGAAGAATTTTCATCCTTTCTTTTCCGTCGGCTAGTTGAAAAGCTCTTTGTGTTGGTGACCTTTGGAACTAATATTTTGAAACTTCGGAAGAACAAATTTCATGATTTTTTGAGTAGAATGCAAAACACTATATATTTATAACGCCATTTTTTTCAGTAAATTGATTTTGTGTATCGTCGCTTTTTTGACGGGGCAATCGATACATAAACTACAGCTTAAGATAGAGCACCCTCTAACGTAAACCGACCCAAATGTTGCAAACATAGAATAAATAATGGAATTAATTATTTTTATTTTTATGTAACATGAGTTTAAAAAAATAAACTATATGCACTGCGCTCGCAATCTTAAGCGTTTCCTAACACAAGATGTGATTTCCATAAATTTTTCACCAAGCTCACATGAAAAAACTATGAGTATTGTGTCACTTCATGAATGAAACATTCGACTTTTACACAATTTTTAAATATACAGGGTGTGTCACAATCCCCCCCCCTTCGGGTTTAGAAGGCTTATAAAAAACATAACATATTACCAATACAGCAACAGAGTTGACTTTACTGGAAAAAGAAACATTACAAGTTTTGTTTCACAAATAAATAGCTTCCTGTATGTATATATGTATACAGGGTGTCACGATGCCCTCGCAGGTTTGGAAAGCTCATAAAAATAATATATTACCAATACAGGAACAAAGTTGACTTTACTGGAGAAAGAAACATTACAAGTTATGTTTCACAAATAACGAACTTCCTCGTCGTTGAACTGGTTGACATTTTGATGCCAACAATCGCCTTTTTTCGTGGCCACCTTGCTCTCCGGATCTAACTCGATAAGATCGCGTGTTCGAGCCCTCTATGTCTCATGATGTAAAGGATTTACGCCAAAGGATAGCAATCGCATTTATTTCGCGATATGTTAAAGCGAGTATAGGGAAGGAAGAATTTAGACTTGATATCTGCCGCCTCACGAAAGGTTCACGTATTGAACATTTATGAAACAAAACTTGTAACATTTCTTTATCCAATAAAATCAACTTTGTATTGTTATCTGTATTGGTAATATATTTACCTATATATATATATATATATATATATATATATATATATATATATATATATATATATATATATATATAAGCCTTCCAAACCCGGAAGAGAATTATGACACATCCTGTATTATAATGTTCCATCATTTTTCTTTTGAACAATATTTATAAATGTCTTAACATAAGGGTCAGAAATTTTCGAATACAACTTCATTTTTTATTAATAAATTTAAAAATATTTTTTTCTCAAATATCATTCATAGAAAGTACACATTTAAATATTATTTTTATTTATAATATTCGTTTCTTAAAAAATCAAAAACCGAACTATTTTTTATAGAGCTTCATTATCAACAATTAAAAACTTATATTACATTTATAAAAAAAATCCCGGAACATATGTAAAAACCCTTCTGAAACAATCTTATTGAGAATGGCTTAAAATTTCTGTAGGATTCAATTTTTATTCTGTAGTATAAGAAACAAATTCTGAAGGTTACAATTTTTGCATCTGAGCTTGAGCTGGAAAAGAGGCTTCCACTTTGTTATCGTTGTTCAGATTTTTATCTCCATGGTTGCACCGAGCAAAGCTTTATCAATCTACACACAACAAGGTTAAAATATTTTTTAAAAATTGCACAGGCCATTCGGAAACACTGTTTTATCTGACTAGCAGATGGCGTACTAAAAATCTGTAACAAAAATGCAACTTCTTTCTACAGAAGATTTCGTAAATTCTGTGATATCTTTTAAATATATTATTTACATTGTATTTGCTTCAATATAGTGACACAAAGTTTAATTTATTAATAGCAAGCTCTCTAGTGATGATATTTGAAACATTTTTACCCTTTTTCAATTATGATCACCCAGTATGTTTACGTACATTTCAAAAATAAATAAATACATTTTGGTAACTAACAAAATTATATTAATCTCCATTTTAGAGTTATGGAAACTTGAGTTACATTCTCTTACCATAAAAAAATAAACAACGAAATGTATAGTTTGATTTACTTAACGAACCAATCAGGGATTGCAAAACATAACAAATATTGTCTATCTTTCCACTCACCACATAAACACTGTTTTCCCTGAATTATTCATGAAAGCGATATTCGCAGGGGAGAATTCTCATCAGAAAAATATTAATGCTCGAGCATCATACGTAAAACAGCACATCAAAGTTAATAGAAAATATTTTCCCAAACACGTTCGTGTATATGGAACTATTAAATCATCAGATTACGTACTCAAACGACGTTTATTTGTTGCGGTGAATTAAAAATGGATGCTCGATTGAGCGACTCAGAGAGAGAATGCAGGTTATAAATAACGAAGTAATACATCATGCAAGCAGAAAGCAAAATAATAATCCACGAGTAATTTAATGCAAACCATAAATTAATATGTTGTTTCCTCCTCATTAACTGAGATAAAAGCATCGGATGTTTCAAAAGGTATATTGAGCCCTCACTGGGGAAAAATAATGCACAATATTTGAAAAGACAAATAAATGCATTATTCGTAACAAAGATGTTATGCCTCGTAACAAAGATGCAAAAGGACCTTCTGTACGGAGAAAATGTGTAATAAATAAAAGTTATTTTAATCATTAATGATAAATATGATACAATTAAATTATAATAAACAGCTCCTTCTTTATAATGGACTCTTCAAAAGTGAAATTGCAACAACAAGAAATACTGCACGTATCGTCGCGTGCAAATTTCAGGAGCGATAGTGGTAAAGATGGCTATGCAAGTGATTAAAAAACACACAAATAAAATCATTTTAAACCAATTTATACAGTATCTAATGTCTCCATCTCGAGTAGCAATACAGGCCACAATCGGGCTAGATCAATTGAGTTCACTGATGGTTGCCGAGGTAACCTTGCCAAGCCACATACACTACTGTGTGCAGATCGTACATGTTTTGCAACAGTGGTCCTTGGATCATGTCACGTCTAATGAAATCGCACACTTGTTCGATGGTATTCAGATTTGGAGGGGCTGCCGGCCAGGGAAGGATGTCATATCTGGTCAGGAAGTTAAGAGTTCGGCGTGCGAAATGCAGCCTGGCATTGTCTTGCTCTAAAACCGTGTTGGGTGCGTCCTTCAACAAGAGCAGAACCGGCTGCACAATTTGTGTGACCGTAGCGGTCCGCTGTCTAATTGCCGTCACTGTATACTACGGGCATGCTGTAATCAAACTTCATGCAACCCCAAACATGATACCCTGTTTAGGACAATATCGTCTCTAAGGGAACCCCCTTTTATAGATGGTGTTATTTAGGACCGGTGTGACGCACGGCGAAATTGGCTGGTTTGTAGCATAATCTGGGTCGCCGCCATATCCGTAGATGGCCGCCACGCCATTCCTCCACAGACAAAAAATAGATTCATCCGCAAAGCGGCTAGCCACGTGTTGAGCAGTCAGCGGTACCCCTGTTGCTTGTACCCGTGTACCTAATTGAACTTCGTACAATCAGTTGCGCATGGTTTGGGTGGACGCAGATTCACCTGCTCCTGGAGACAACCGGTTTCGGATGTCACGTGCCGCAGAGAAACGAGTCTCGAATGGCGATTATGCCGCCCTGTGCGCTCTGACGTTCATCTGTGAGCACCACTTCCTATTCGGTATGCTCGTACACCATCCTGAATCCGACGTGTGACACAGCGTTGGATGGTACTCAAGTTGTGCCCAATACTAGTTGCTACTGTGCGCAGCGACAAACCAAAATCATGGAGTTTGATAGTACGGTCAAATTCTCCGGACATTAGAGGATGGTATTGGGCTTGACGAAATGTCAGAAGCATGTTCCACGCATCTCCAGAAGTCGCAAATGCTACCTAAAGCCTCAAATGCATTTTATGAGAGGGCAAATGCTGGCCTTTTTAGCCCGAATATGAGTAAAACGCAATCAGATTCGTGCGCAAATTTAATCATTTGCATATCCATCTCACCCGTATCGCTCCTGAAATTTGCATGACGCTACGTGCATTATTTCTTGGTGTTGCAATTTCATTCTGATAAGTTTAATATGAACACAAAAATTTACTTAGATATGCTAAATTACATTACTTATAATTATTTTCAAATTTAAATTCAGGTGAAAACTGTGCAAAAATTACCGCAATTTAAAACTGCATATTTAACGTATATCAGCGAAAGAAAATTTAAAAACGTTATGTTAATCCAACTATCGAGATGCATTCATATGGAAGGTATTGATCACATTCGTTGAGGTTTAATTACAGCAGTACATATGTAATCAACAACGTCCACATTTACTCAGAAGCAAGTTATTTAAGTCACCCGGTTGAACATTCCGAAATATTTAAGTAGGTTGTCGAGAGTAAACCACTCTACTTAAAATTAAGTCATAGAAATCACTATGTCGTATTATGCTAATGTACCGACAGAATTCAGAACGTGCGGCCTAAGCACCAACAGGTACTTTAATATAATGTCATCTTAAATGTATATTGAGCTTCACTGCCCCATGTTGATATTAATGATCAGCATGGCATTGATAAGTAGGCTTTACCTATAAATTTGCAATAGATACATTCAGCCTAGATATGATACAACCTGGTTTAATTCCCATTTTGGAAATAGACTTAAATAAAATCACTTGTTCCAATTGCTATGAAATCTCTTAAATGACATTTATGGATATTTCTATAATGTCTCATTATATGAATCTTGTCCCGAAAAAGTCTTTACAATGAAGGAAGAACGAAAAAAAAAATATGTCCGATGAGGTGGGGTAAATGGGTCACCCTCTTTCGATTTCACAAATTTTTCCATTGCAGATTATCTGCCACATCATTTTCACATACCCATCGATCTCACAACATCTGGAAAACATTATGACATTGTTTTAATTTATGTTGTTGCGAAAGTTATAGGCGACTAGCTGAAGTACTCGTTCTTCGCACGATATGGACATTATTAAATCAACAAACAAAAAACAAATAAATAAATATTAAAACTTTTTTGGTTACAGATTTAATTGCCTACGAAAATGGTTTTACAATATCCGTTAGGCGTATTCTAAATATTCTTAATCTTTTTAAATACTGTTTGGAATGTGCATCATAATCTGCGTATGTGCCGTATTTGTCTACTATTTGCCTACTGTCCCGTACTTGTTGTCAAATACTTCTTCAAAATTGAAATATACATTAAAATCTCCCACTAAAACTGTTTTAAAGCCCTCACCAGGCATATTCTAACTGTACTTCACCTTTATTTACAGGAATATAGACAAATTTTCAAATTAAATAAACAGTAGATTAGGAAACTTCTAGACAAATATTTTAGATATTCTAAAGCTAGGTCCGGTTCGGGGGACTTACTTTTTGATGCCAAACCTGGCGATGAATCAATAAAAGAATTACAAAACTTGGCGACTTTTCACATATAATCTAGCAACTCTTGAAAAGTGACTCGCCCTTTCACCAGGTAGACAAAAATGTTTGTCTGAAATTAACAGCACCAACAGCTAAAATATATGTTAAAAACATATTTTCTTGCCCCCTACCCCCTATTCAGATCAATTTTTTTTAAACCTTGAAAAAGATTTTTATGAAAGCGTTCGTTACATTTTAATGCAAAGTTTTTATAGCTATTTTCATTTTTCTTCGATATATGAAGACAAATATAAAAACAACGTTTAGGCATCTTATACCAGTTTGGAAACGAATTCCAAAAAACCCTGTAAATGACTTTTATGTATACATGTTTGCTATATTCTAAAGCAAGAATTTTATGGCTATCTCTACTTCCCTATGATATATGATGGCAAATTTGAAAACAAGGTTTTTGCCCCATTATTCTTATTTGATGCGAATTATAAAAAAAAATCCTGAAAATGTTTTTAAGGCATTTGTGTTCACTGTATTTTCAAGCAATAATTTTAGACTCTCTCTTTATTCTCTGATATATGCAGGGAAATGTGAAAAGAACGTAGAACGTATTTTCACACGTTGACCGTATTTGGTTAAAAATTTTAAAAACACCCTGAAATGGGGTTTTTGGGTATTTCTGTTAGTTACATTTTAAAGCATTAATTTTTATTGCTCTTTTTTTTCCTCTGATGTGTGAAAAGATGCGAAAAAAACGTTTCCGACCCTTACGCCCGTTTGAGCGCTAATTCTAGAAATCGCTGAAAATAGTTTTAAAAATTTTTGTTAGTTACATTTTAATGAAATAATTTTATGGCTATCTCTTTTTTCCCTCCGAGATATGAAGGGAAATTTGAAAGGAACGTTAAAGAACATTTTGGACCTTTAACTTCCATTTGGGCGCGAATTCTAAGAAACCCTCATGATTGTTAGGTATTTTTATTAGTAACATTTTTTAGATCAAGAATTTTATATCTGCCTCTTTTTTTCCTCTGATATATAAAGCGAAGCATGAAAAGAACGTTTTGGGCCTCCACCCTTTTCTGCGTACGAATTTTTAAAAATCGCTACTTAAATGACTCCTTTGGCGCAAATGCTATAAGCTCCTAAAATTTCATATCTTCATTTCCAGTAGATTTGTCTGGGCATTGAACGTCAGTTAGTCTGTCAGTCAGTTATTCATTCTCAGTCAGGTTATCTTCCTTTATAAATAGAAAATTTGTAAAATTCTGTGACGCTGAGTAATTCGACATTTCATAATAAAATGTATTTCCCTGAAAACTAAAAGTAGTACAAAAGAACAAATTACAAATTTATAAAGTCTGTTAAAAAATCTTTTTTTAATTTTTGAAATATCTTGGTTTTGGTAATTAGTTTTCAAAATTTGGTGTCTCAGACGTCTCTCACGATTCGTGTAACTGGGCCGCCAATATGGTGGGGTAAGTAGATCAAGTATTGCCTACTTACCCCAGCCAGTTCTGCTTCAGATCGTCACCCAAAACACAGTAAAGTCGTATACTACACCTCCAAATTCTACCTTAGAAGATATTGTATTAAAACTAAAAGAACCAACATTTTCGAACTGTCATCATAAGATGATGTTTCAGACTAATATTTTAAAATGCAATGTATTTTGTATTTGTTTTCAATATAGGATAAGTAACAAACTATGACTAAATTGAATATTTTTAACATACCTTCATTACTATTATTAGGTGGTTACCTCTATAGCATAGGCTAATTTACATTTTAATTCAGTTATTTCATTAGCCTTAATACATTCATGTAATTTTTTTTCTTGTTCAGATATTTTACGACATATTCTGTTAAACTGCGAACATAATGCGGATATAGTTTCTTCTAAATATCAAACATAAGGCATCTTCGAGTGAGGCATAAGAAGGAAGTGGCTTCAGAAAGGAAAATAATCTTAAAATCATCACAGGAACAAACGTCAAATGAAATAAGGATAGCTAAAGAGATGCTCCATCCACATGTTCATAGCGTTGCAGAGTGGCCAGAAAGCAGAATCAGCATATCCACGGAAAGACCATAGGAGCCTCCCACGGACTGTGAAACTGCAAGAAAGTGGAGAAGGCTGCAGCACATTTAGTGTTAACCAGGGTGAACCAGGAGGAGGCTTGATGCTTCACATCCCTAGTGTAGCAGGGATCCTCTGCATAAAATAAAACAAAACTGTAATGTGAATGTGCTTTATAAAAATATAAACTATGTTTAAAAATTAATGCGTTTTCTGCTATTGGATTTCTGTTGTGAGAAAAGTTGCAGGTGGTGTACTACATTAAAGTCATACTATGGTATTCTGCTGTCCCATTTACACTGCCTTAAACTATTTCTGTATCTCTGAGCAATTTTTCTAGAAAATCATTTGAAATAACTCGCGATTTCCCCCCATCCCGTAACTCAGAAAAAATATTTGCCTTCATCAACTTAGCCCCCCCCAAAAAAAAAGTATAATAAATAAAATTTAAAAAGTAATTAAAAATTCTACCATGCTCTTTATGAAAATATTGGCTGGAGGTCAACTTACCAGCCACAGAGGTAAGTGGGCGATCCTGCATTTCTTCATTATTTTTACCCGCAATCTAAAGCTTCTGATTTTAGGCAAATATCCCTATGTTCAAAAAGACAACTGTTGTCAGATTATCACAACTATGGCCTTATGCCTCTTACAGCCAGCGCAGTACTATTTTGAAGTCACGTTATGCTATTTTGCTGCCCCAATTACCCCATCTTATCTTATTTATAAAAATATGAACAATTTTCAGATTTTATCTATGAATCAGTGCTCTGTTTTATCGAAAAAATTATGAAAGTACTTCGACTAAATTAAATTCATTCTTCTTAGGACTCATATATCGTAATACTTTTCGTAATGACAAAATATCAAGTTGATATTTTTTCTACATTTATCTATGTAAATTTCCTTCTTTTTTTCCTCTGCAAATAACATTTTATGTCAAATAAAAGTACTTATAGACAAGAAAGAAAATCCATTTCATTCCATGTTTATGTGCATTAGTAAAATTTAAATGAATAATTAGAAAAATAGAGTCTGAATGTTATGATTTTCTTTGTAGCGAACATAAGCATTGGCAATACTACTCGAGCCACTTTTGTTGTCTTCATAATCTCATGAGAAGGAAAAATAAAGATGAAAACTAATTAAGGTTATATCATCCTATAGAAATTTAGAAAAAAAATGTTATGCAGTCATTTTGAAGTTATGATTACCAAAAAGGCTAAATATTTTATAAAAATCAGATAGACCCATCCGTGATAGAAAAAAAGCGTTTGGGTAGCCTCTTAAGTTGAAAATACCGCGAGGTATATTAACCGAAGAATGTAAATTGTAATTCAGCTTTTGAAGAACGATTATTAACACATACACTTTTAATTTGATGTATACGAAATATTTATTAACACGATTTAGTATGCTTTATTCATATTATCGGAACAAGCATCTATTTTTAAAAAACTCATAATCTAATGCTGTTGTTAACGAACTAAAAAAATTTTTAAGTCTAAAAATAAAACAACTGTTCCGAAATCCGAAGTGCTCAAATTAAATATTTAAATCTTCCATGGTTCAGCAGAAGATAATTTATTTGTTTTAATGTAGCGAAAAATGTCAATCTGTACTATCGAATGGCTATTTAGAATCGAACAATTTGCAAATTCACTTTGATATGATGTACAATTACTGGCAGCGTTAATGAATCTCACGAAATTTTTAATGGATGACTTACGTTTTTGACAGTCGTAAAAGAAAATCCGGTTTAATTAGTGAGGACATCTGATTAGTTTTCTAGCGAAGTATTGTTTAGCATTACGAAGACATTAAAGAAAAATATTTTTTACATTGGGCTGTTATGGAGGAATTAAATATTACGCAAAAATATCCTTTAAAACTTGCAACAATTGTGTTCTGATGGGAACCGATTTTTTCATAGCAGAATCAGGGTTTTTAAAAATATCAAATGTTATTTCCTTCCTTTCAAAACTTAATATACAGCTAAAGCTAAATGTGTCATTTTTTTTAAAGTTTAATTCAGTATATAACGCAACAACTTGAATTTATAATACCTTCTTTTTTTAACGTTCAATCTTTTCCCCTTTTTAAATGTACATTGTAAGAGTTATGTTTGTCATTATGTAGTGTCTGCTATACTAGTCGAAATGCTTCATGTCTCTATTATCTGAATTTCAAGCTTTGAAAGGAATGCCTTTTCACATGAAATAAACGAAATGACCCATCACAGTCCAATACAAAATTCGATGTTCAAACTTCATGAGTGCTAATCTGCATATACTCATGTTAAAAGTTCCTTCAAATAATCTTTCATCGTCTATATTATTGCAGGAATGTATATATTTTTTCCAAACACATTGGCATTAAAATGCTGCTTTTATACTATAAAAGAAGAAAAAGAGTGATTGCGTATAATTTATGTAGAGAGATTTTATCCTTCCACCATAAAATCAAAAAAGGTTATAGCCATTAAATTTTAAAATGCATTAAAGTAGCAAAACATTTCACCTTCTCACAAACTTATAATACGATACAAAAGAGGCTCGAGACAAAGAATGTCTAGAAAAAAGTGTCTGAAAGATACATCTAAAGTATTAGGAGATTACAAAATTTTAGTCCATTATGCAACAAATTTTTATTCAAAGACTATACAGGGGAAGATAAATAATTGAAATATGCTTTTGCATGAGAGGGAAGACGCTAAAAACCTTAAAAATGTTTATGAAAGATAAAGATATTCATAGAGTAATGGCTTGAAATTTTTATTCTAAAGAACAAAACTATCCAAAGGTTGTTTTTACACTGCTACAAATACATTTTTTTTCTCAAAATCATCAGCTTTGAATTTTCAAATAATCTTATTAATACTTCCGTCTTTATAAATCAATTTTTATTGGAATTTATGGAAATTTTGTATTATTTCCGAATTTTGCAATACGCCAATGCATCATCTTACACGAGCAAGGAAAAAAGTCCTTTAAAAAACTGTAAGTTATTCTACGTATTGGTGTGTAAAATTTGCGCATGTTTTAAGAAGTTGGCAGTAGTCAATTGATTATGAAATCAGTACAACTTCGATTGTTTCCTTGCTGGAGAAGACATATGCATATGTAAATTGAACGTAGGAGAAACCAGGTCCAGTTGGCTGCTGGGGTAAGTAGGAGCAGTACTCTCAAATAGCCTGTTTGTTCACGAATTGCGAAAGCAGTCACATAGTAACTTTCTTTTTTCTACAAACAATATTGTAGATTTGCAGCATTGCCCACATCCAGTTGATATTTACAACGATTTTTCACTGCTTAATTTTTTGCTGCTTCATTATTCTTTGAATTTCTAATGCTCATCTTAATAAATGCGATATAATTTGTGTAACTTTTCACAGTATGTGTCTCTCATTTTCCAAAAAAAGTATTATGGGGCTTGTAGGCTCAAAAAATACGGGCAAGCTGGCTCGATGTGCCAGATAATCCTGTCACATATTTTCAGAATATGTTCAGCTTTATTTTATCCCGTTTTACCGATTAATAAATGTGTATAAATTTATTACAACGTTGTATAACAGGCGTTCCGCCTTCAAAAACAAAAGGTCAGAAAAAAGACCACCCCACCTTTAAAAATGCGTCAGAGTGACACTTTTGCTAGTACATTTGTATCGGTAAGCATGAGCTGTAAAAAATCTAATTGGAGAACTGTCAAAAACTGCATTACCACTGGCAAGCAGACACAAAAGCATCAAAGCACTACAAATACCGATCAAAAGCAGTGTTCAAAACTTTGTGTGCATAAGGCGGGTATAATGAAGACATTCGGTTTTATATTTCTGATAACTGCCAAACTTGATGATTTCAAGAAGGACAAAAGCTTCTCAAAGTTTGATGCTTCATTCATTATTTTTATAACTACACTACTGGCCAAAAGTATTGCGAGTTTGAGAAATCTAACTATCGTTTCAAGAATAAGCCCAGAAAAAAATGGACAGGAAAATTTCCAGATTTAAATATTTTTGAGAATTTATGTAGTATAATTGGAAAGAATACATCTGAAAATCACCCAAAAACAAAATGAGAGCTTCAGGAACCAATAATTTAAGTTGGCACCATTAAAACCAAAGGAAGTGTTGTAAAACATCCTGTATTCCATATCTAAAAGAGTGGCTGTTGTGATCAAAGTCAAGTCTGCTCAGCAACTTAATAAATGATTTTTAGTTCAATCGAATTTATTTATTTTCCTCGTTTTGCAGAATAACTTGAAATTAATTCTTTATTTAATTTTATCCCGTCGAGCCAAAATGGTTTATGATTTTTATAATAACCTATATATATTTTATGCTATTTCTTCAATAAATTAAATAATTATTTTTGTTCTTTAACTTAATGCAATCTTTGAAGTAATTAATTTAACATGTTGACATTAAAAAATATCTATTATATTGATTTTTAATTTTGACGGGGAGAGGGGGCTTAATCTTGAAAATGGATAGATTTCTGAAACTTGCAATACTTTTGGCCAGTAGTGTACATAATTAACAGTTTACATAGTGAGGAAATGTGTTGCTCCTTTATTTAAACTTATAGGTAGAAATGTAAATAATGTCCCTTAAGTGTGTGTCTCATTTGAGCTTCATTTAACTTTTTGAAGAGCATGTGCCAACTCACTCTGTAAGTGTCAATGCATGCCATCTCGTTTCGCGTCGGGACAAGTTGGCACACATTTCTTCACTTATTTAAGGGCTTTGCAAAACGTAAACGACGCACATTACAAACGCAGAACACCTGGGTATTCGTAGAAATATATCTCCGATAGATGCAGTTCAGTTTTGATTAAAAAAAAAACTTAAGCAAAAGTCAATAAAAACAATAATTAAAAACTGCGTCTACTAGCGCGGTCTCTCCTATGGCCCTAAGAGATAAATCTATTAACGGTCTCACATATATGAAGAAAACTTGATGAGGTTTTTTTTTCTAATCCACCACTGTTATAAAAGTACAAGAAATAATATAATTAAAAAAGTAACACAGAAATCTCTGAGAAACTTTTTTTTCATGTATAATGTATTCTGTTAAAAAATGTAAAATATGAATCTTATGAGTAATTATGAGTATTTTTATTAATTTTGAAATGCTTAAAAATCTGATTTTTAGCAGTTATCGAATACTAAACTATGATTAAATTTCAATTCATAGTTTTAATTAGAGAACCATATCTTCATAATTTTGTAATAAGAGATTCTCAAAACGAATTTAACTTGAGGATACCGTCATCAAAAAATCAAATACCTTTTATGGAAAAGGAGTACAATGAAGCGAAAGTAAATAAAATTCGAAAAAATTTCAAATTATTTTAATAAATAACTTTTTTTCTATTCTCTAAATAGTTCTATTCAATTTTTTTTTACTTTTATGCAACTGAATTTATGTATCGATAATTCTTACAAAATGTATGTCTGTTTCACAGACAGCACATCACTAAAATTAGTTACTAACAGGATTCATTATTCAAGCTAGGATTATATATTGATTATGAATAGGTAAATGAAAACGACGATTTTGACACCAAATTGTACAATTATGAATATGTGTTACTTGCCCTACCTATGCATATGTTTTGCCCGATTTTTCAGTTTCCCCCGGTTTATAGTAACAAGAGAATAAACAAAAACTGCTGTAAAAATAACTAAACACTTTGTAAAATAACAATGTTAACGTATTCACCACAATATCATCATTTCGGTGATACAAAAGTTCCATTCTTCATCAGGGATGAAGGGTGGACCTTTTGTAGCACCAGAAAAATATTATATTTTGTTCATAAGTGCCTTTTTATGTGTGTTATTTTACAAAGATTTAATTTATTCTTAAACGTATGCCTATGCTTTTCAGGTAGAATTTGCCTGGGTTGCTTGCAAGAATAATTTCGAACGTATTTGGAAGGGCCCAGTAAATATTTATACATAGGCTATAGATAGTGGAAAATTCGATTTATTAAAAATATTACACAAAATATTTCATTATTTATTTAAAATATTTCATAAATGAAAAGTAAGCAACTTTATCTTAGGAATAAAGAAATACAATCGTATTAAATTTCTTATATTAAAACAATGAAAAATATCTAACATTAGTTTACAAATAATACAGGTTTTCATTATTGCTTGACATTAAACTAATGCCTCTCTTTTTTTCGCTTCCTTCATTATCATAGTTTAATACTAAATGGAATTCTACATTCATAAACGCAATTCATTTGAAAGTCAATGAGATTCTGCGGTAACCTGGATATTAAAAATGTTAATCTTGGAGCTGATCATGTCAACCTGTTCTTAGCACTTTCCGTTACATCTATTACTTCCTAGCAAGCAGGCATTGTCTTAAACTATGAATTTATAATAAAGATAATTAATAAACGAGTTTTCAAATTATACTGGTTTTGAATTTTTTATATATAATCACTGTTAATCATCATGATGTAAACGAATATATGGAATTATCTAAGATACGGGATTTCCAAAAGTATCGTTTAAAAATTTATAGGAAAGACAGGGTGTACAAAAACTGTTTGATGGAAAAATTTGCCTTCTTGAAACCACTGTTATTATATTAAAAGTTATTTATAGGAAAGACAGGATGCACAAAAACTGTTTGATAGAAAATTTGCCTTCTTGAAACTGTTGTTATTATATTGAAAGTATTATCAAATACAATTGCAAGGTCACTTACTTTTTTGACTGAAACTCTCAAATTAAATTGATACTGAGAGTGAATTCTTTCTGAAAGTTACAGTTTTCAAGAATAAATTATAAGTTTATTATGTTCTATGAAGCTTTATTAACAATGCATCGCTTTTCAAAGAGAGAATTAAGTAGCACATTCATAACTCAATGTACTTGATATTTTCAAGCTCAAACTAAATTCTGTTATTATTGAACTTAATGTTTTTATACTAATTAATACGATAATTTCTTTTTAGTAAAAATAACAAAAAATTATACGATTGTATTTATGCTATTCTTATTGCCTGAAAATCTCTGAAATGTCTATCATGAGTCATAAAAGTCCATTTATGTCAATCTATATTCGCATTTAAAGTTATTTTTGCAAATAAGCAATTTGGTAAGTTTAGAAATCGTTCTGAAATACAAATCACTTTAACTTATCTTTCATACAAATGTTCAAATACATTTTAACAGAATTTAGTATTTTTCTAATATGTATATTCTAAAGTAGCGTGTATATCATTCGTATTTCATCTGTGGAAATAATTCCACCAAAATCTGCAAGCTGTATTAGTTTCACCTACGAAATGACAATAGCTTATATAAGTTCGATTTTAAGAATGTCTCACTGTGATATTTGAAAAATGTCGGAATGCATTTTAGAGTTTTGTATGACGGGAGAATCCTATGCCAATACCTTACTTTCACTTGGCCAAACAAAACATTCAGATGCATCAAAATTTTAAATTTTAAATTATTTTAAATGCACTCTAGTAGTATTAAATGGTAAATTGGATATCCTATATCCATGTTAAATGGTATGGTATGGTGAAGCAAAATGGGTATAAATGGGTTTTCCTGATAGGCATATTTAATTAATCATGTTATGTATTTTTAAGGTAGTAAAAATTGAATAACAAACACCATGTGAAACTATTCACTAAACGGATTAGAAGGTTTTCGGTGTCCATTCTTATTTGGTGCAAAAGAACACATTTTTATGCCAGAAAATTAAAAGTGAAAAGTAATTTGATAATGTATTTACGAGCTTTCGACATGTTTTTATTTCTTCTAATGTAATTAAATCTTTTAAACTCACGGTCGAAACTACCTTACAGTTCTTTAAAAAAGGGGATAGTTACAATCAAGTATAAAAACACACTAGAAAAATTTCTTCTGACTTGAAAATCAGATGCTTGTTTGATAACACTCAAAACATATTATGCAAAAAATAACTTAAAATCTCTTATTTGTTATATTTAACTGCAAAATAGTTGTAAATTGGAAATTTTGCTACTGATTATTATTTTTTTTTAAATTCCAAATGCTTAAAACTTTCATGCTCTGTGAACAGTGCCAGAAATGCATTAAACCCATTAAAATTATGCCAGATAAAAGTTTGCAATAAAAATAAATAAGGGAATTAGTTAAAAAAATATTTAGACCTTGGAAATTTCTTTAAAACAAATAAATACATTTTTCATGATTAAATAGTCATGAAATCAGACGACATACCATGAACAGTAGCATTTATTCTGTTCTTAAAACGTTAAGAAAATATTACTAAATACAATTTTTTTTCAACTGTTCTAACAATTCTACTAAGAGTCAGTACTTTTCCTTTTATGGAAAGAGTGACTTTTAATATAACTGGGCAGCAAGATGTCATTTTGTGTGATTGAATAAATGTGGGAACTATAAACTTCTTTTTTAATTTCTATTAATTATTTCTTCAACGGTGTAAGTTTTATCACTAACAAAAACAAGAATAATAGTCTCATTTGTTCCAACGACATTTGAAAGTTTAAGTATAAAAAGAAATCAAGTGGTCGTAATTAGCTATTTTTTTTTCAATTTTGTGATTTCCCTTGGATAATTGAGACCTCCTTCTTAAATTTTGAGCAAGCAAATCCGCGGAAACCAAATTTTTGCTAGGTGTTCTTAAGAGGTAAAAATTTCCCCATAATTAATGAAAACACTATTTTTCTTACAGTTAAAAACCAACAAAGAGTAGACTTACAAAAATTAGTCGTGACTGTATCACCTGACCTTTCTCAAACGAATTTTTCAATCAAAAATTTTTTAAAGTGTACCAGTTCTTGCAAAAAAATATTCTTGTATTTTCTACAGCAAAAAATACTAAATCTTATTTCATAATATCAAGTTAAAAAGATATTACGCTACAAAGGCAATCTTTTCAAAACAAAATTGGTAGAGTCAACTTAACGTTGTTGTGAAATATCATGAAATTCATTTGCTTGAGTGCATGTTTTTTTTTCCACAGAAGTGCACCGAGGGTTTCTCAGTATTCCTTTAAGAAACACTGTTTAAAAGGGATTGTAGTGTGAAAGATTTTATTTGTAAAACAATTATATTAAATGGAGCTAAAAGGCAGTTTTTAAAGGCAATACCATTAAACTGATGCAAAAAAACATTTTTGAAAAGAGTATCTTTGTGAGTATGTTTCAAAATAAATTAAGAAAGCGAATGTTTGTGATTTAAAAGCATCTGCGACACTTAATTGGATTGCTTGCTTGAATGGCTATTTTTAGTAAGAAATAATAATGCCAAAAAGAAATCAATAAAGGTTCATGCATGAGTATCCACTTTGCTACTTTTTAAAGCAGATCATACATGTTTAATGTAATGTTTAAATTGAAATGTTTCATTTGAGTTAATTTGTCATGTTCAGTTTACTAGACAATTTCAAGAAATAAGATAATTTACTTTAAGGTATGAGTCTATTTTCGCAGCACTTTTTTTAAAGTAAAATTTTAATGAAATGTCCATGTTTCTAAATAAAATGGGGTATAAAAATAAAAATTGAAAAATCGTTTTAGTGAAATGCGATGTCAACTTTGAAATATTTACAAATTTCAGTGAAATTTTGATTAAAAAGTTGCATCTTCGCCACACCTCTTGAAACCAGTTCTATTAAATATTTTTCAATAATATATATACAGAACATAAATAACACATTTATCTCTGTTATAAACCAAAATATTTGAAAAAGTTCTAATAGCTCTAAAAATGTTTAAATTTTTATCGGAAAGCACTAGTTTTTCAAAGCATTTTTTAAAAATGTGTCTTAAAATCAATAAGTAACAGATGCATTATACTCTGCTGAACGTCACAGCTAGAAATAATCAAACTATCTTGACAAAATTACAAGTCCATACCTTATACGATTTATAAGATATGGCATTTATCGTAAAGAAAATTTGCGAAAAGCGCACAATTTTAGAAAACACGTTTAAAGATTTTAATGCTGAAAATACTATCCTCCCGGTTTATTATTTCTAAGCTACTAGTTATCGTAGAACAAAATTAAACAGTTCTGGAATCCTAATCGTGTGACCTTTAAAATAAGCTAATAAAAAGTATGAAAATTTTCAGAAAACAAGGATATTTTGGACAGTCTCACGCGTTAACAAATGTAATACATCGTTCTACATCATTGTGCAGTGCATCACAAACACATGATGATGTAGGCAAGAGTTTCATTCTTCAATTAAAGTCTAAAACAATCAATTTGTTTTCACTATAACATCCAATCTAATTGGCCAACAGATATACGAGTGAACAAAAGAAGTGTGAAGAAAAATTTTGCTAGCTGAAGTTATAGCTTTAGTTTTAAAATTACTGCAATATTTGACCTAGGGACGATTGCTGCTCCTGACATATGTGGCATTTTAGATTTCTGTCTTGGGAAATTCTTAATAATATCATATCTATAGACTACGTTAGGTTCCTTCTCTAGCATATTTCAGCACCATAAACCTTTTCTAGTGTTATAGTTTCACAATGATTGCATCACTAAATAAGCCATTGACAAATCAAATGTTCAAACGCCAGATAGATAGGTAGTCCATTTAATTTTATTTATAACTATAGCATATGCTTTGAATTTTACATTGACTCGTTGACTGCGTGATAAATAATAGAATACACTCCAAACTATATGATAACATTCTTAGTAAACTAAGCATCTTTTTATTTAAAATATTTTCGCTGCAAAAACTATGATAAACTTTTAATACTTAAGCCAATAAATATACGAGAACAATACATTCTTACAAAATCAACAAATTATTTTAAAAATCATAATAATTAGGTTTTGGTTTACTGAATAGTTTCCTTTTGTGTTGAATCGTAATTTTTAAATAGTAATTACTAAGTATAAATATAAAGTAAAATGATGTATGACAAGAAATATTTTAGTGTTCTAATGTATTAATTTGGTAAAATATTGAAATATGATATATATTGTTTTTCACAGTTCTGACAGTCAAAGTACAAAGTTAGTTATGTTTATTTGCTAAGCGGTTATTTTGTATCTTTCTTTTTGAATCTTTGTCAATTGGCAGCTATCAAAATACTGCAAAGTATTGGAAATGTTATGATGGAAAAAAAAAATCTACCAATAAAATCAACTTTTCCAATATATTATCGAACATCAATTTTGCTAAATGAAAGCCTTTTATGCGTTCCCTGGCTCATTTATTGCAAACTATTTTAAATTTTATGCCCTATTACTAGATTTAGGCTTATAGTTTTTGTAAAAACATATTTCTTATGGAGTATCAGGTCCTGATACTTCATAAGAAATGGCCCGGGCCATGCATGCAGATATATGCCAAAAAGCTGTGTTTAGAGAAATATATAGGGGTACAAAAATTGTGCCAGCTATATAAAGGCTAAATAAAATTGTAAAAGAGTATCAATACAAATTTTGAAAAGTACCCAGGGCACAAAAGTATTATAGTCCGTATCTGATCCAAAACAAATTGCTTTTTCGATATTACTCATATTATTAATTTACTATCAAAATATAAGTTAAGTTTCAACATAAATATAAAGAAAAATGTGCATTTTTTGAGTGTGTTTTATTATTAAATGTTAGAAATCAGACATATAATTATTTCACAATTTTGCATTTTTAAATGTTTAAGCATATAATACGGCATTTAAACTGGATAAATTACATATTCATTCACTTTGGTATACGGGATTTAAATTTTTTCTACAATTTGTTGTTGAATTAGATGCAAAACTTCTTAGAAAACATATTTGTCTATGATCTGATGCTTAAATTTATCGTATAATTTATTCTACATACAAGCATTTCAGGTAATGAAAGGGGGGGGGCAGAATTTGATCGTGCTAGCTAAAATGCCAGTATTTAATAATTTTGCTAATTCTTAAGAGTCAAATTTGCAGATGCTATTCTTTGACCACAAAAAACACATAATCTACGAAAAATTATTACAAAAATGATTAATTTTTCACGGACATAGTACTGAAATTTCTTATAGATTTCAATCGAAATGAAGCTTCATCTTGCCAAGGAATTATGCAGCTAATGAATTAAAGAGGGGATGGTACTATGGGATACCATTAGCATTTCTAAATATAACTTTACTGATTTTCGAATAAAAATTTCAAAATATTCATGAGTGCATACTGTTAAAAAGTTCTAATGAAACACTTTTAGAGTGAAATTTCACTTTAAAAACGTCGCCTGACCATGGCAGAGTGGTTATGCCACTGAAAATGGTAGATGGCCGAAGTGTGAAGATCCCGAGTTCGGGTCCCATCGCGCGGCTGTCGATCTAACGGTCTGGAGTTTTGGTAGGTTTTCTCCAGATGTAACGTGAATACGGGTTAGATCCCCTTAGAAAGTCCTACCAAGGAAGTCCTCCTACGTGGCAGATCGCCCTAGTGTAGCGTTGCCGTAATCACACACAACCACAACCATCACTTTTAAAAACAATTCTATTCAATTTACAATTATAAAAAGATTCTTTAAATAAAAGTTGCAGGTGAACGTTAATAAGAAGTACTCGGATATTATTGAATATGTGGTTTAAAACACTAAAAAACTAATCCGACTTCATAAAACTTTAACTATCAGAAAACATACATACGAATTTGTGCAAGTATTTTCTGCTTCAAATTTATTTACAAGTCACCGATATTATCCTCTTCCGCATCTCAGTTACAGTCAAGGTGAGCCCACCGAGACCAGCTGAAGCATTGAACCCAAATTCCTCCTCGTTTACCTTCGGAGAATTTTACGTTATAGGAGACACATTCAGCGTCTTTGTTTTCCAGTTTTTTATTTGATGGCATGGAATTTATTACAGATTATGCACTTACGCCGAGTTTTATGAAATACATAATATTCCATAATAACCGACACCTCATTTGGAAAATACGGCGAATGCATAACAAACTACAATTCTTTAAGTGCGCATTTTGCTTAACATCAACCTTCAAGTAACGTTTGTATATGCGTATAGGTTAAAATTTTCGAATATTTACCGGCAAAAACCTTAAAATTCACAAAACACGTAGCGAGTGATACGACAACATGTAGTCGACTCTAACATCACTGCATGATGGGATTTTTCTTGAGTACATCAAAATTGTCCCCATGGGATAGCAAGATCAAACAGAGTCGAAACCTCGGTATTAATATATCCCGACTTTTCCTTTATATCCTCGTTTCGTCTCAATTTCTATGCTTGGATGAAATTTAGGGTGTAAAGAACACAAAATACTTTGTGGGGATAACGGTGACATTGACTTCAAACAAATGTTTCAAAAACGACTCTATTTAAAGATAATATCGGAACAGCTATACAAAAAGAAATATTACCCTAAAGAAAAACTTACAAGAAGAGTCGGATCTGCCGTTTTAATTATATTGCATTCAATTAATGATTGTAGTTAGGTTATAAAGCAGTGAAAGTTAAACAAACAGGTTAATTGAAATAGTAAAAACTTTGTAAAATAACACACCTAAAGGTGCTTAACAATCAGTCCGCGTTTTGAGAGGAAAGCTTTCGTCCATCTTCAGCTGAAGTCCACGTACAGAAACCACAGAAGAGTGGAGACTGAAAAGGTGAACAAAAGCAAAAGTGAAGAAGAGTTGCCAATTGGAAGACGGGAAAAAACCAGAGAGAATAAAAGAAGAGAAAAGAAACGAGGGAGCATTAAACAACAAGTTATTTTTTCTATAAAATGTAAAATATCCAGCTTTCCATAATTTTAAGTTTTCTTTCTAGATGTAATATATTTTACTTGCAAATCTACGAAATTGAGTGCTATGGTATAGTGTATGTAGTTCTTGTTTAGTATTTAACTTAAAAACAATCTGGACTGAGTGACTGATTGTCTGTACATTCTCTCACTCTAGAAACTCTCAAATCTCTATATAAATCATGAAAAAGTTTCGGAATTTTCCTATAAACTAAAATTATGAAATTGTGTGTGATAAAAATTTCTTTTCAGTTTAACTAGTTCAGTAACTTGGATAAATCTCACTTCAAAAAGTTTTGAAAAATCAAAAAGTGCTTCATTTATTCAAAGCAAGCTTCGAATTTTCCTAAATTTCAGAAAAAAGTTATGATATTCATAATAGTCACTGCGCTAGAAATTGCTGTTATTGTACTAAATTTGAATTTTAAAAGTATATTCATCCAGAACGACACAATTGTATTAATTCAGAAATTGAAAATTTTTCTATACATTTTTTTTTCAATCAAAACCCGCAGAGTATCTTACGAAATGTCTAATGCTCATAACAGTTACTGTCGCACAAACATTGCTACTTTATTTTGTAAATTTAATTTTCAAAATATAACTGCACTATTATATCATTCCAGGTACTCCCAATTCCTGGAAGTATCTATTCTCTGTCAATAAAAACCTTAGAAAAAAATTGGGTACCAGGATATCAATCTCGTGTAAAAAAGGAGCATTGCCTACCACAACAGTGAAGTGATTATTTCTGAAAGGGATTTTTTTTTAATCGTAAGTGAGAACGGAGATAGTTTCTACAAAGTTTTCATATAACGAAGAAAGATTTTTCTTAAAGAAAAGATGAGCATTATTGGAATCTCATTAATTATTTTCTAAAAATAATCAGGATAATGCAGTAAGATCTTATCAAATTTGTGCAAGGTAGATGTTTCTTTGGTGTGGTCTTGAGAGTGAAATTATTTATCATACTATAGCAAAAAATACTTTTGATTTAACACACATCTTTTATTTATCAGTAAAACAATATTCAGAATAAGGAATTTTTACTGATAAATAAGATCATTCATGTGTATAGTAAAAGAGTTTTTTTGTCATAGAGCAAGTTTTTTTCAGTTTTTTGCAAAACAATGGTTAAATGTAAATGCTAAAATACTATTAATTAACAGATTTATAATTATCAAAGTTCTTTATAATACTGAGCTATTTTTTTAAACTTAAGGGGATGGTGGACACCCAAATCAGCAAAATTGGCCCCCAAAAAATGTGTTTTTTTCTTTTTTACATACTAATATTCAACAGTTAAAGCTGAACCATGGAGAAAAAACCGCGTATGTCTACGGCAATTTTTTAAAAACATATTAGGGTTTGAAACGCATGGAGCATTTTTTCGAAACTAAAAAATTAATTAATTTTTAATTAATTACTAATATTTTTAAAAAAAATTTCAATTTTTTTCAGTTGTTTATAATGCTTTTAGTTTAATATATTAAAATACAACATTTCATAATCCTATCTTATTAAATAAAAAAACCCTTTTTAATGTCCACCATCCCCTTAATGAACTATTGTGCTGAATTTACATATAAACTATTATGAAGTAAAGCATTTCAATAACATGAAATTTTATCAAAACACATCGCTTATCAATTAAAAAGGACAGTTAAATGTCCATAAAAATGCAAACAAACGCGTAAATAAACACGTCACAATTTTTATTGAACGTTTTGCAAAATAAGCTAATATTCGAATGAAATTATTTTAAAAATATATTTTGTTAAGGTAAAATCATAAATAAAATTATTCAGAAGAGACGGTATTAAAGGTAAATGGAAAATTACACTTTAAACTGTATTTTCTCCAAATCAAGTTTTTTGTGATTTTCTTGCCTTCAAAATGCTCCATGCGACTTAATTTTGGTCGGAATTGTACAAAATTTACTACAAACATTCTTCTCATATATTACAATAAATCTGTGTATCCTTTTTAAATATGGTCAAAATTTCGATTATGAAATTTCACTTTTATTTACGAAAACTGAAAAATTTCGGGAAAGTTTGGTATATATCCATGAAAATATTTCTAAAAAATTATCTACTAAGTCGAATCAAAAACCGATACACAGACTTTTTTAAAATATATTTTTATGCTATTATAAAACAAAATTACTAAAAAAAAGTTAAAATTAAAACGCATGGAGCATTTTTTCGAAACTAAAAAATTAATTAATTTTTAATTAATTACTAATATTTTTAAAAAAATTTATTTTAAATTTTTTTGAGTTGTTTATAATGCTTTTAGTTTAATATATTAAAATACAAAATTTCATAATCCTATCTTATTAAATAAAAAAAAAACACTTTTTAATGTCCACCATCCCCTTAATGAACTATTGTGCTGAATTTACATATAAATTATTATGAAGTAAATCATTTCAATAACATGAAATTTTATCAAAACATATCGCTTATCAACTAAACGAGCTTTTAAAATTAATTTTAAAAATTTTAAGTAAATGCAAAACATGTATGACGTGTGTGTGTCTATTCAGTATCTTTTTAATAGCCTTGAAATTTTGCTGGACTCTGGAGATCTGAACAGTGATTCGCGTATTGTAAACTTTGTACGAAATTTTTCTTACTTTCATTTTGCAAAGAAGGTTATCTACAAATCGCTGATAGTTTATGTGGTGAAGTGAAACAGCAGTAAAATATAATTTTGAGACGGTTCCCATGGGAAGACCACACAAGTGGACCGTAAATTAGAAGAGGCGCCAGGCAACGGACAGTCTGGACACTATAGCACAATGAACTGTCAACGTTAAAATATTTATGGCCGAAAATATTTATGGCCGAAAATATTTATGGCCGAAAATGATATGCAAATTTGGCGGGGTATATTCCCGAATGATCCACCTACATGTCTGGGATTCGACGAGAGGATGCATTAATTCCCCGATACGAACAATCAGAAACTCCAGCCAATGATGTAAGAGGGGGTAAGAAAAGAGGAAACAACCCCGTGAGAGAAGAAAAAAAAAGACGACAGAACGAGTGTGCTAGAGAAAAAGAAGGAGAAGAGAGTTTGAAAAAGGTGTGAACGGACTTAAAAAATCAGTGTGTGCTTCGAATCAATATGATCAAGTTGTGTTCAAAAGAAACATGGAATCAGAGGCCAGATGATGGCTTAAGAGAAAGACAGCGGTTTCAATAGGGCACGCGTCGATCGTGTCTTGTGTAAAGACGGCTACCTCATCATAATGGTGAATATTCCCAGTAATCTATTTATTATTTGTGTTTCGAAACTTTTGTGGATACCCCTTATCCTCCAAAACCACATCTCCCCCAGACATGTTTAAGTTTAAAATTATGTCAATATCGTATGTTAATTAATATTAGTGGAATGACTAAGAATAAATGGTATTTAGTTGCAATTCATAGAGTCTTTAGTTTTTTTTAGTGTTTTGGTGTATGTCAATCATTTTTCCATTTTTTCAGCGTAATACTAGGAGTACTTGCCAGGCAGGTTATGCGCGGCATAATACCACTATACGATCATCTTCGGCTTTAGTTTTCCTCAAATTTTAACCAAAATCAAATAAACCACCACAGTTTACAAATCGCTGGCGATTATGCGTCGGTCTGTGCTTTCTGACGTGCACCTGTGCGCACCACTTCCACTTCGGCATGCATGCAGGCATTCTTGAATCTGTCATGTGGCACAACGTTGGATGGCAGTCACGTTGTGTCACACACTAGTTTCTATTGTGCATATAGCGACAAACCAATTTCATGAGTTCGGTAACAGGATCACGTTCCCCGATCGTTAACGGATATTACTGAACTCATCAACGTCACGGAGGCATTTTTCATATATATTCGAAAGTTGCAAATGCTGACTAATACATCAGATGCTGTTCTTGAGAAGAAAAAGTTGCTGGCCTTTATAGCCCGATCATGCGTGCGCAAATTTAATCATTTGCATATCTATCTCACCACTAGCGCTAATGAAATTTGCATGACGCTGCGTGCATGATTTCTTGGTGCTGCAATTTCACTGTTGAGGAGTGCAAGCTTATATATATATATATATATATATATATATATATATATATAACATTACAAATCAGAAGCCCATGAAAATCCCATATTTCTGGAACTACGCAGTTTAATTCAGTTGGAACAAGGAAATCCACGTTCAAAAACTACAATTACGACACGGTCCCTTGCAATTCCTTTGTAATTTTGTAGACGGTCCCGGCAGCCAGCCACAAAGGTGTCTTAAAAGTCATAACAAACCTGGAAGAACCACTGCCCAGATTTAGCTTTTGGCAAATAATTGCAATGCTCTTTGATTATGTGATACGACCTCAAAAATTGTTAAAGGGGATGCATCATCCCAGGAGCGATCTTATGCGTGACGCAACTGTCAAAGATGTATGGAATCATCAAATAAAATTATGTAATCGGACTTATTTCTTCCGTCGGCAGCCGTAAGGCGTGCCCAAGGATTTTCACCGATCGCTCCCGGCGTTTGCCGGCCTGCGACGATCGGCCGCCTCAACAGCCTTGACCCACCCGGTCCGGTTCCCGCAATAGCGGCTCTAATCCAGAGTCCCGAGCTGCCTTATACCAACGCCAGCCGGAGACCTCAACAGCCTTGCCTCCCTCCGGTCCACGACTCCACAAACTTTCCCGTAGCGCCCTAATAGTACATATATACTATGTACATATATATATATATATATATATATATATATATATATATATATATATATATATATATATATATATATATATATATATATAAGTGTATTATATATCGTTAAGTGTTTTTTAGTAGTTTTCGAATGCTATTGAAGAAGATCCTAGAAAATTCTGAATTGAATACCAAATAGTAAATCTTTTGCGGCGGCACGCTCCACAAATTGTAGATGGCAGCACGATCCTTTGTAGCGAAGAGTTTGTTACTGAGATAAAAGCGGCGAGGGTTAAATGGGTATTTAGACCTTTGAAAATTTCTTTTCAAACCGTAATGATCTAGTTTTTCTCATCTAAAATAATTGTAAGACGTGTCCCCAAGAAAGAAAAATCATTGCCCAGACCCACTGCATTCCATTCCGCTTTTTTAACAATTTTTTGTACTTAATGTCTATTGTAAAAGTATGGTGCTTTTGAGATCAAAGTGCAGATGCATATATTTAGTTTACGCAATTTCTTTTTGCTTTAAAAAATGTTGTTGTGCATAATCATCGAACGAAAATAAAATGGGCATAGTTCCCCTCCATATGGTCACATCTTCCCCAATCTTTGTGAGTTTTAATTGTTTTAATTCGGAAATTATGACCAACTTGTAAAACTATAAATGAAAAGGGCCATGGGTGCACGATTTTTACTTAGTGTTCTTTGAAAGTCGAAATTCTCATTATCTAAAGCAATTATTTTCCTAAATGGGAACAGTAAAATTTACACGGAGTTGAAAAAGAATGTTATAAATAACCCGGTGTTTTTGGGTTAGGTTAAAATACAATAAGCCATTAATGCCTACATGGAGAATCAACAAAACTTCGTTCATTGAAAGCATTGTTTGATTAAAAAATAATTTTGTTAATTCAATAAACTATTTAGTGTAAATAGCAACTACCAGATTTTCCCAGTAAATTTAAAAAAAATATGCTGAATTGAACAAAACACTTTTATCTGTATATATATATAAAGGAAGAGGGAGAAATTCTAGATTTAGCATTTTTGAAGTAGGTGGCAAAAATACATAAACATAAATTTTACATTTCCATATTAATTTCGAAAATAATGAAGTGTTTTCAAAGAAAAATCTTAAACAGGGAGTTGAAGTGTCACGTGTAAATCAAATATATTTTATTGGTACTTTTCAGAAAATATCATTTTTTTTCTGTGTATTCTTTTGATGTCGTGTTCTATTTTTTATTATTCACTGCAGGAATCATCATAAAGTTGATCATAAAATGGAAATAAACTTGTGTTTGGAAATAATAAATGTTTTACAAGAGTATACAAAATAATGTAACACGGTATATGAGCAGGAAATGCTCATATACAGTGTTTTAAAATTGTTTTTGTAATTTTATGTTGTAGAATGTATGAGTCATAATTATACAAATAAACTTTTCACATTCTAAAGTTTCACTCAATAGATGATTTTTAGCATGGAAATTTTTCTTCATTTTACTTTCACGTTAAGTTTCTTGTACGATTCAGTCTAAAATTGCAATTAAATCCAACTTTTCCTCAACTTTTTTATAGGATTCCACATCAATTTTGGTGTATTAGAAAAAAAATCTCATTCCTACTGCTGCAATAAACCTGATTTATTTTTCTTATTTTAAAAGAAACTTACACTGGGCTTGGAACTTTTGCTCAGAGTGCCAATAGACGAACTAAGTTATCTTTAATTCATTCCTTAATTACCTGACTCTAGCTATTTACAAATTTCATTCATTTCTATTCATTATGCATATAATGTGTGACCATTCCAGGAAACCCTTTAAATCTGCTAATGCTTGAAAAATTAGGAATTCCGGTTTCGTCAATAATTCTATTTCAGTTCAAAAATAGATACCATCTTTAGGCTTTAAGCGAATAAATGTGGTCACGAAACATCCATATTTAACATAGCTTATTTAAATCAAAAGTTCAAAGCGTGCAGTTAATAATATTAAGATAGGGAATTTATAGCACTTTCTGACAATGGTGATTTTAACTTGAAAGTGAATCCACGAATTGCTGGCCATTTTATTATGGGAGCAGCCAGCGTTATCCCTATGAAAGGACGGACACGTTAACATCCGCGCCCAAGCTGGAAATCGAACCCGGGCCCGAGACGTGATAGAATTGATATTATGCCACTACACCTCCTGGGCAGGGCAGCCACCAACGCAATGTTGCTGCATTAGTCAGAACTTTTTTCTGAACAGTTTCTTATTCATTCAATTGAATTATAAATATTTCTAATACAACAACAATTAATTTAAGTAAAATTTGTAAACTAACATAAATAAATAAGTTAATAATTTAAACTAACTTAATTACAAAAAGCATTAAATAAATATTCTTAATATTCTTTAGTATAATTACTCGTATGTTGCAATACATAAAACATGAATTTCTGAAATTTTAAGTCTCAATGAAAATTTCTTTAAGCATTCTCAATAATTAACCATGTGCACCTTTAATGTTTATAAACTAAGAAGGAACCAAAAACATGTCTTTAGTGTTTACAATCGGTGTATAGTAAACTTAATGAACTATTTGCCTTAACAATGCGCTAGTAATCATACAGCTTGAGAGTGAGTGCTCTTATTCTTAATTAATTTTCATCCCTTGCGCAGCTGAAATTTATGTCATTACATCATAAACAGATAGCAGTTAATTTACCAAAGTCAGTATTTACATGACTGAGTCCTAAAATATGCACTTTAAAAGTAAGTGAAATATCTTAAGTACTATGGTTGAGTAAAATATTGCGATAAGAGTTAAAATTTTCTAATTAAGCAATTTCAATTTGAGCTATTTCAGTAATAGTAGATATTTGAGTAATTTTAAAGTAAAGACTTCGTTTAATAAGATTAATTGCAAAGTTCATGCATATAAAGTAATCAATATTGTTTTAATTATAAATTATTTCTACATATTGTGATATTTCCATATTTATAAGCAACAAGATTACTAATGTTTAGAAAATGCATCCACTTTGGAAATGGGAACTTTGTGAAAATTATTAACCATACTTGAAGCATATTAAAACTGTATAATTTCTTATATGTCAATTAAAATATAATAATCCTCAATATTAGAGAAAAATGAATCTTCTTCACTAACTTTATTTTTACAATTATATGTATATTTTTTTACAATTGTTTTTTTTTACAAGGACTATCTATTAGGTTATTCGTATAATGCTAAAATTATTTTTTTATGACCGAAGTGATTATAACATTATCGTTTAAGTGTGTTTCATATCTATCAATTAAGGCTAACTAAGAAAATATTTATATACATATGGGGTCATATGGGAGAATTACGGGTCACTCTGTTTCCTGATCAAATAATGGTCACTCACGTTATAGCATCATATTTTCAACAAAACAGCTAAATTATGCCAAGTCATGCTTAAAAATTCTATTTTCCTGTATCAAGTTAAAACAAAATGTAACTATGAAACAAATAAGAGGAAAAAAGAACTTTTGACACTACTGTAAAAACATCTTCAAAAAAGAGTGTCTGCGAAAAGCATGATTTTCTAAAGATTCATGTGCAACACTTTTGAAAAAACAATTGTGTTGGTGCTGTTTCTTAATTACAGATGGTCTAAGCTTTTCATACGTACATATATTTTTCCTTCATTATTTTTTTAAGTATGCTCATTTATCCCCCAGTTTACTGGGGTAATTCTGGGTCAGTGATATTTTTTGATATTTCAGGTGTTCTTTTAATTTATCTCCGTATAAAAATATTAATATTTACTTTAACTGTTATACTTTACTCTAAAATTACATTTTACTTTAACTGGAAGATAAAGAAAGTCCCCCAAAGGTAAAACGAACTAATTTGGAACTGCTTAGTGATAAAACACAGTCTAATGACAAAAAATAAGATTGGAGAAGCTGCATTAAAAAAGTCGAAAAAAAAAATCCCTGCTTAGACGATTCCGTGCTACAAGTAATTCATACTGTTCGTGAAGAGCAGAAATATTTTGCTGTGTATTATGATGAAGAAGACTAAACGTTTCAAGGACAGTCCCGGATTTCAGAACTTTTTACAGTTTGTCCCCAAAATGTAAAACACCAATTGGGGATAGAATTTTAATTAAAACTCTAAGAAAGCTTTCTTTTTAATTAGTTATTTCTTACCAATTTAAAAAGAAAGCAATCATGTTTTGTTTATTTTATGAATTTTAATAATGCTCTAGTTGAATAAATAGAAGCGATTTTGAGAAAGGACATTGAATTAATAAAATGTTCCCAAATTTTGTTTCAGAATTGTCGACACAACGTTGATTTGACCCCCATTCTTTCTTCAAAAATAATCTTATTATTTATATTTTTTCTTAAATACAACACATTAGATAAATAAAAAATCGGTTTGTGTGCTAAATAATGATAATTTAGAATATTATTTACTTTTGATATGCATTACTATAAAAAAGGGTGACCCATATTTACCCCATATCTGAGCCATAATTATGACCCATAATTTCCCAACTCAATAATTTAAATAAAATTAATAATACATCGATTTCAGGTAAAGTGATTATTTGAGTAATTTCTAAATTATTTAAGCTTACTTCATGCCAAATTAAATCATTTCATTTTTCACACTTTAGAAAATGTTAAGATGTTATTTTTTTACCCATAATTCCCCCATATGACCCTAAATAATGTTATTTATTTTGGAGGTTAATTGTAAAATACTTTCAATTGTAATTTAGTTATTCTGGATGATAATAAAACAGGTTGGCAACAATTAGGTTTTGAGGAACCGAAAAACCCTATGTGAACGGAAACCGCTACATTCTCCAAGGATGACTGCTTCAGCTGCTATAAGCAGTAAAAGAATTAATGGTCCTTTTTTCAAGCATGTCCCGAGTAATATTGAGGGCTATGTTTCAATTTTGGGACAATTTATCTCCAAGCAGCAAGCATTTTAGAAGCACCCAGCAACGGAGTGGTCCATCAACGATGGTGCCAGACCCCATCACACCAGCCAGATTTTTTGCTTCCTCGAGGAAATAGAGTGATTGTTTTGGATTGTTCCAATTTCACTGGCGCAGGCGTGAAATTGCTCATGCAGGGAGTGGGTTCCTGAATCACCCGATCTCAACCCATGTGGCTATTTTTTGTGGGGTGAATTGAAAGACTCTGTGAACCAAGACAATCCCACGATTTTGGACGATCTCTAGAGGAGGTAATCCGCACGGCATGTGCGCCCATTTTCATGGACACACTACAAGAAATGATGGCAAATTTGTTTTTGGTTTATGCCACCTTTGTATGACTAGCAGTGACCATTTTGAACAGATTTTGTCTTCATTTCATGGACTACTTCCAGAAGAACTGTTTTTATTTTCGTTCTTTAAAGTTTAAATATCGTGGTGCTGTTTCTGAATAATTTTGGCTGTGCTACTTATCAGTCCTCAGTACACATCTTCTTCCGAGGGTTTATTCAAACAATACATATCTGCTGAAACAGCTGAGCATCTATTTGATACTTTTGATACTTTTTAGTGCCATCGGCAGTAATCTTGTAGTGCTTGATCGTCTCAGGATAGTTGCTGTTTTTTTCTGTCGACATTAAATTCAGTAATATTTAGTTTCCATTTTGGGTGGACCTGGAAGTTTGAATTTTGCCAAGGCATTTTCATCTGCATTTAAAGATTAATTGGCAGTCTGATCCAAACCTCGGGCATTCTTCGGGAAAAAAACAGCAAATTCGCAATAATTCCAAATCCACATGGACAGGGATCTATTGCACGATACATTTTTTGAGCAGGTAGTGAATTTTTTGTAAAAGAGAAATTATGTTCCAAGACTGAAATTGAGCAAGCCCTAAGAGCCTGCAAGACAGACTACGAATCACTGAAAAAGCGATTCCATTTAGTTGTGATGGTGTTAGATTATTTTGGATTCTAATAGTTATCCCAAGATTTACTATTTGAGATATTACTTGGATTCTATGCATTACTGCAAGATAATTTTACTGGATGGATAACTTTTTTATGGATGCGTTTTCAGCATTCTCAGATTTCACTAAAGTTTTGTTTTTATTGCCTTTTGGTGTCGACTTCAATAAATGAGAGCTTATCTCATTTATTGAGGTCGACGGTTGGCTCGGTAAAAGCGATTTAAGCCTATCTGTGGCTCCGATTGTCTTCTGTGTTTTTATCTTCTTTTCTTGTGCATTTATTGTTATTTCGTTCTATTGTAATCCTACTTATCGAACCTTATCTAATTTTTGCTCTATATATTAAATTATTTTTATTGCTTAGTGTATATGTAGATTTATGTACACACGTACAATATCCTTAATAGCATAACAATTTCGCTTTGTCACAGAGTGTCTCAAGAAGTGACAGACACGTGTAAGTAAAAGAAAAGCAATTCGCTGCATTATTAATGAAACAACAGAATTTTTTCAAATTTTCTGGTGTTTCATAAATAATTATCCCTAATTTTCAAATGTAGTTCAATAGATCAACGGTAGAGGGCGCTGCTCAGCCAAAAAGCCAGAAACAAAGTTGAAAATGCTGGACTCACTGTTTTATACATTAACTAGCTGAAGTACCCGTTCTTCGCACGGGAATGAATGGACTTTTTGATATTACGATTTGTGGTGATTACTATTCATTGTAATAAACAGATATAGCAAAGTGGATATCGCGTTATATTGTGTCCAATAATCATGCATACCGAATTGCAAGGCAATCGTTTGTACGGTGCAGAAGGCCATGCGGCGTAGCGCAATCTAGTGGCGAGTTTTAGCAAAACGGATACGGCGAAAATATTTTTCGCATTCAGATATCGATGTATACGAATTTTCATGACTATCGGCTGGACAGTCCTGAAGTTCATGTGTTGACGCGACATCTAGTGGCAAGTTATAGGAAAATGGATAGCACCAAACTCTTCCCCGTGTTCAAATATCTATGTATACCTATTTTCATAGCGATTATTTGCACAGTCAAGAAGTGATACACTGCAGGGCCATCTAGTGGTTCAATAAAGTAATGATTTGCTACAGCGCCGTCAAGTGGCGAGTTATAGCAAAATGGATAACGCCAAAATATTCTCATTGTTCAAATAGCTATGTATACTGATTTTCATAGCGACCGTTTGAATGGTCAAGAATTTGGCCTGCTGCAGCGTCATCTAGTGGCGAGTTAAAATATTAATGCATTGCAGTGTTATCTAGTGGTGAGTAACATCAAAAGGAACGCAGTTATAATATATTCTTCGTGCTCAAATGTGTAAGTATAAAAAATTTTATGCCGACCGATCGAACGGTATAGAAGTTGATGCTTTGCAGCGCCATTTAGCGGCAAGTTACAGCAAAATGGATAGTGAAAAATATTCTCCGTGTTCTAATATTCGCGTGTACCAAATTTCATCGAAAACGGTTGGACGATATTCGCATAGCAAACGGCTAAACGGAATAGAATTCACTGTTGTGCCGCGGCACCAAGTGGCAAGTTAAGGAAAACGGATAGCATAAAAACCTTCTCCATCATAAAAGACTTAGGTGAACCAAATTTCATCGTGCAACGGTGCTGGAGTTTTTCAACCTCATAAACACATACCAACATTCATTTTTGTCTATAACCAGTGTTATTATATATCACAGTCTCAAATAAAATCCAGTTTCAAATCTAAGCCTCGCCGAAGTGCCAACATACGCCATTTTGCAAGAGTTTTTTCAGGGAATCATTCGAAGCATTGACTTAGCAGCAATCAATATGGCAAATGGTTCGACCGCCAAAGAGTAGCACGCATTTATTTGAAAATTGGAATCCTTTAATACCCTTAAATCAATGTACTCAATTGGCGAGAATTCTGAAGTTAGATCGCTTGAAATCCCTTAATAACTGCATTATTTCTTCACGGATCATTAAAATTTAACGCTGTATTCTAATAAAACCTTTGCACTTGTTTTCAAAAATCTATTTCCTTAAGCTCTCAATAAATTGCGCCAAGCCGAAAACTGTGCAAACCGCTAGACCTCACTTACTCAAAATCTATATTTCAGCCATTTTATTTTTTCGCCAAACTAAAAAAATTTACACATTAGCCTCGGAAATCTTCAATTTTTATTGTTTTGCGTATAAAGCATTACATTCCTGCTCTGATTTCCCATGCACACGATATTATAATTTAAAAAAAATAACCTTACGAATATAAACTAACAAAAAAAAATCATTATTATTCTTTTATTTTTACTTTGAGAATTTAAAACATTTTATTCGGCAAAATCGCCACACATGGCAACCACGATCCTTATTTCACACTTTTTTCACTGCAGGGGTTACAATTACGGAAAGCTTTTTGCGTGAAGAGCATAAAAAATCTCTTAAATTCCGGGAACAGGTGGACTTTCAAAGTTTTAAAGTGGACTACGATTTATTCTATATTATTTTACATATGTGTGCTAAATTTCAGGCCGATATGTCCATGTTTGTGGATTTGTATACGAACGACATTTTATTCGGCAAAATCGCCAGTTATGGCAACCACGATCCTTATTTCACACTTTTTTCACTACAGGGATTACAATTACGGAAAGAATTTTGCGCGAAGAGCATAAAAAATCTCTTAAATTCCGGGAACGGGTGGACTTTCAAAGTTTTAAAGTGGACTATTATTTATTCTATATTATTTTACATATCTGTGCTAAATTTCAGGCCGATAGGTCCATTTTTGTGGATTTGTATACGAATCAAATCCACAAACAAACAAACAAACAAACAAATAAACAAACAAACAAACAGAATTTCATTTTTATTTATAAGATTAAAAGGCGCATGGAAATGTCGTTGATAGCAGATTGCCATGCGGTTCTAATTCCTTTTTGGTGTGCCTAACCTCTACTAAAAGTTTGTAGCTATATTTTTGAGGTACACTGCATAGTAAAAGCATTATTGTATATGTCTAGGATCAATATTTAAGGAGTAATAGCCTATAATAAATTTTGTGAACACTCAAATATATATTTTAAGAAAGTGTTCCATTCATTTGCAATGCGTCCTTTTTTTCAGTATCTGACTGAACCTCCTCGTCGTATTTTATAATAGCAGGATTATAACAGAAAATGAATGAAAAAAGAACCGGAATACAATGTGGGTAAAGAAAATCTTTCTTACCGTACGTTCATTAATTTATTGCCTTTCAAATATATTTCAGTAAAAGACGTTTGAAATCATACAAGCAAAATAAAAGTATTTAAACAAAGATACGCAGATTTCCATGCAACCCAAACTCCGTTAAAATGTTGAGTCATTAATTTAGTTAATGCGTTTTAACAAAATAACTACCCTTCATTTTACAGTTTTATGTTTAAAGACACCATTATGTACCTCTAAAAGCTTTCATTTAAGATCGTTCAAGAGCTTCAGCTCCTTCTGCATAATACCTGAAAATAATTGTCGATTATAAATTCTCTCCTGACCATTAATGAATTTTTACCTTTAGACGCTAACACCTAATTCAAGTAACGGCCTTCTATCTAACATAGTTTAAACACTTAATTGAAACTGCCCTAAAAGATTTATCAGGGCATTAAAGCTACACATGATGCTATTTTAATTAGTAAATAAATGTGAAACTCTGCTACACTTTTGAAAATGTGTTTCTATTTTAAATATAATCTAAACAATGTATCTGTGCTCGCATGAATCACTTGTACATTAACATTAAATGCTATAGACATACGAAAAATTCTCATGAAGCCTCCTGAAAGCGTATTTTATTTAGTAAAACATCATATATCACATATAACTGTATTTTTAAAATATGAGTTATATAAGTAACAGAGTATTCTTCAAGTTCCTATTTAAAATATCTAATTTAAAGAGATTAAAATTAATGGGGCCTTTATTTATATATGCGTGCATTCACACGTAAACATTCATAGATATAGAAATAAATACACTGTATGTTTACATAATGTAAATTTTTATTTTATTACTCGATTGTTTAAAACAGTTACCAAAAGCTAAAAAACTCAGTTTAGATTGAGAAAGCTACTTAATACGAATTTCGTTTTTAAATTGAACTTGTTGATCGATTCGAGAATGTATTTAACATAGCACTCTAGAAGCTTTGTCTATGACTCAACTAGGAAATTTCTAATCGAGTGTATTGTCAGCAATATGTTATGTCCAGTCTATAATAATCTTTAACATAATGATTCAGGTATGGAATAATATACTCTCCAGCGCTTCTGAATTATTATTGCATATGGCTTGTGTCAGCACTATGTTTTACCGCCCACTTTAATGCTCAAAGTTCTTGAAACTGAAACTGTATGTAGATAGGGGCAATGTACTATACATATAGCTAGATAAACACAAATGTAACGCATTAGTTAGTTATTATAGACAGACATAAATGGCAGTCGTTAATTCTGATCATTACAAGAGAATGTGCGTGTGTGTGTCTGGTAGAAAAGAAAATCTAACTATGAACGTTTGCAAATGAAAGCGTTTTTTTTTTTAAGTACGGCGTAGCATTGTGGCTATATTCGCAAAGTTACGGTCGAATGCATACATTGTAAATAAACCAACCTTAATGAATACTTTGTACACGACATACATAACAATGGCATTTAAAGTCCACAAAACTAAATAAATCCACAAGCCCATTTTTATTTATTTCCAAAATCTATAACAACGTAAGCTTTATATCAGTTACTAAAGATTTAAAAAAAACGATTTGTTACTAAAACCTAAAATACGTGTATAATATGGTAATTTAAACAAAAATATAAACATTATTTTAACCCATTCTCAAAAAATTGAGTCGCAACGCATAACTTCATTACTGTTTTCATAAGTTGCCTTTCTTAAAAATAAATGCTTCGAATTCTAATGATCAACAGTTTAAAGAGAGCAAATTTAAATTCTTTTCTTGCAATCTAAACAAGAATGTCAAGTTGCTATAAACTCCTCTTTATAAACAAAGTTGACATTTATAATGCAGTTTTGAAAAGAAATATTCATAATAGGTAAAATAAGCAAATTATAAGGTTGAACACACCAAGAAATATTTTGTAAGAAAAATAAAATGAATTTGATTTTACAATCAAATAATTTTCAATATGAAGCGCATAAAGTAGTGTCTCTATTTAATATTTAATTGTTTTTTACATATACTACTCAAGCACTACAAAATTTGCTCAAGTTACTACCAACTACATCCCAGACAACACAGCAAACTTGCAGCAAGCTTGATTTATCAAGTCAATAAACATGAATTAAGCTTGAAAATTTCAAGCGTTAAGCTTAATGCAAGCTTGAATCAAGTGTTCAAGTTTACACTTGCCCAACTTGCATTAAGCTTGACATAGCTAGCTTAAAAAAGTTTCCTAAATACACGGGGCGCCCGTCGGCAAACTCGCCCACATATTTTATTTTTCCACGTATTTTCCCCTCTACGCTGAAATTTCAAGTTATTTTAATCTGTTTCCATCAAGCGTCCGCGGCTGGGATCGAACTCGGGACCTAAGGTTTGGGAAGCCAGCGCCGTATCCAATCAGCCACCCTGACTCGCGCTGACATGACTAAAGTTTTAAGTGACTGTTATGGTTGTCACGCCGTTTTCTGGCGAGATTGATCAGTGGCCGATGCCCTGTTTCTTTTATTTTTCCATGGGTTGAATCAAAATTAAAATAATGTTATGTGTGATTTATAGACTCTACTAATAGGGAAATAATCATAATATAAACTTAAAAGTAGCACACGTTTTAAAACTTTCAATATCGTGACACTCATATTGGGCAATATTGGCCAAAATCTAGACAAACGACTGATTTTGAAATCAATTTCGTAGTATAATAGTATTTTATTTTGAAGAATTTCAATATTTGGAAATATAGAATCTTTTTTTAAAATTCTATGATCAAGTACATTTATGACTGATGATAAATTATTTGTTATGTGGATGTGGCTTTCCAAATCAACCAGTAATCAAGTTGTATTCAAGCTTGACAGTTCAAATGACTTCTCCAAGCTTGCTGCAAGCTTAAAATGAATTGAACTCTCAAGCTTGTATTAATACGTCAAATTCAAAGAAATGTCAAGCTTGATTTAAGCTTATGTGCTGTCTGGGATAAATCTGTTGTCTCTACTTCCTTTTTAGATCAGCTGTCGAATTTAGCCATTCTCCCAGCTGCTCTTGAAACTATATTTTTCTTTTAGATTCTTGTAATCAGTGTCTTAATCTAATAAATTTCTTTTAAGGTAATTTGCATTGTCTTTTAACGCTATAAAGTAATCGCAATTAAAGAAATTGTTCTCGAAATAGTACTGCAAATATGTAAGATTTTGTACCGTTTTCAGAGCTATTAAGGTATATCCTGGAAAGTCAGGTATTCAAATTGGTCTAGGAAAAAAAAAACAAGACCAATCACTCTTAATAATAGGAGTCAACATTTCACCATAAAATGGTGCTGAATTCGCTGCAACTTTTCTATGGAGAAACGTTGAACCATGATTTGGTGCTTAAACTGTTCAATGGAATCAAATCATAGTAAAATGTTTCCCCATATAAAGTATGCGGCTAATTTAGCTCCATTATATGGTGAAACGTTGGACTTCTTCTATTAACGGTGAACTATTGTCTCAATTTGTAATAGATTAAAAAAATAATAAGGATATAGTTTTCCTCCACCGATGCAATTAATAATCGGTGTGAAAATTATTTCAAATATTTTAATTGCAATTTGTTGAAGTATTTTAAATTAAACTGATTGTTAAACTTGGAGTATTGTTTATTTTGCAAATGTAAATTTCTGACTAAATTATAAGATAATCCATGCTGCCACTGATAGTCCAACCAACATATTAAATTTATATTCCATTCAATCTATTTATAAAAGAATTTTAGAACAATTTCTTTCCAGATTTATTTTATTCTCTTCTTTCACATTCAGTGCACTTTTTTCCCGAATTTTTCTTCGAGTGACGATCGGACAAAATAAAGTCCGGAAATTGTAAAGCAACCGCAGAATTTCACTTTTTGTATAAAATGACAAAACCACTTTCAGGTGCACGTCTTTCCGCTTTCGTGACTGCTTCCATTCGCCCCTCGAAAGCGAGTTGAGTGGATTACCATTCGAAATTCTCACTGTTTTTTTTTTTTCTTTAAGAGGTAGTAAATGAAAAATATATTTTCTCTCCTATATTCCGCAATAGCACCGAAGAAATCCCTGCAGCTTAAAATCAACGAATCTTTATTTTGCGACTGTTATTAAATATCCGTTAGGGATTTGTGATTTGTGCATGAGGGTTGTTGGAGCAGTAGGTTTGTAATTCTGCTGTTTTAAGTGCAGGTCAATGTTAGCTCAACTCAACGAGACAACATTTATTGATATAAATACAATATAATTGAAATTCTAATTCGATTTTCGAATATGAGGAAGTGGTTTTCTTATACTTTTAAAATATGTTGCAGGAAAAATCGAACTCTGTGTAATATTGTGATACTGTGAGTCATCAAAAATGGAAACTTTGATTTGACTTCTTAAAAGCAGAAGAATCAGTTTTAAATATCAAACAACTTATTTAAGATATATATGATCATAGTTTGTTTGAAATATAAAATCTATGTTTCTAAACAACAAATATTTTGAAATTCACATTTATATCATAAACAAAACCGAAATCTTGATGTACAATTTTCAATGTATCAAAGCAGTTTTCAATGATTCATGATGGCTGGGAGCCAAACCCTTGAAAAATCACAACGATAGACCGAATATTTTTTTGATTGCTTCAAAAGAGAGGAAAATATGAAGATGGAAACGAGATGGTATAACACAGACTGTTCATATTCTTATAGCAAGTGATATCGCGTTAACTATATTTGCTACCACTGTAAATTTATGGAGTGCTAATCTGAAGAGCATGTTTGATTTATTCCTTTGGTGTTTTATAATGAAAATGTCGTCTGCCTGACTACCAATTTTCAAAACCTAGGTTAAGGTAAGTTCGAACACTTGATTCTGATATAGTAAAATAAAAATTATTCATGCCCACTTAACACATTACGTACTAGGAATATGATAAACTTGATGGAAAACTTTGAAGGTGGGTTGCTTGAAGGTGTCTTTATATTCACTAATAGATATTAAAGCCGTGTTTGCTGACGCCTTGTAGGAAGATGCCAATATTGTTTATAACTCAGCTTATTGAGTGCTGTGGTTGGGGGGTTACCACTGTAAAGGGCAATGAGAAATTTCTCACCAGCGACTGTTATTTCCTACGGATACGCTAAAGATCTGTGAATATAGTTTGAAATCGGAATTTTTGGAGAGGGTTCTAGAGGAATTGAACCCCTTGGGTTCATTTAACGACTGAGTTACGTCATGAACTTGCTTTGCCTAAGTAACGGATGGCGAACACATTGAGTAATGCACTTGCTTTGTCTAAGTGACGGATGACTGGTATGTTTCGTAATTCAAACTAGGAAATAATTAAAACTGCGTATTCTTTCTCATGACAAGATATTTGTAACAATTGTCGGAGGACATTTCTTCCAGTCAGGATTGAGAATTTAGACACTTTGTGACTAGATCTGTACATGATATCTGGGCATGGATATAACATCTGGACGTTTCAAACGCAAGAATTTATTCAAATAAATCCGTGCTCCAGGATTTAAACTTGCCTTGGTTGAATGACGTGGACATAGAATCGCAACCAATCATTGAGTGAAGGAGAAACATATGTTTGGCAGCACTTTTCTCTACTGCTTTTTCCGGATGGTAAAAGAGCTGAGGGAATTCATCTTTCTCTAGCTTGAGGATTTATGCATTCTATGGGGAGCAGAGGGAGAGTTTGAAGACCCGTCATTACTGCCAGAAGGTCAATATTTGCTCCCGAAAATTGCGACAATTATAAGTTTCCTGTTTTGCTTATGCGATTTTACTTTTGTTGCATTTTGTCATCATCATAGTGATTATCCTTGTTTTGTCCATCCTATATTTTTGTATCTGACATAAAAGGAAAAGGCATAAATACAGTCATAAATGAAATGTTTGAATGTAAAACTGTTGATGTAGGGATATGTAATTTTAATTAACATCGAATAAAGTTCTGATGGATTATTTGCGATAATACTGACTATCGACTGTTTTTTACAATTTTTTAGTGACTTTTTAATAAAAATAGAATACACGAACTCTTTTCAACATTCACCTCTATAATTTAAAATCAAAAATTTGTGTCTTGCATGTTTATATAAAGTTTAATAAATCAAAATTTCTAACTGAAGTAACAAGCTTGTCCACAAAGCTACTTTAACAGCACTGTTACGAAAACATTAAATTTCTTAAAAGAACGTCCTTGCACTAAAGAAAACTGTGCCAAACTAAAACATTCATAATAGTCTTTTATGCAGAATAAAAATGCTTCAACTCCTCATAATAAGCTGTAAAAGCCGTGTTCTTTCATAAACTTGTGTCAAAGATATTGATAGAATCGACGAAGATGCATGACTCTGGGGTATTCCTAAATCTTCTGTACAAGTAAAGTTTTTTGGCTTATTTTGAAGAAGTTTACAAGGAACAAACATAGACTGATGATGCTGGTCAGATACATTAGAAAACAGGTGAAATCTTTACAGAAGCCATCTACATGCTTATAAAATGTTTCCAAATATCTACATTCAAAATTTATAAATTTCACTTAAGGTAACTGGAAAACAAGTCATTAGCTATACGTTAAAAACAGTTGATATTTTTGTGTCAAAATCTTATTATTTGTAATTTTTATGTCAATTATAATTAATTTCTACGGCAAACATCTTATGCGGAATTAAAAAAAATATTTTAGGGAACGTTTTACTTTAATGTTTTTTTTTTTTACTTTTCAGAAAGACGCTTAGTGGTTTAAGGATCATTCTGTCATATCCTTGGTTCAGGGTCGATTCCCGGCTTAGGATTGCCAGTTAACTTCTCTGTCCCTTCATATACTGAGTAGCTCTGGGTGCCGCTGTAGCAAAATGGTCTATCTTGAAAGTAATAGATGGATTTTATGTGATTTCTAGTAATAAATTAAAAACAGAAAGCAAAACGTTTCTAGTATTTTACAGTTTTTATTTCAGTGTTATTTTTCTGTAGATTGTTTTAATTTGTAAATCTTAATTTTGACCAATTAAAAATAAAAACATATCGAGATTTTGAGAATTGGAAAATTTGATAAGATATATTTAATATCCGCAAATGAACGCACGACCTAGTAACAGTAAAATGACAGCTGATTTTCCATTAAAGTGGCCATAAACCAATTGAAAGGTTTTAAGAGAATGTACTGAAACTTTAAATCAAGAGTTCATGAAATAAATAAATCAGAAGAAATAATTTTTGTTAACATATCACTCTGATTTCGGGGTATGGGGACTTCTTAACATTGGTACGATAAAAGTAATAACATTATTATGATGTCAATTTAAAAGAAACATTTACGTCTAAAATTAGGACTATGCTTCTGATTAAGTTGTTCTCTGCAATTTCAGTTCTACCATAAGAAAATGTACAAGGCATTCTCTTATAAGGCAATAAAAATGTGCATTATTTTACATTCGTTGTTTTTCTTATCTTTTCACAAGGTGATGGTAATCTAGTAAGCATGAATAGTATGCAGAATTGGATTATGCGGTTACGCTTTCTTAAAGGAAAAAGCTCTCCAGTGTATTATATTATTGCGAGTTGAGCAATGAATAAGTAGTTTATTATATTTTGGAAAATTAAGTATACTCTTTTCTTAATGTTGCCTATTAATTTATTTTTCAGGGTTGTGTGGAATATTCCGAGGCGAGGTAATTGCAGTCAAAATTTAAATGAGTAATGTCGATGCTTCTTTTGTAAATAAATGTATAATTCTTCTCCCACCCTCACGTCTATTAAAATTTAGAAACAATGTTTCCATTTCAATTTTTTAAAAAATTACAGTAAATATAC
Organism: Cheiracanthium punctorium; assembly: GCA_038373885.1. Classification (NCBI taxonomy): domain Eukaryota; kingdom Metazoa; phylum Arthropoda; class Arachnida; order Araneae; family Cheiracanthiidae; genus Cheiracanthium; species Cheiracanthium punctorium. Next base: position 100,558 of record JAWZYV010016657.1, read on the forward strand.
ACAATAGGGTGGATCGAATTTTTTTTCGAAATCTTTATCTCCTGAGGTCTTAAAAGTTGTAAATTGATATAAATAAGACGTATAAAATTTGAATGTTCTACGACCACGTCTTGGGGTTGCGCATCGAGCTTGAAATTTAGAAGTTCATGAAAAGTATGAATTTTTAAAAATATCAACCAAAAAAATTCTTTTCCGAATCATTGAGCTCCCGAGGTTTTAGAAGTTGTATATTATTATGAATGAGACGTATGCAAAATCTGAAGGGACTGTGGCAATTTCTAGGAGTTGCACATCGAGCTTGAAATCTATAAATATCTGAAAAATATGCATTTTTTTACAAAAATATGTAGAAAGCAAAATTTATATTTTTAATGAATTAATCCGTTAAAAAATAGTCAGTAAAGTTCTCAGCTCTTCTCTAGTACAACCACAATCGTAACTACGTTACCCAGTACCCACCTCGTTAATTTGCCTGCGATCCGAGTCCTGCCCGTGCCAGCCCAAGCATATCCAATTATTGGAGCATGCGTTTTAATGAATAATGTAAAGCCCGACTTCAAATGAAACTGTGCCATTTTATGTGAAGTGTAATAATCTAGATCGTAAGAAACTATTATCTATTATCTGATAGATGGATAGACAGCAAATTTCGGAGTAGCTGTTTGCTATGGTGTGAAGTTGGCCAATACAACATTGCAGAGATTTAGTTAGATTACAGAACTGCGTGTCTGGACGCCTTTGTCCTTTTCAGAATTCCATGATTCGCCACCCCCGCCAATGCATCTGACGGTCTCAAGATAATGGATTTTGTGTCAATCTCTCCCAAATTTCTAGTGAAATTCTTAAAATCAGATCGTGACATATGGCCGAAGAATGTTGAACCGTTCAGGTTCCATTATCAGCGAGATATGTTCTTTAGTCCTTAAGGCAAATTAGACCCAAGTGTGACAAACACTTGGGTCTAATTTGCCATCAATATTTTTTTATGAACCTGGCTTTGTTCTTCCTCTTATCAAAACACAATCCATTGAAAATTTTAAAGCCTTCTTCCATTTCTTTCGCTGCGAGTCATCTCAGCCTTCCTCTAACTTTATATGGGTCGAGAATCAGTTAAAAAGGTTTCTCTCCATCTGCATTCATTGCGCTTTCTAGATTGTGAAATAAAGTTGATACCAGAGTTGCTGCTGTCCAGTACGTAATAACATTGTGTCGCAGACTTGTGAAAGCACAAAGAATTTTATTCTAACTTGTTCATCTGTAAACGCATCTCCCAATGTGGCGGTAGACAGCCATTCAGAGATTTCTTCAGTCTTTCGTACTTCTCTTTCGTTATTTTCGTTTTCCAAATCAATGACTTAAGTTGGAGACATAAACTGTATATTGGAACTTTCGCTCTTTCTTCATCAATCTCGAAATTTTTCTTTCCAACCTTTCAACTTTTCTCTCATTCTCCTCGAACTTGTCATCGTTTCAATTCCATCTATTGTCACATATCTAGATCCCCTCTGGTCTGCCAATGACTCCGTTCGGTGTAAAGCATGGATTTCTCTGAGCCACACCTGTTACGGAAAATGTCAGTACATTTGCAAGTGCGATATTCAATAGATCGGTAAGCAGATTTTTTCCAAAATTCTTCATAAACAGTTCCTTATGTCCGTCTCTAACGTACGATTTGTTTAGCTGCTGAACTTGCTCATGAGATTTTCTAACTACCTCTTGAATTCCTAAATTGACACAGTAGGGATACGGCCTTGATCCACATTTCCTGTACTTTGATCGCCACAACTAAGGTTACTTCTCCTTCCGGTGAATCCTGCCATTTATTCAGAAATTTTTCTTCTTAAGTACAAAATAGTAACATAGAAGTACTAGTATGTCTTCTGGGGTTGGTAACTTGGTACAAGGTAATTCTTTCGATATTCCCTTCTCTTCTAAGAACACCGATTTTGTTCCATGTCCTGTTGCAGACAGTTTCACTCTATTCAGAATCGTAGTAGTGCAAGGAAAGCACCTTTTAGCTTTTTTGAGAGTAAACTGAAAGCACCCCCATCTATCTGAAACTTTAAACTAAATGCCTGTTTCAACGAAATATCGCCTGCCTGATTTAACCGAACACATGTGCATCGCCATCACTCGGCGGCAAACCGGCACTAAGTTGTCTAGAGCACAGCTTGCGTAATGCGCCCAAGACAAAACGACAGCATAACGTGTATCAAACTATTCTTAAAGTCATTTTTGGGGATTTCTGAGCGTCTCTGAACATTTTTTAACATATAAACTGACCAAATTATTTTTAACAAATAAAGTTTGCTTTCTAGATTTTTTCTCAAAAAAACAGATAATTTTTAGATATTTGTAGACTTCAAGCTCGATGTGCAATCCCTAGAAATTGTTGAAACCCCTCCAGATTTTGCATACGTTTTATTTATAATAATATACAACTCCTAAGACCTCGGGAACCTAATAATTCGGAAAAGAATTTTGTTGGTCAATTTTTAAAAAAAGTCATATTTTTCAAAAATTTCTTAATTGAAGCTCGATGCGCAACCCCAAGACGTTGTCGTAGAACATTCAAATTTTACACAAGTCTTATTCACATCAATATACAACTTTTGAGATCTCAGGAGATAACGATTTCGAAAAAAAAAAAATTCGATCCATCCTAACACACAAGCTAGCTGTGTCACTAGTTAAGTTGGATTGTACGTGTTTGTTTTATACACACACAAAAAAAGAAAATTAAAATCAAATGAAATGATAATAATTTGTTGGATGACTAATTTATCAATTCGTTTTAATCTTCTATCGCATTTTTACACAAAATGTCTCAGTAGCTTCAATGCAGTAGATTATGAAAGCTAAAGTTTTCTACAAGGAATTTTGAGTTAAATTAAACGAATTTCTGAGGTCAGTCCCGGGTTTCAACAAGGGACAAAAGTGCGAAAGCTCACTGACAAAACTGCTGTGCCAAAAAGGTTTTTAATAAGCATTCTTGAAATGTGTTTCGAATCATCATTGCTCGAATGGATGAGCCCATAAAGACATAATCGGAGACAAATGAATCTATCTGAAAGATGTGTATCCAACTGTAATGGATCGCTAGAGTATCTTATCTTAATTCATATCTTACTATCTCTTTGAAAGTCCTCCGACCAAGACACCCCCCATACTAGGCAGATAGCCATGTGTAGCTTTGCTATAACAGGTAAAATAACTTACATCGTATTATACAGTACATGAATCGTAATATGATGCTGTATAGCCTAAAACCTTCTTCAGCATATCTTGATTATGTGATTCGATTATGTGAAAAAAAATCTCAAATCTTAGCGGTAGTATCCTGAAATTGGGTCATTCAAACAAACAAACCCTCTCTCCTTATTAAAGTACCACAGAAATTGCATCTTATTCCTAGATAAAAACAATTTTCTTCAGATAACTTACATTATGCAATCAATATGAATAAAGTTGCTGCTTGATATATAAATATTACCAAGCTTCTGCAGATAAGCATAAGATAACATGCCCATTATAAATTTAGGATTAAGTTATAGTTTTTTTGTTTGTTTGTTTTCAAAATGACCCAGTATTTGTAACTGAAAAGGTTAACAATACTTTCGATTATGAAGTCAAAATAATATTTCGTTCTGTGAATTTTTCCTTGTACAGTGAAAGATTCAAGTACTTTCCTCGTTATATTTACTAGAATTCTGTAATTCTAGTCAACAGCACTAAATTTAAACAATGGGCTTGTTTTAAGTCAAAACAGTACTCAATTTAAAATAACTTAATGTTTTATAGGCACTGATATTAGATTTCTGAATCTAACCAAATAAACTTTAATTATTTTCAGTAGAGGGTGTATTTCTGCAATATTCTTCACAGAAAGAGTAACTTTTCTAAACAGCATAAACCGTCCGCATTTTCACATTCTGTTCTTAAATTGCATTCCAGGAATAATAGTACTAGAATTAATTAGATTTTGATACAGAAAGTGCAGATGGTTTCTAGCATCATTTGCAATTACTTATTTTCACTGAGGAATTAAAATATTTCTCTTCGAATAATTAATAGGAATCGATTGATACCAGATTTCAACCGATACAAGGGACTGTATACATATTATAATACAAAATTTAATATATCCCAGCTATTAAAGATTTTCCACTGCTAATTTTTACATAAATATTTATACTTGAAATAAGGTCAAATTTTTAATGCGAACTGTTTAAAAATTGAGGTGGAAAATCTGAATGTTTTGGCAGTTTGCAGTTATGCTATTACCTACCTACCACTTGCTACTATTCCTACCACTTGCATTTGAAGAAATGTTTCTCTGTGTCTATATTTTTCCAATTGCAAGTAACAGGAAATTAGGTTCCATGTAAATTGGATTTTCTATTTCGATATGTACACAGCCCCTTGTAATAAAGTATCTGGTATCGGTTAAAATATGGTATCTGTCGATCCCTAATAATTAATTAAAAAACAGATAGTTTGCTTGATTTTGCACATTTTCTACATGAAACTAGTAACTTCTTTAACAGATATATATATATAATTGATGAAGTTTGTGAAAAGGACTTATTTCAATCCTCTTATTACTGATTTTAGATTTTATAATTTGGAAAAAACTTTGAGTTTTGATTTCATATGATTTTTATCTTGTCCGGTGGGAGCTCGTGACCTATTTTCGTGTTGAGGACAAAAATACATCCTCAAATTAAACTGGTTTGTTAAATATATGCATATATAATACACAGAATTATAAAGTTTATGTTTATTAATAAGATTTGCATAAATAGTACCAAAACAACATGAATATAACATTAATATTTAAATTACATATGTAACCCACGAACGAAAATTTAAATAGAAACCATAAAATTCTCAACCTTTTATGCATAACTTTGCAATTTTTTGTATAGTTCTATGATCCTTATTTAAAGAACAAATGTCTAGGTCAGTGTTTTGGGGACACTCTGCATATGTGTAAAATCACTGAAGAATGCATATTGAAACTTATTTTATCGTAATATATATGGACGGGTATTCATAACTATCCATAATTAAAATTACCCAATTAAACTCTGCATGGGGTCATAAACATCCCCTAGGATGTATCGAAGATTTTTGGAAGATTTAGGGAACTAATAGAAAACCATTTGGCTAGAAAAATGTCTAAATATATTCATCAGAGAGAGTTTTATTAAAAAATTGCAGACACTCTTTCAGTCGGTACAAATTTAATTAAATCAATACAATCCCGTCATTACCATCTCAAATCACAATATGTCATGTTCTACAGTCGAGGAAAGTGTCTCCTTAGTTAAAAAGTTAAACTCGTGGAAAAAAATAGTTTCCTTAAGATGAGAGAGTTTAAGTTGGCACGTTTTTACCAGATACCCCAAAGATTTTAAGGATTAAATAGAGGTTATCCAACAGATAACACCCTGATTTCATTTTTTAAAATCTCAAGAACAAATATGAATATAAGGGGTCAGAAAACGGTATGTTTATTATGTAAGTTGGATATATTTCATATAGAAGTTCCGAAATATTAGTTACAAAAACCGCCAACGGATGACGCTGTAATCGCAGTTTTCCACTATAAATTGTCCTTCATATTCTCCTGATCTGAATCCTTGCTAATACTTTCTGTGGGGACATTCAAAGTCACTGTCTACTGGAACCATCCCAACACGCTTGTCGATTTGTGTGGCATGTAAAACAGTTGCCGCTAAGACATTACGAGGCTGCGATGTCAAATTTCCTTATTCGTTTGCGTTACCTCCTCATGTTGAAAAGCGGACATTTTGAAAAGATTGTGCCTTTTAAATCACAACCATTGTGTCTGCTAACAGACATTGAGTTTATACCTATTCATAAAGATCGTCTATCGATTTTGACTAGCTGCGGCATCTGTTAGCGGAGTTCTATGCAAGGAGAGCGGGAGCTCTAACCCTACCTTGTCGAAGATTCTTAAGCAAAAAGTCCATAAATTTTAATTTTTAACGATTTCACCTTTTAACATCGGGATTACAATAATAAACCCCAAATAAAAAAGTATAAACAACGATTTTCTGAGTACGTTTATGCGTAGTGTAAAAATGTCAGTAGCAGAAATAAAACATCATTTATGCAATAGTATAAAAGTGTGACTTCAGAAAAAAATATTCCGACAGCTTTTTGTAATAAAAAGAAAATATTTCTATGAACATAGGTTTTGAAACTTCTTAACTCTTCATAAAGTGGAGAGAAAAAAAGAGTTTCTCACTTCACAAAATGCATTTACTATTATTGAAACTTCCCAAACCAAATGATGAGGATAGAAAAAGTTTAGATATTTTGTTACTTGTCGTGGTGGATGCTTCACAAGCATTTGTTGCCAGCAAATCTCTCAAATGATACATCTCAATAAATTACCATAGAAAGGAGAGAGCACCATCAAGCAACCGCCTCCGGCATGGTGGGTTCTGTGATGATCGGGCATTAACTCATAAAGAATTGAAGATCAGAAACGGAGGAAGAATGCGATCAAATTATTGTTAAAATAAAATTTCAAATGGCTAAAAATTTTTGAAGTGTATTCAGTTATGATTTAACAGTAAGTAACAAACACGAGTAAAACTGATTCAGTGACGGATTATTGAAAGTTTGTCGGGGGGGGCGGTTAGTTAGAAGATTGACATATACATTCATTTTAAGGAAGTAAAATAGGATCTTTTCCATTAATTTCCCTTATCTCGGGGGGGCCGTCGCCCCTTCAGCCCCCCCCCTTTAATCCGCCCTTGAACTGATTTCCCTGACCTCCGTACTGCATTACAGATTCGCCATCTTTATACTCCAAATGGGACGGATTATTGAAATATTTTCAATTCACTTTATCCTCAGATTCTGTAGTTTTTGATTTTACGTTTTCATCTTCGTGTTTTTGGTCGTATGTTTCTTTAACCCTTTGAGGCGCAACCCTTTCCCAATGCTGAAAAAAGGGCAGCCGTTGCCATCGCTCGAATTAACTACCAGCAAGATGGCGGACGATCGAAACGTTCATCGCGTGCCACAGATCTAGAGACCCTTTTTCGACGACAGCTGGCTGTGCGCGGACACAGACAGCTGTCGTCAAAAAAGGGTCTCTAGATCTGTGGCACGCGATGAACGTTTCGATCGTCCTCCATCTTGCTGGTAGTTAAGTCGAGCGATGGCAACGGCTGCCCTTTTTTCAGCATTGGGCAATCTATCCAGTTGTTCTCGCATTCTTCCATCTTTCAGCAGATGTCAGTGCTGTTAAAAATAATCGTGACCATTTTTTTACGGGAAATGACGTGCTAAAAAGTAAAGGATTCTCGTGGAGCTATGTCACCCGCAACTATTTTTATAGAAATCAAATCTTTTCTTCGTGACTAGTAGCAGTCAAAACGTCAGAGTTTGGTGTTCCCAGAGCGGGAACACTGCGCCTTAAAGGGTTAACCTATTTGTTCGTATTGTTGAGGAATGCATTTATCCACTTGTGCTCAGTGTTGCTATCTCATGTCTACCTCTTAATATCCCAGGAGGACGGAAAAAAGGAATCTTTGCTATTTTTTATTTACAATGATGAAAGCGAAGAAACAAATGCAGAATTTGCAATCCAATAATACTCAGAGAAACAAAACAATCTATCTGAAAATGTTTTATAATCAAGTTGTTTGGGATAATTACCTCCCTTCCAATTCAATGTTATGTGTGTGCTTTTATACTGGACTGCATTTAAAATTACGCGTTTGTTTAAATCTTTTTTTTTCAGTACATGCTAAGGATAACCAAATTTATACGACATGATGTGCCGTAAAGTTATATATCCTTCTGTGACATTTCAAAAGGCTTTAAGTAAACATTAAAAGAAAATTCAAGAACTGAAAGACACCGTAATTTTGATAAATGAAGTTACTTTTTCAACAATGAAAGTAGGTCATGATGCAAAATATGAATATGTAATTTTATTCTTCGGATGTAAAATATGAATCCTGCCGCACGCAAACTGTTTTTGAAATCCAGTTTTAAATAAATGTGCACTGAATATATATATATATATATATATATATATTTTTTTTTTTTTTTTTGAATCAACTAAATGGTGCTTTCGAACAGTTTGTTAATTATTCAAAAATTCTCCTTTCATATCGCTTTCTTTAAAGCATGTACTTTAAATATGTTTTAAAAAATACAATTTAATTTTTACAGTCTGTTTAATTCAATGCAGTACAAATAAGTAGTTCAAGTATATTAGAGGAGCACATGGTTTTAGTGAAAAAAAAATCCACAAAAATTAAATGTAAAGTAGAAAAGACTTCGACCGACGAACTAAGCAAAAACAATTTTCAGTTTAAATAGAATTAAATAAATGTACGATAAAAATTCTTAAAATCAAGCTTTTCCTTCTGAGAAGTACTAAAAGGTATAAAATAATTTTTAAGAAACTTTTGAAGTTCAAACACTTATTGCAATGCACAAATCCATCCTAGTTTATTGATCATCGGCTGAGGTAATTAGAATTCATTAAACGTTACTTTTTATGCAAAATAATATATAAAATATAAGTAATATATCTTTAAAACTTTTAGAAGCTTAACTACTTACTTCTATATGCGATCGAAAGGCATATTAAAGTTTGTCATTCTATGCTTTTGTGAAACGTCCTTTTTTATGAAAGAAAATGTAACAACAACAACGAACTGTAGAAATAACACTCAAAATACTGGTGTTAAAAGATAAAATAAATAAAAACTTTACGTAAAAAACACAAAGTTTTTATTTATTTTGACAACGAACTATATTTGTTCGCTAGAAGACAGATTCCGAATAATGCATTATTCAATACATTTTCTGAAATATTTTTACAAATTTTGGTAAATAGAATTAAAAAGTAAAAGGAAACGAATTACAGGAGTGTTACTTAATTTATTTTTTCTAAACCATTTTGTATCGTTTCAGCACATATTCCGTGAATTTTTAGCCTTGGGACAATCTTAATAGCAAGCGGTTAATCTCGAAAACAATTTTTTCTCTAATCTTTTTATTTTCAACCCTATCAATTTGCAAAGCATTTAAAAAGTGTTCTTTTCTTCAGACCTGTTTCATCTGTGTGATTTTGTTAGTCAAAATATATCTTAAACGAAATTTAAGAGTCGCAACTTTAACGACCTTCTCTTAAATGTTAACATTTTGAGATTTTAAGCAACTAATATATATTTCCTGTAATATATATTAGTAGCTTAGCAAACTTAGAAACAATAACAAAAAAGGCAAAACGTAGGCCTTTTTTGTTATAGTTTCTTAAACCAAAACTCATTATTGTTTTTATTCTTCATTACCAAATAATACGCAGATGCTGCAATATTTTTAACTTGCGCATTTTTTATAAAGTTTTTTGCTGTAACTATTAAATCAGTATCCAGAAAAATGCAAGTAAAAAAGCAAAATCACTTCTCATAAAATTTATGAAACAGAAAAAGAGCTTCACAATGCATATTATGAGTCATTCGTGTTTTTTTTAAATAAATATTATAGGAGGGTTTCACTTAGAGTTTAATTTTGGTACGAAAATTGCACTGTGGGTGCGTGTTAAAATAGTCCAATAATCTCGAAATGCCAAAATAAAACTTTATTTGACGAACCGAAGCAATAATATCTCACAAAAAATACAAAATTTAGTAACACAAGTATCAGAAAATCAGTAACTATCTCAGCAATGCCAATACTATAGCTCTTTTCTCTATATCCGCAATCTGTCGCATTGCACCCACAGAGAGTCCGGTATTTATAGATTTTGAAGCAGGTAGTAGCGTCATATATCTCGATTTTTATCGTAACTACCTTTCCAATTGATGCACTCTAAAATATTACTGCTCTCGAAAAATTTCTTCTATAGCTCTTTTCTGACGTCATATATCTCGATTTTTATCGTAACTACCTTTCCAATTGATGCACTCTAAAATATTACTGCTCTCGAAAAATTTCTTCTGATCGCCAAAGTCTTCAAATCTGTCACCAAGTCAGTGCCAAAACGGTCGCCAAGCTCAAGGGGTTACATAATCATTTTCCTCTGCAAGTTTAATCTGGTATGATCGATGCAATGCAAGTTTGGTTGCTAGGGATGGACGCGAGACGTGCGAGACGAGAATCGGGGCTGTCTCGTCTCGTCTCGCAGTGGTAAACCTCTGTCTCGTCTCGCGTCTCATCTCGTCTCGCAAACACTGTGTCTCGTCTCGCGTCTCGCAAAGAAATTGCTGTCTTGTCTCGCGCGAGACGCGAGACGTCTCGCGAGTCTCGCAAAATTAAGGACTGCGATTTCGTTACCATTTTATACTAACTTATTATTGGAATTTTATTGAATATTAATATTAATAATAACAATTACTTACAAATAGCCACATTAGTAGATATATTAATAACTATATCAGCATATATCGGCATTTGAAGTAAAAGAAATTGAGATTTAATCCGTATATATAATGTCACACCGAAAATATAGTATTTATTTTTATTTACTAGCTGCGTGCCCGTTCTTCGCACTGTAGTAAACGAAAATTTTCCTAACATGAGTAATTTCAATTAATTCCAGTGATGTGGAATCTAAAATAAAAGCAAAATTATTTGACTCTTGATGTAAAGTTTGCGTCATGAGTATTAACCTGGCATCATTGCAATATAATGACTCAAAAAACTACGTCAGTGTCATTCGCGATCAGAAAAGTGAAAAGCTTAGCGATTTGAAGAGAACTCCCGACTTTCAAAATGTGTTATTTCTACATCATACTGTAGTTCTACATCATACTGTTCAAGTTGTAGCATTAAATACCTCAGACACTACATGAAATGGACAACCGTTTGTTTTAAAATAGCTGCGCACCCGCTCTTCATACGAGAAGTAGCGAATACTTTACTAAAATCATATCTGCATGAGACAAAACAGATTTTTTTTTTTTTTTTAAGTTCAAGTAATCTCCTCTGTTGAAATTACTGCGGGATATATTAACGCAAATTAGAATTACTTATCGTTCAGTTGGTTGTAAGATAACCCTTGAAAAATTATAAACAGAACACTTTTAGTCTTTATTAAATCTCTACTATTTACTTTAACGTCAATTTCAAGTCTCTAAAATATGTGTAATTTTTATATTAATGAAAACAAGATTATATTAACGATAATTATAATTATTTGCCTAATATTTCCAATAACATTACCGTGTGTGCATTTTTAGATTTCATTATAGTATCTCAGTTGGTTAATAGACGTCTTATTTTTTGTTTATATTTTAAATTACTGAACAGTTAATTTGTTGACGACTATCCGTTTGTACTTTCCCACAATAATTTTTAGCGATAGTACTACAGTCGTTATGGTCGCCCTGTTTACAGAAAAATTAAAACATAATCCCCCTAATGTATATCCAGTGTGGATTTTTTTTAAAAATGAAAAGACATCTAACAGGCAAAGATAATTTTAGAATAGGAACCCAACTGCAAGATAAAATGATGGGGAGGAAAAAATTTATAAAAGTTTTGCAAGCCGAAGGAAGGGAAAACATGATCCGATATTAATATATAAGAATAAAATATGTCATTTTAATCTCTTTAAAATAGGCCAACATAGGGATTTAACCGCCCCTAGAAAGTTGTTACCAGGGTGGGCGCCCCCCCCCCCCTACGCACGCCGCAACGTGCGGGAAAGTTTGAGGATAATATCGGTACAAGGATATTTCAACCAAGGATATTCAACCATATTTCAACCTACTCAGACTAAGCATCAATGCGAATGCAAGTTGCTCTACTTCTAATCTCTCTCTGATATACCCGAAACCCGATTATCACAGGGGCAAGGGGGGCGGTAGTCCGGTGCCCCTGAAGAAAAAGGGGGCCCATATTTATCCCGATTATCTAAATTATAAATTCATATGTACTGAAATAGTAATTGTGGGGAAAAAACTGAATTTCCTCTATAATATAGGTATTACCTAATTGTCTATCACTAGATCAAGTTAGAGATATTTTTGGGGGGTGATAAATACGATTTGATTAAAGTACAAAAACTACAGTTAACTGAAATGCAATTTTCGAGTACAACAGCGGTCAAAACTGGGTTAAAATGCTTAAAAAAGGGGGACTCAGTAAAGGGGCCTAATGCATAAAAAAGGGGATAGTAAGGGGGGCCCCAAACTTAATGCCCCGGGCCCCGTCTAAAAGTGGTCAGATTTGAACATACCGTACCGCCTTTCCTATTTACTTATTATTTTTCTGTCAACTCTTCTCTGTTTTCTTTTTTTTCCGCCTCTTTCTTTATCCTCTCCATTATGTGTTTTGTACATCTCTCGTCTGTTCTAATTTTAAATGTTACGTGTTTGCGCGTATTGTAGAGTGCTGATAGTATACCAGGACCGAAAACGAAGGAGACGCAAGTTAAACGGTAGAGGCTTCAGGCAAATTGTCGCTTTTCAGATCGTATTTATGCGAGACGGAAAAAAATGCGAGAATTCTCGCGAGAAATCTCGCGCAAGAGAAGACTCTGTCTCGTCTCGCGAGACAATGCGAGAACGCGAGACAATGCGAGAATTCTCGCGTCTCGCTTCCATCCCTATTGGTTGCCTTTATGAGTTTTATAGGAATGTTTTGGTAAGTTAACACGAAAAGGAATTGATAGGTTTACTGTTTACAAGCGTATTCCGCCATAATTTCTGTTTACTTTTTAATTTATAAGAATGAAACTATATGCACGCAGTACTATAAAAATATGCACACAACCTATTCTGCATTTTCTAATACCGGACCATTTTTTTATCTTTTAAGTGTGAGATCACTAAGTTATGTCCATAAATATGTACCAAGGTGTTTGAAAATGAGTTGCATCATTTAAATTAGTTGAACTCTGCTCGATTAATAGATCTTTTTCGTTGTTTACGGTGAATTACGCTAAGTTGATTTTAATAACCTGAAATCTATACATATAGCACTCACGATCTTTAATGTGAATAAGTCTATACTAATACAAGCTTTCCAAATTCTCAGAGATACATTTTCAGAAACTTTATCATTCCAAATCCCTGAGAGATAGGGATTTACTTGAGCTCATTCGGATTACCCAGCTATTATCACAGAGCATAACTCTACAAAGACAGGACTTAATGATATAGAAATATTTCGCTTTAAATTGTAATTTTCGTTTAATTAATAACTGATTCACAAGTCCGATTATTAAAGTTATGAGACATAATGTATTCATGAATAACATTGTAAAATTAATTTTTGAGTAAATACATCACTATTACATATACTGTTACATATTTACACTGTTAAAATATTTAGCAAATCATGCAGATAACGTTACATATTTAAAATTCTCTCATTTAGGTATTGTCTAAAATACACAGTTGTAAACGTAATTTTATGTCACATTCGCTGAGAGACAAATATCAAAAATGTTAAAAGTCGTATTTAAAAACCCTAGAAAGAACAAAATCATTAACTAAATTAATATAGCGCGTTTATGAATGCTGGAGTTCCCGGCCTAAGAAATTCACAAATAATGCCACTGTAACGGAAAATATGTACATATATTACTGTTTTTCATGCATAAAAAGCTACAATCAAAATTAAATTTCTTTTGTCATAATCGGGGAACAAAATTAACATAATTATTAAATGAGAAATGAAGATAATAGAATAAAGTAAATAATTATTTTAAAACTTTCAAGAAACCTTTCACAATTTTAAGAACTAAAAGAATACGAAGATTAATCCAAACATCTTATATTCAGAAGTAAACCTTAAATTTAAAATAAAGCCTTACACGGTATCTGTCATTAATTAAAATTTAAATAAGTGTTCTAATGTCAAACTTTACTCCATCGTGATATATATAACAATGCTCAGCTTCCGATTCTCTTAAACAGTTAATCTTAATTTAGTTTCTAAAAACAGTTCCTTACTTCCGAATTGTTATACCGGTGGCTTTTGTGGTTCGTAGAATAAATCACTATAAATGTCTTTTTTCCAACTATTCCCCTTTTAATTCTTTACCTCGCAAAATCTCAATAATTAAATACTACAATACACTTTTAAGAGGAAACGATACGTGCTTATTAATAGCATTTACGGAAAGTGGGAATAATTTACTGATCACTTTTAAAACATATTAATGCTGGAAAATTAAATATATTAATTTTAATGCTTTTGGCCATTTTAATTAAACGTTGAATTCTTATTTATTGGTTTGTTATGACCGAAGGCAAAAGTAGTCACGTGCCTCTTTAATTTCATCTCTGGTTATACTAATTATCCGAAAGAATGAACAATTATAAGCCTTTATCAACACAAAACCTGCGAAATATTTGAAGTATTCTTGAAATACTTGTTTTCGTATTTTATAAATAACTAAATTACCTGCTGGAATATAGATCATACACTGTGCAAGTAATTTCTTCATATAGCTGAATAGCGATATTTTTACGTATAATTAATTTGTTTTAATAATTCGCAGATGATCCAAAAATATGCTTAAATTAATCAAATAACATTAGATATATTATTTGATGAATGTTTTAAGCAATTTAATAAATGCATTCAGAATAAATATTAAAATATTTATGTAACAATCTGTATACGAGGGTTGCTATTTATTTTTCTGGCCTAATAATGAAACAACAAATATTTATGATCGAAATTGGTTTTAATGTTTTTCAAAATATTCTCCATGAAGATCAATGCACTTTTGTATGCGTTCGAACCAATTTTCGAAGAACTTTTTCAACTCCGATTAGGGTTACTGCAAAACATGCGTTTTGAATGCAACAACCGCTTCTTCGGGTGTCGAAAATCGTTGTCCACGTAATTTATTTTTGATGTACGGGAATAAAAAAAGTCACTGGGTGCCAAATCATGGCTGCACGGTGGATGACCCATCAATTTGATGTTTTGGCATTTCAGAAACTCCTTTTTTGAGCCGATGTGTTAGCGCATTGTCATGATGAAGAATTATGCGTCTCTTCTTCTGCTTTTTCGAATTTCTCCGGCGACTTCTGGCAAACAAATAGTCGTGTACCATTCAGAATTGACCGTCCTGCTTTGCTCTAACGCCACTTTCGCCACGTGACCGGTAATGCCGAAGAAACAGGCAACCATTTGTTTCTATGTGCTTCTTGCTCGGAGAATTTTTGTTGGATTTTGCTCGTCTTAGAAGACCCATATAGTCGATTGCTGTTTTGTTTCCGGCTCATATGCATGGATCCATGTTTCGTCACCTGTGTAGATTTTATACACAGCCTTTAATGAACCTTGATTGTATTTTGTCAGCATTTCCTTGCACCAATCGACACGAGCCTTCTTTTGAGTGTTTTTTTAGATTATGCGGGATCCAACGCGAACAAATCTTTTTTACGGTCAAATATTCATTTAATATCTTATTGATGCTAGTCATACTAATGTCCAAAGACACCTCAATCTCACGGTATGTCACATGACGATCTTGCTTACTCAGTTCTCGCACAGCATCGATATTTTCTGGCACAAAACCGATTTTGGACGACCTGCACGGAATTCGTCCTCGATCGAACATCGACCGCGATTAAATTCGCTATACCAGCTTTTTACAATGCTGTAGATTAGTGTTTCATCGCTGTATAAAGATTTAAGTTCATCGAAGCACTCTTGTCTTGACAATTCACGTCGAAAGTTATGAAAAATAATTGCACGAAAATGTTCACGAGTCAACTCCATTTTTTTTAAAGAGATGAATTTTTAAATTTCCTGTGAAGAGCACAAATCAAGTTGAAATGGAAAATTGTTCGGAAGAATTTATGTTTACAAATATCAAATTTTCAATTTAAATCGTCTGCGATCACCTAACCACGCTTTCTCTTGCCAAGGCCAGAAATATAATTAGCAGCCTACGTATTATTTTCAATTTTTGTTATTATTTCTAATTTATTATGCATATTTGTATCGTAATTTCATAGAGATGTAATATAGCCATTGTGGAAAGCCAAATTTGAAAATGGTAAGCCACTATAAACTAAATCATTTATACCTGGGTTTTGTTGTCTATCAAATCATATTACAGTCAGTGCTCACTTAAACATTTTCCATCAACTTATCAGGTACTTTTCGTACAGATGTTCTATAATTATTCTCCCTGCTCAAATTGGAAACGAAGCTATGGCCATGTAATTATTTGTCTGAAAAGTGTTGTATCAAAAGATAATGTTCTTTAATCCTAGAAAAAATATGCATTTATGACGAAGTGATAAAAATAAGATACATGTTTAATATTCTCCATTAGTGTATAAAATTTAAAGTAAATAAATAGTTAACGTGTTTTAATTAATAATTTAATATGAGTAATACGTTACTCACTAAAAAAAAACATCTGGTTTCCAACACAATCTAAATGTATTCTAGTCTGGTTTTTTTTTGTTTTTTTTCCAAAATTCAATTTATGTGCTGGTTTACTTTCTTCCATTGATGGTCCTCTTGCAGGTTGATTCACAAAAAAAAACCCTAACTTTGAAAATAAATAACTCAATAACGGTGTAAATAGAAGCATGAAACTAGTGGTATGTTAATTAAAATGCTAACTTTGCAAGAGATTTCAGCCCAAGCGGTAAGTTTTGAGCAATCAATTTTGTAAGGCAATGAGGATTTTCTTAGAAGTATATTGCGCTTATAGAATCATTTATCGGTGCAATCTGTAACTAAATATTGTGGTGTCTGTATCAAAATTCTTAAGGTCTTTTTAATTAACATAATACTTGTTTCGTGCTTCTATCTATCACCATTTTTGAATTATTCATTTTCACAGTTAGGGGTTTTTCGTGAAACACCCTGTACTTTAATCTGGCGTCTAATAGAAATGATTTTTTGTAGCTTCAGTCACATCCAAAATAAAACAAATCTTTATAAAACCAACTGTAAACGTTACTTTTTCAAAATAAATCTTCTCGGGAGGCTAATAAACAACTTTTATTTATAGTTCAATAAATGAGTTTAATATACCGAGTTATGAAAATCAGTTTTTATTAATTTCATTTTTGCTTTATATCGCTATCACAAAAAAAAAGGGATACTAAATCAACGATTCTAGCACTTTTATGTCTGTAATCCTTATATGGTAAATTATTTTATGTTCATGAAATATATCGTGAGTAGATAAAAGTTTATATTTTTCACTTTTTGTACATTTTGTAAATAATGTAATTCAGCAAACGGATTAAAAAGTTTTTATGAATTTATTTATAAACCAAGACATTTTGATATTTTTAATAGCGTAATATTATTGAAAATAGTATCTTAAATTATAAACATCCTCATCACGCTGGTTTGTTTAACATGCACATTATTAGTAAACATGCTACCAATATGCTCCAGAATCTTGTTAGTTAAATCGAAAATACGATAGTTAATTTTGGATACATAGTTCTTTATTATGACCAAAAGCATTCAACTGAAACATTGAACATATTCACCTAACTGCACTCTCTATGATATAGCTTTTGGCTTTAAAATTTTTTTAATTATTTGAAGGAATAAACTTTGTGTCTAAACAAAACAAAATGGAATAAAAAGTTTAAGTTTCAGCTTATATTTTTTAATTATTCAATTTATTAATATGATTAATAGAATAATTAATTATTAATGTGATAATCAATCCTAAGTATCTTATAATTATTCTAATAATTATTTATTTAAAACCTTGAATTTCAATTTAAAATGTATAATAGACTCTGTCTGTAAAAAAGAAAAAATCATGCAATCTGAATATTAACCCATTTATTTTCATCACACACTCTCAACTTTAACCATTTGCAATGTCGACCACAAAAGTAAATAAGCATTAGTTTATTTTCTGATTTTAAACTTGCTGAAATTGAATTTGACTTCCACAATATGCTTAGGGACAAATGCAAAACCGTCTCTGTTTTACTCATTCTTAAAATAACTAAGAAAAAATGTTCTTCATACAATTTATGCCGAAAATTCATTTACCACTGCTAGTATCAGCACAAATTAAATAATGCACTTGAAATGGTCTTGCGCTAGTGGTTTGAAAGCAGTATCACATACAAAAGATAGCTACAATGAAGCCGTTTCTAAGTGTTTTGATAATTTCGTAGAAAAGGATTAAAACATACTTATAAAATTTTTTACTGCTTATAAAATATTATGTTTCGCAGCATGAAAAACTGTGGGCTGAAAGGAGTCTGAAATCAAAAGAAAGATTGCAACTTTAGTATGAAGTCCAGATACGTCATTCTGAAATAATATATTTGGGATATCTAATCTCACAAACAATTAATTCACCCTCCTGATGCATCTTCGAATTTTAATAAGGTAATATTCACGTTTGCTAAAATTTTGTAGGAGGTGTCAGTTGTTCAGGTTAAGTAAAAAAAAAAAATATCTTCCTCTAAGAGTTGATCTCCTACGCAATTTGTTGAATACTCTTAGTGAATGATTTGAGTCAGTTAGATGTCAAACTTATTCGATTAAGGGAAATAACCTAACTGATAGGATTATGATTTTAGATATTACATTACCATTATAGACAAAAGTATCAATTCTCAGAAGATAACCTAAAGAAAAGAACTTTTAAGCACCCTCTGGTAACGATTTCCATTTTATATATTCCAGGAAGACGATAAGAAAATAGGGCAAACATGCAAATCTGCCGGAATAATGAATACATAATATATTTTACGGGGGGGGTATTTCGATAAGTATACATAAATAAATGAAAAATATTAATTAACAAATGAAGTAAATGAAATTCTTTCCAGTGAAACTTAAAAAAGTAATATTACTTGTGTTAACTATATTAAGAAAGCCTTTTCTTCTGTTTTCATATTTACGACGAGCCGTCCAGTAGTGTACTGGCTACAAACAAATCTATCACACTTTGGGTCCGGGCTCGATACCTGTCTCTGGCTTCGGTGTTAACTTACCCTTAACTTCTTTCGGTGTAACGTTGGCCTTCTACTGGGTTTCCTCATAATAAAATGACCAGCCTTTAGTAGTTGCGAATAACTGATGATCAAATGCTCGCCCTTAGAAATAAAATATATTTATGACGATTAAAATTAACGTAAATTCTCTCCAAAAATTAAATCTTCTACCAAACACCACTAAAATTAAGTCATTAATGACTGCCTAAAGCCATAAGCTATCTGACTTTTCTAAGCGGAATTGAAAGTTTTAAAGTACATCTCCTTATAATGTATGGAAATCTCGCAAAACCGGTGTGGCTGTTTTCTGTTGGAATTGCTTCCGAAATTGCTTTTTCGGAAAAACTCATTATTCTTTGTGTCCAAAGCAATTTAAAAATTTCTAAGTGGATAGAAAGACAAAGAAAACTTTTAAACTTGTGTTTCACTTATATTACCATAATTGGTCTAAGAATAAGTTAGTGTTTTAGACAGAGAAATGTAGACTCAATAAAAGATTTTAAAATAAGACAGTAATTATTTCGTGCGATTAAAATATATGTTGTGTCACTTTAAATAGAAATTACTTGTGGTAAGTCTGGGAAATACTAAAATTCCCCAGGCGATACATTTTAAATTACATATTATTTGATATGCATCTATGCGCTTTCTCTTTCCTTTCAACTTTTTATAGATTCTACCATGAATTCAAAAACAATTAACGGAAAACAGAAGGTGACAGAAATGTACGACTTGCTGAGCTCTGCTTAGAAAAACGGGATATTTATTCTCCTTAGTTTCAAATTTAATAACAAAGCTCGTCATCACATAACACTTCTGACTAGAAAAAATTATAAAATAATGTTCAATGAATGTTTGTTATAGTTAGAATAGATGGTTTAAAATTCAAAACACCGTTTATGAATTACGTATTTAAACGGTCATTGCAACATTTTCATCAATTTTTGTGTTCTCGTTAAAATTCTATTGGTGAATTTTGGAACTAATTTTGAAACTTCGTAACAAAAATTTCCTGTTTTTCTAAGTAGTATTCAGAAATATATATATATGTATATCGCCTTTCTCTAATTGATTTTGTCTATCGTCGCTTTTTGAGAGTTTTAATCGATATATAAAGTATAGTGTTGCCAATGTAGAAAATATAATTATATTAATTGAATTCTTTTTGCTTTAACAGAACAATGAGAAAACAAAATACATAGCTATGTCTTCTGTATGCTCATCGGAGACATTCTGCACTGAGCTACGCACATAAATATTACAGCCGACGACGTACTAAAAATCCGTTGTAAAAATGTGTTTTCTTTCCAACGTCACGCAGAAGCTATTGTAAAATGTAGAAAATTTTCCAAAGATCTTAATTACAATGTGTTTACAAAGTATTGCAATAGTACGCCCTCAAGTAGTGATATTTAGAGCTTTTTTCTTCATTTAATCCCCAGCACGTATACGCCAGCATATATGGGTATATTTATTATGCATATTTATTATGCATTATGCGTATATTAATTAATTTCACCACCACAATATTTATAATTACGTTTGTTTGTTACACATCAGTGATTTACAAACTTATACTAATCTTTTGTAAAATTGAATAAAAAATTGAGTTACATCTCTTATCATAAGAAATAAATTACGAAATCTATATTTTGATTTACCTTGAGAACCAATCGGGAATTGCAAAACATAACAAATATTGACCAATTTATTTCCGAGCATCACATAAACAGTGTTTCCTTTGAATTATTCATGAAAGCGATATTCGAAGGTGAAAATTCCCATCAGAAAAATATGAACGCACGAAAATCATACCAGATTTGTAAAACTGCATCAAAGTTAATAAAAAATAATTTCCGTAGTACGTCCGTGTATCCAAACTATTAAACCATCATACCCAAATGACATAACCAAATGATATTTATTTGTTATGATGTATTGAAAATACATACTTTAACCCTCCAGGCGGTTGTGATATAAAATTCCGTCCACTTCGTTCCAGTTTTCACTGCAAATCATAAATAATTTAAATGATTTATAGCATTCAGATAGTATAAAGCATGTTTTCATGCTAAAGCTTGTAATTAATATAGGAGCTCATTATTTTAATAATTACAAATTTTCCGTTCAAAATTTTATTTTATTTTTATAATTTTAAAGCTGCATGAAAATTTTACCATGAAAACAACGTTACATTATTTGTCCATTTCCAAGACGCTCAGAAGGAAGTGATTTAGAGAGTGCATGGAGGTTATAAATACCGAACTTTTCATAATCTAGTATAGCTTTAAAAATATTATTAAAAGATGTTTATAATGCAAAATACAGTGTAAAACATACTAACAAAGGGCCAAAGTTTTATTTAATGATTTATGTTATTTTACACAAGTTTTAACCTTAAGGAGATTCATTAAGGCCACCTTTCCCTACAATCAAATTATTCGTTGTAATAATCTTAACACGCACACGTTGACATGTATATGTCGCATTACCGAACTTAACATTTTTACAAAGTTTTTCAAATTTAAATTCATGCAAAAACTGTAAAAACTTACATCAGTGGAATCGGAAGAAAATTTCAAAACTTTTTTTTATTCCAATTATTAAAAAAAAATGTATTCCTATAGCAGATATTGAGTTGATTCATTGCGTTTAAGCACAGCAATACATGTATGCAATCACCAAAATTATTTAAGTCACCCGGTTTAATATTTCGAAAGGAGTTCGAAAGATTGAAGTGGATTGTTGAGAGTAAACCATTCTACTCAAAATTAAGTCATGGAAATCACTATGTTGTATTATGTTAACGTAGCGACAGAACTCATAACGTAAGATCTAAGCACCAACAGGTACTTTAATATAATGCCATCCTAAATGCATATTGCTTCTCACTATGTCGCTCTGATATTAATGAATAGCAAGGCATTGATAAGTAAGCTTGATCTATAGATAAGCAATGGATACCTTGACCATTGTAGGTATGATACCATCTGATTTAATTCCCATTCTAAAAAAAATTAAATCAAATCAATTCTTTTAAATGCCATTAAATCTTTAAACTGATGGCTGGAGTTCTTTCAAACACATTTCATTTTATGAATCTTCTCTCAAAAAATGTCTTGATATTGATTCGAGAAAAAAAAAGCATGAAGTGATGTAAGTGGGCCAGAAAGAAAGTGGGTCATTGCTTTTTGGATTTGACCAATTCATCCATCTGTTACGTTGTTTTCATTTTCTTACTTAGGAATTTTTCCAGGTGATTAGGCAGACTTTTACTGAATTAAGCTTAAACAACATGGGGCTTAAAATATTAAATACAGTTATTTTTAATTCATTCAAAGCGTAACATGCTGCTGAAAAAATATATGTAAATGAGGTTTCTTTAAAAAATTAAATCCATTACATCACGCAACAGCTTGAATTTAATTCTTTTTTTTTCAACTCTCAAAACTGGTGTTCTCCCATTGAAAAACACTGCGAGAGGTCTGTTTGTTACTCACTAGGGGTTAATACACTGGTCCAAATCTTCAATAACTCTATTTAATTTCTGCACTTCAGGCAAAGCAATAGAATATTTCAACAATTCCAGTTTTTTGCGACGAGTCTGCGAGTCAGTTTTAGGTTCTCGTAATGTATTTCAATGGGAAATACCCAATTTGCAACATCAAACAAACAAATTAAAGATTTTTGAAAAAAATTGTAATCGATTGAATTCATTAAGTTATCCTTCTACTTCCATTTTCCAGCGGCATTTTCATGTTTTGATGTGAATAAGGATAATTAAAACTGACATTTCTAATATCCTTTCTCTGGGTTGAATACAATAGAAAAACAATAGGACAATCTGTGCAGAAAGGATGTGGAGTCGAGTGTCACTCAAATGATGTCATTGAAATGTCATAAAGAGATGTCCTATTATTTTCACAGGAAAGAAACAAAACAACGCATCATATCTCCTGTTCGTAAATCCATCAACTGGTGCCACTAGTTTCAGTGCGAAAACTGGAACAAGTATGATTAATGGTCCTGGTTTCATTCGAATTTAAGAACTACATGTCGACTTCAGTTCTTTTTTCAGTTACGTTATCTGACTTCTGACAGAAATTCCTGTAAAGAAATGTAAACAATCTATCAAAACTGAATGAACACGGGGCCATCGAGATTCTAGCGGGCCTGCTTGTGCACTCCAAAAAGAGGCCTACGGACGTTTTCTCATTGGTTAGGTTCGGTCGTTAGATGACGTATCTATGTGCTGGAACCAATGAGTGAACATCCGCAGGCTTCTTTGGATGACTCATCGGAGTGCACAAGCAGGCCCGGTAGAATCACGATGACCGGATCAACAGCTACTGGTTTTTCAACTAACTGCACTCAGCTGTCTAAGAACGATGATCATGCGGTTAAATTTTAAAAACTGAGAGTCTAAGAATGCTTAAAACTAAAACTAGTCGCAAAAGTGGCTCTGGTTAAAGGTTTATGAACACACCCACAGTAAAAATTTGATGCTCGGGCTTCAAGACTGCTGCATAGCCGGTTAAAAGTTTCATCAAACAATCTCTTACATTCAATATTCTACACACATACACACACACACACACACACACACACATATATATATATATATGTAATGTATAAAAAGGTAATTTGGGTTTTACTAGTTTGGGTATTCTTCAAACCGGTACTTTCACTGTAAGTTTTGTTTTCCTGTCATACTTGCCACGCGCGCTCTGGAGCTATGTTTTAAATATTTTGTTATTTGCCAGACATCAGGCCGTCGATTCTGAGTTCTTTAGATGTACACGTGTCCCCACGCCCTTGTAGCCCCGGATGCGGGTCATGTTGGTAAATGTGTGTGGTTCGATCAGAGATAGGAGAGAGGCGGAGTTATGTCTTCGCAAACCACGTGGTGTGGTAAGCGTAAATACTCCCGCACATCGAAAATCGAAAGACTTCTGCTACTGGAACTGCTTAATGCGTCCACGCTGATTCTTGTACCCGTCTCCCCTCCCCTCTTCTCATTCTAAATTGTAACTTAAATGTAATGTTCAATAAACCATGTTACCTGCCTTAACTCTGAAACTTTACTTGAAATATCTGACGTCACAAATAGCCGGCAGGATGACTGCCTGTGTGCCAATTAAAATTTTTAAATTGTAAAAAATTAACGCTCAATAGTCCGGGAGACGGGTTCATCACCCATCGTCCACAGGAGATGCAGCGCGCCTCTTCGCCGACCAGCCGATGGCCTACTCCTTGAGTCCGCTCTCCACCGGCCAACTTCGTCGAGCCCTGCTCTGGGAGATTTCAACACCGATTGATGAGTCAGGTTATCTTCTGAAGTACTTCACAGAACGTCCTGTACGTTCTACGCCGTTAATGCCGAAATGGAAGAACGTCTGCATTGATGAACAGCCTATGCGGTATTTCTGCAGCGCTCATCATACCGAAATCTGCGCCTCCTAATTCATCTTTTTTTTTTCTTTTTCGCACGTTCGCCACAAACCAAGAGAAACTATTGTCATCATTACGGCGCGGCGGTGCGTCAAATTTCACTGCCGTTATTGCACCCAAAACAGGCCCCCCACGAGAAGTGTGTGCAACTGGTGAATCATTTCCCCCTTTTCTCCGTGCCGAATATTTTTGTTTTTGTGCGTATAACTTAGGTTGACCGAAACTCCTCCTGCCTGCATTGAACTTGTGAGAGAAGATATTTTTTTTTTGTGTGTGTGTTTTGTTTATTGTTGAAGAATGACGATTTCGACTTGTGGATATTGATTAAGTGAAGTACGTATATTTTCAGAGTTGAAGTGAACATTAGAGCATTATATTTAAATGGTTATTGATTGTCTGTGCTATTTTAAAGTGCTATTTTAGTGTTGATAAAAAAATATATATATATAGTGATATATCTGCATTCTTTTCCCCATTAGTATAGTATTTTCATTAAGGTAAGATTTTGTAAATTTATTTCAGTATTATTATTAATGTTTCTAAATAAGATTTCTGAATGCAATTATTAAATGCTTCTCCGTTCAGGTAAAAATTTAGAAAAAAATTTCAGCATGTCATTAGATGGTAAAGAAAATACACAAACTATTGCCACTATGTCCCTGCAAAAACGTGATGAGTTTATTGCCCCCTTTAATTTTGAAGATAATATGAGTTTTGAAAGTTGGATAGCATATTACGAACGGTGTTGCTTACAACAAAATAAAGACGAAGACTGGAAATTTCAAAATATAGGAAAATTTCTTAAGGGGTCTGCATTAACAACATACATAAATAACATAGCAAATTGTAATAATTGGCAAGAATTGATTGAAATACTGAGAGAAAAATATATTTCATGTACCGTGTTTACTTTCATGGATTTTACAAATTTAAAACTAGAAAAAATTTCGAATCTTATAACTTATTTTCATGAAAAATTAGAAATAGGTAGAAAATTGGGGCTACCTAATAAAATAATATTAGAAGGATTGACCAATGGTCTTCGTAGTAATGTGAGAGCTCTTTTAACCCTGCAACCACCCAGTAGTGCCACCGAGTGGCTTAAGGTACCGTCAAAATTAATTAAAATTCACGAACCGCCCCAACAGGCAAGCTTTACCTCCTCGCCAATTAATGCACAAAATTCTAGTTACTTTACACCCAAGCTTCGGAATTTTAGACCCTACCATGCTCCTGTTTAAAACCGACCAAATTGGCATCAACCAATTCATAATTCAACCCAAGGGCGAACCCAAATAAATAATTGGCCCCGTTTTCGACCCCTATCTCAAAGTCTTCAAAGTTTACACCATCAAAATAATGTCAATTATCAAGAAAGCACACTACCTAGAACTCCATGTAGAAAATGTGAGGGGCTTGGGATAAGCAATGCTTTCCATTGGACGCATAATTGTCCCTTTAAAAGTAACAACCAAATTGCGACAAACCCATACGCGACACCCAATATGACTCACCCGAATATGACTTCGAACGCCACTATTTTAAATTCACAAAATAATGGTACTGAGACCTCGCGAGAAGAGAACTTATGACTATTTACTGTACCCGGGTACCTAAGGAAAATACTAACTCAACCCAAAATTGACAATTTTGAATTTTTAAGTGTTCCCTGTGTCATAGACACTGGATCTACACTCTCTGTCTTGCCGCAAAGTTTTGTTGGACGATTTAATTTAGAAGTACAGAGAGTCTCACCTTTAAATGTTACTCAGGCAGATGGACTGCTGATACTTGATACAGTGTGTTATGTTAATTTAGAAATTGGAAACATTACTCTGTGTGTAAAATTTTTTATAGTATATTCAAACCTACCATATGCGATATTGGGTTTACCAGAGTGTAAAAAGTTTTGTTTATATATTGATTGTGTGAATTTATGTGTTTTTCAAAATAATGTTAGATTACCTTTATACAATTATGATGCCTTACCTATGTCTCTACATTTAAATCAACCCACTTCTTCAACCGATAGCAAAGCCTCTGAGGAAAGCGTTCCCCCTCAGACTGTTTATAAAGCTATCAGCCCAAAATTAGGGGAATTATTAAATAAATATGAGAAAATCTTTGCAAAAAATAAATATGATATTAGTCGTATTAATGTAGAACCTCAACGTATAAATTTAACTTCTGACGTACCTGTTTGCCTCAGGCCTTATCGAACCTCTCCTAAAGAGGAAGACGAAATTAATTCTCAGATTGAACAATTATTAAAAGCTGGTTTAATTAAGGAAAGCAATAGTCCCTATGCTGCACCCGTCACTTTAGCGTATAAACGCGACGAGGGTACCAAAACTAGACTGTGTGTGGATTATCGTAAATTAAATAATATAATAAAAAATGATGCTGAGCCTTTGCCACGTATTGACAGCTTATTAGATAAACTAAGTGGGGCGAAAATATTCTCAACTCTTGATTTGGCGTCTGGATTTTGGCATGTGCCCATCCACCCTCAAGATACTGAAAAACTAGCCTTTGTAACTAATACAGGTCTCTATACGTTCCAGGTCTTGCCATTTGGCATTAAGACAGGGCCTGCTATATTTAACAGAGAAGAATATTAAATAAATATAAAATTAAATTTGCCTATAATTATTTTGATGACATAATGGTTTTTTTCTTCTTCTATGGAAGAACATATGCAGCATTTAGAAACTATCTTCCAAATTTGTTTGCAGGAAAATATTAAATTGAAATTATCTAAATGTAACTTTGCTAAGGACACTATACAATTTTTGGGGTATGAGGTTAAACAAGGTCAAATTACTCCAGATAATGCTAATATTGAAATTATCAAAAATTTGAAGCCACCTACTAACGTAAAGGAACTACAGAGGTTTCTTGGTTCTGTAAATGTTTATAACAGATTTATTGATCGGTATGCAAAATTAAGACGTCCTTTAAATGATTTGTTAAAGAAAAACGCTAAATGGGATTGGTCAACAAACTGTGAGAAAAGTTTTGAAACCTTTAAAAATATTTTGATATCTAAACCTGTGTTACAATTATACGACGTTAAATTACCTATCCATGTATTTATTGATGCATCAAATTGTTCAGTTGGAGCTGTGTTGAAGCAGCCGGATGCCTCAGGTATCTTGCACCCGATTGCATATCATTCGAGATCGCTTCGATCATATGAAAAGAATTACACTATTACTGAATTAGAATGTTTGGCTATCGTTGATGCCCTTGATAAATTTTATCATTACCTTCACGGTCAAAAATTTGTCATTCATACTGACCACGCGGCATTGGTTTGGTTAAAAAATGTCAAAAATTTAAGAGGAAAATTATTCCGCTGGTCCCTTAAATTAAGTATGTTTGACTATGAAATAAAGTACCTAAAGGGCTCAACAAATGTCGAAGCTGATATGTTATCAAGGATTCCTCCTTCTTAACATCTCCAACTAATTCAACCTTCGGTTTTATTGTTAGATGCTGAAGAAATTAAAAATCAACAATTAGCAGAAAATATGCATGGTCCTAAATATAAAATCATTAATGATTTAATTACCATAAATAAGAAAGGATTCAAAAAAATAGTGGTGCCTATTAGCTTAAGAAAAACTATAATGAAAAATGCACATGAAAATTTGGGCCATCCTGGTGTTCAAAAAAGATTAAGTATAATTTCACCTTCCTATTATTGGCCTCATATGACTCAAGATATTTCCAATTATGTTAAACATTGTTCGACTTGCCAATTTAACAAAAAACCTAAACAGAAGAAATTTGGTTTGTTACAGGCTGTACCTGCTACTGATAAACCCTTTGAATGTATTTCTATTGATACTCTAGGAGGTTTCAACTATTACAATTCAACAAAAAAATATCTACATCTAATAATTGACCATGCTACAAGATATGTTTGGGCCTTTCCTTCGAAAAGTGTCACTACTGAAACCTATGTAAACTGTCTAAAACAAATATTCAATATTCAAGTTCCTCAAAAGATACTTAGTAATAGAAATACAGCTTTTACTGCTTCGCGTTTTAAAAAAATTCCTCAAGAACTACAATACTAAAAAACTATTAACTTCAGCTCATCATCCACAGACAAATGGAAAAGTAGAGAGAGTAAATCAATCCATAGTTACTAGATTAAAATGTAAAGTTAACTCTTCACCTTCTAAAATTCCTTGGACTAAGTTACTAGAGCAGGTTATTAGTGAATATAATAACACACCTCATTCAGTAACGAAGTTTACACCTATGCATTTGATGTTTGGAAAATTGCTATATGACTCACCTATTTCGGAAAATACCCATCCTCCTGTTGATGAAGCTCGAAAATTAGCAAAAGAAAGGACAATAGAATTTCATAATAAAAATAAAATTAGATATGACAATAAATTCATAGAAGCTAATTTCGAACCAGGAGATCTTGTAATTTATGAGGAATTTAACTACCCAAATACACGTAAATTATCTTACTTTTTCAGGTCCTTATTCAATTGTAAACAAATGTTCTTCAGTTACATTCGAAATTGATAAACCTAATTACCATATTAAGAAACCTACGGAAGTAGTTCACTCTTCTAAATTAAGACCTTATTACCCTCCTGACAAATTAAAGCTAGCCCACGAAGGTGATTAAATTTAATTAACAATAATTGATCCTTTAAAAAAAATAGAAAAATAGAAAAAGAAAAAAAAATGAATTCAAAATTTCTAAGTGTTGAGTTTGGAACCTTGAATACTCGACATAAAGTCTATCGTCTATCCTTTTTTCTTTTATGCTTCTACCAACCTTTCTCTGTCACCCGATTCTCTTAGTCATTGAAGAAGTCCCGAAGTCCGAGTGTGTGCGGTGTAAGTAAAACTGCACCTTTTTTCTTTGTATATTTTATAGATATTATGCAAACAATAAATGAAGCTAGACTTAGACTAGGCTGGGACTTCCTCTCAATAATCCCCCAGTTTTTCTCAACTGTCTATTGAGTCATTTCTTCCCCTTTTTTGGAAGCTATGAGGCAATGGCCAAGTTTTCTCTTTCGTAGTTGACAATTGTCTTCCTTTTTCGGGATCATTTGAACCCATTTTTGTTGTCATACTATGGAGAGTTGAAAGTTTGGGCAAACTTAAAATGCCTACAAGTGGTATTTACTATACCCCATACCTGTGTGATGGTACTGCTGTTTCACAGCTATGTTGTCACATTTTCTACATACTACGCACATTTTTACATTTTTTTTACATTGCCTTTACACTAAATAAATTTACTCCATTTTGCCAAATGCATTTTGCCAACCATTTTGCCAAGTTATTTTCATTTCATTCACTTTATATGCCATGCAAGCCAAAGCCATAAGTATTTGCCAAAGAAAATGAATGTCAGCCATGTTTATTCCATTTTGTTTAATTATATTACTATAGTGTTGTACAGTATTATTGTATCCCACCTAGGTTGTAAATATTTTACTTGTGATATTGTGAAAAAATTTATGCGCACTCATTGTTTTATTGTTTATTTTCAGATTTTCGTACTATTGCATCATTATGTTTTGTCAAATTTTAGAAACTGCATCCTGCCCCTCAAGTGTTGTACAACATAACTCCAGAATTCTAGCCAGAAAAATTTAAGGTGTCTAAACTTGAAAATTAGATTAGTTCGCTGTTTTAAGATTAGGTTGCAAGGACGTCTGACTCGCAAGTGAGAGACTGGCCACCTCAATGATATTGCTCGTCAGACTTCTTTCGCCGGGGGGGATATTGTAATGTATAAAAAGGTAATTTGGGTTTTACTAGTTTGGGTATTGTTCAAACCGGTACTTTCACTGTAAGTTTTGCTTTCCTGTCATACTTGCCACGCGCTCTGGAGCTATGTTTTATTTATTTTGTTATTTGCCAGACATCAGGCCGTCGAATCTGAGTTCTTTAGATGTACACGTGTCCCTACGCCCTTGTAGCCCCGGATGCGGGTCATGTTGGTAAATGTGTGTGGTTCGATCAGAGATAAGAGAGAGGCGGAGTTATGTCTTCGCAAACCACGTGGTGTGGTAAGCGTAAATACTCCCGCACATCGAAAATCGAAAGACTTCTGCCGCTGGAACTGCTTAATGAGTCCACGCTGATTCTTGTACCCGTCTCCCCTCCCCTCTTCTCATTCTAAATTGTAACTTAAATGTAATGTTCAATAAACCATGTTACCTGCCTTAACTCTGAAACTTTACTTGAAATATCTGACGTCACATATATATTTCTTTTTCAGTCAAATGCGTTTGCATTTTACAATGTTACTTTTATACGATAGCAAAAACAATCATGATTGCATATAATTTATGTGGCTAGATTTTATCCCTTAGACTATAGATTGAACAGAAAATTATAGCCATTAAATTTTATATGTTAGAGAAAACAAGGGCGATTGCACATAATTTATGTGGTTAGATTTTATCCCTTTCACTATAGAACAAAAAAAAAGTTATCATAAATTTCAAAATGTATTAAAATACCAAAGCAATTTACCTTCACAGAAACTTATAATATGGTACAAAGTAGACTCGAAAAGAGGAAAAATCCAGAAAAAAGTGTTTGTAAAATACATGCAAAGTATTTGGAGATTACAAAATTTTAGTCCATTATGCAGCAAATGTTTATTCAAAGACAATACAGGGGAAGATAAATAAATGAAATATGATACTTTCGCTTGAGAAA
This sequence comes from Cheiracanthium punctorium, assembly GCA_038373885.1. Lineage (NCBI taxonomy): Eukaryota > Metazoa > Arthropoda > Arachnida > Araneae > Cheiracanthiidae > Cheiracanthium > Cheiracanthium punctorium. The sequence continues at coordinate 131,697 of JAWZYV010016657.1, forward strand.
TAAGACGTTAATACCCCGAAAATGTTTGTGAAAAATGATAATATTACTCTTCGATAATGGCTTGAAATTTTAATTTTAAAGAACAACATTATCTTAAGGTTGTTTTTATCCTGACACAAAGACACTTTTTTTTTCCTTCAAAATCAACCACTTTAATTTTTTTAATAATAACCACATCAATATTTACGCATTATTAAATCAATTTCTGATTGAAATATTTTTGTATCTTGTTTTTTAATTCATAGAAGTTTCTGCTTTTCACAATCAGAATTTTAATGAGATGTTGATTACCTTAATTATCCCTCAGCATTGTGTAAAACTGCGTATTATTTTCTGATTTTGAAATAACTCAATTCATTTTGCATAAAACAAATTTTAATAAATTTTTAATTTAGTCAAGTAAGGACAAGCAATAAAGAAAGAATTAATACAGAAGTCTGTGGAAAAAAATTCTTTACATATATATTTTTCTGATTAACAAAAATTGTAAAATGGATATTAAGAAATTTTTATTATATGGACATTTTTATTATTTTGAAATATTTGAAAATCCGATTTGTGAGCTATTAGTAAATACTAAGCAATGGTCCAGTCTTACATTTATACTTCAAATTTGGTACCATGCTCTCACGAATTGTTCAATTAAATATTCTCACCAGGAATATAACTTAAGAATGCCATTGTCAAAAATTGAAATATTTTTTTATGGAAGAGACTAATAAAGCGAAAATAAAATGAGAAAACTTTTCAACTGAATTTAATAAAGAATATTTTTTCCTTCTCTCAGTAGTCGTATCCAAAATTTTAGCATCGCTTATGCAAACCGAATCTTATGTAGTATGGAAACCTTTGTAATACAAACCTTATCCATTTCGTTATGAAATAACTAACTTTTTGTTCCCGCTTCTCTTACTCTTGCCTAAAAGTATGAACTGTTTTTTTTCCAGAGGAATTCGGTTTCGAAAATTATTCTTCACAGAAATATACACAGAATGAACCTGATTAAGGGGCAAAATTTTTGGAAGAGATTCGAAACATAATAAGGATACAAATCACATAGCAATATATGATCGGATACGTCATTTTCATGCAGCTGATTATATAGTAAAGGGTTTTCCATTAAGAGTGATACAATTTAAAAACAAACAAAAAAATACACATAAACTATTCAGTGAGACACAATTTTACTTTTATTTGAAAGCTTACATTATGTCATTAAGTATGAAAAATAATATCGTTCATGTAAACACCACGACTTTTCTGCACATACCGCATTCTGTCAACAATTCCCTTCACTCTTTCAGATAAATTTGGTGTTATTTCACGAACAACACGTTCAGTGTTGGTTTTTAATTGCTCAGTTGTTACTGGTACTCTTGTATCGTGTTTTTCACTTTCAAATTTGTTTACAATAAGACGAATACAAAGTGGATTAACTGAATAATGTCTTCCATGAATTCTTCTCAAATTTCTGTCAGTATTCACATATGAACACGGATTTTGATAAAACAATTTAATAATTTCGAAAAGTTGTTCAAGTGTGTATCCTGCCATGATTAAATGGCATAGCATACTAAACACAAATGACACAAGAAATGTCACTAAAGAGTACGTAGTGCTGTCATTTTAACCATTTAAAATTGGATCATCTCTATTTGAAAACCCTTTATATACTGTACTTTCTGACGATGGTTCGTCAAAAACTAATACGTTTTTCACACTAAGCACTTGACGAGAGTTTTTAACAAAACTGATCAGTAAATTTGATTTTATGAATTGATTTCAGAATCGATTTAATTGTTAAAGTGATTATTAACATGTAAATGAAATTGACGGTTCTGACACAACAAATTGTTATCCAATTCTGCATCTCTATTACGTGCACTATCTCCCACAAACTTTTCCATCGAGTTATCAGATTTGTACTGTGCATAGCAACAAGAAACTAAATAAAAACTGGTAAAAATAGAAGGTAAATATAATTGAAAACGTTTTAAAATGATACACATGAAAAGTTATTAATCACAATAGTATCATTTCGGGTAGTACAGAAGTCCTTCTTCACTCATGAAGAGTGGAATTTTTGTACCGTCTGAAAAGATCATATTGTGATACGTACGTTTTTTTTATGAGCGTTATTTTACAACGTTTTGGGGAAATGAATTAAAAGAAAAATTTATGACATTTCTTTTTTATCATGCATCTATATATTTATCATATATTTATTATTCCATATTTATTATTATCATTGTAAAATGATAAATAGTAGAATAATTCCGAATCGATTGATAAGGGCCCAGTAAATAGTAAGTAGTGAAAAAAATATTTTGTAAATAAAATCAAGCAACTTTACCTTAGTTTATAAATAAATTCAGATACATTAAATCTTATATTCAGGCAATGAACAATGTCTAACATTAGTTTACAAATGGTAAGTTTTCAATATTGCTTCTCATTAAACTAAGGCCTTCCTTTTTAAGCTTTCTTCATTAGCATAGTTTGATGCTAAATGGAGTTCTACATTCATAAACGCAATTCATTTGAAAGTCAATGAGATTCTGCTGTAACCCGGATATTAAAAATGTTAATCATGACACTGATCATGTCAACCTGTCCTTAGCACTTTCCTTAACATATATTACTTCCTACTAAATACGCATTGTGTTTAGACTAATGAATATTTTATACATAATTTTTTAAGACATGTCGTTTTAAAAATTTTAAATATAATCACTAACTTTCATTTTCTAAAGATGTTGAAATCTTAAATCTTTTAAAATACGGGATCTTCAAAATTTCAGGTTACATATTCATAGGATAAACATGGTACACTAAAATGATTTGGTAGACACAATTTACTTCTTCTGTAAACACTTCGTAATAGTAATTTCACTGGCACTATTAATTTATTCTATTATAATGGGCACTGTTATAATTTAGGCACTATTTTGATCAATCACCAGAAGAGTAAACGACTTTCTTGCAGTGGCGTACACGAAGACGAGTTAGGATTCATCCTTCCGCCATACAAAAAACTATTCGTAATTTTTTTTATTTAGCGCAACGGTTATACTTTCTAACTTTACGATTATGTGCATAAATTCCCTTTGAAAGAAGTACGTGTATGTGCACTCTACTGTTCTTTTGAAATTCAATTTCAACAATTGGGATATTTCTTTAGCAATTTTCTTTTTTTTTAATTTATTGCATATTTAATTTAACAAACTCATTCATTTTGCAAAATGACCTATTCTTAAAATAATTATATTATACAATCGAACTTTAAATATTAATATTTGGTAGCGTATATCTAAGATTAAAAAAATATATCTTCCACCGCTTTGTTAATGACAGGAGTAATTACGCTTTACTCACTGCTACCAAAATAGTGCGTTTAAAGACGTAAGCAGAGCAGAAAATCTATTCAATAGTAGTAGGTCACGGTTCACGCTCTCCGCACAAAATGATCTATTAGACAATGTTTAAACACTTCTAAGCATCAATTATAAGTGTTCAATCAATGTCTGATCTGGTAGCTCTAGAGCCCTCGGTAGTGACATATAATATCATGATGAGTTATGGTTTGATGTAACTCATCATGACACTTTTCAGAATGATAAAATGTGTTTTAGAGGGGAAAAAAGAACTCTGCGTAACGCATTAGATGTACTTCAACGTACTTTTAAGATTTCCTTACATTTTTTTTTTTTTAAATATCGTTCCTCGCTATCGGTTTTCCATTACAGGGTGTGTCATAATTCCCTCCCGGGTTTGGAAGGCTTATAAAATAAAATATATTACCAATACATCAGCAAAGTGGACTTTATTGGATAAATAAATGTTACAAGTTTTGTTTCATAAATGTTCAATATGTGGACCTTTCGTGATGTCGCAGATATCCCGTCTAAAATCAAATTGTTCCCACCCCACACCCACTTTAACATGTCACGGTCAATGGTAGCAAATGCCTTTGGCGTAAATCTTGTAAATCACGTGGCATACGGGCCACGAATACACTATCTTTTATGTAATCCCATTAAAAAATTCCATGGAGTTAAATCCGGAGAACAAGGTGGCCACGGAAGAAGGCGATCGTCGTCGTCAGAATCTCGACCAATCCAACAAAGAGGAATATCGCTATTTGTGGAACAAAACTCGTAATTTTTCTTTCTCCAGAAGTCAACTTTGTTGCAGTATTGGTAATAATATATTATTTTTTATAAGCCTTCCAAATCCAGGAGTAAATTGTGACACACCCTGTATATTACTGTAATATACCAGGATTGAATTTCATATTAACAATAATTTTTTCTACAACAGAGGGAATATAAAATGTAACATATGAACATAAAAGTGAAACATTTGAAAAATATTTTAATCCAAGTACTTTTTTTAATTATAAAAAAAGATATACCTGTAATTTCTGTACTAAATTTGATCGCAATCACTTTTTCATCTAACAATTCGAGCTAAAATTTTAAAAATTACAAATTCGAATATCTTAAAGTAGTGTTATTAAACGCGAAGGACTTTAACCCATTTATGCCTAGCGTCCCTTTTTGGGGACGGCATTTTCGCTATTAGTCGAAAACGTTATTTATTTTTCCTAGCCTTTATTCATGAGTATTGAGCCTCAACTCTACAAAATAGTTTAACATAACCAAGCAGGATGTTGATATTTCGATTTTTATGCATAATGATTTTAAAAGAAATCATCCCTTGTTCAAGAATTTGACATCAGAAATTTATCTATTATTTCTGTTATCAGTAAAAATCGAAGAAAGTCGCAAAAACATCCAGGCACAAATGGGTTAACTGCCTTATTCACCAACGAGGTGTCAGCAGGAGAATCAAGAAGCAGGAGTTACAGGATTAGGGGGAGGATTAACCTTAAATGGTATTCTCCAAAAAATTCCCACTAGGGTTAGTTTAATCCAAAAACTGACACAGAGACTTTTTGAAAGCTTGTCTGTGGTTAGTCAGATTAATTAGAGTTTTCCTTTTGGCAACACTGATGAGATCCAAGCTCATGGATCTCATCAGCGAGTTGATTTCTGGCGGAGGATGTTAACATTTTTTCCGCAGGTGTAGCATCTTTAATTTTACAGCTTTTTGAATTAGTTTTTTCTGCGCAGTGGATTCGCTGACGTCTTCTTTTGTACATTTTTATATTATTATGTTCATTTAAATAAGAAACATAAAATATTTATCAGTTATATTTTTTACCTTGCTCTACTCAAAGATATTTTTTGTTCCATAGAAAACCTCAATCAGAATTAAATTTCCCACTCTTAACATCTTTTTAGGTATATATTGTCAGAGAATATTATTTTGCTATTCGCAAAGTTAAATTCGGAATGTTCGCTAAAGTTTTAAATCGTTATTGCTTGTTTGCAAACACAAAAAAAAAACATGCATATATATTAATAATACAAATACGTCTTTCGAGGTATTCCAAAATTACTAAATTTTCCAAATCTTCAAAGTCGATGTTCGCAATGTTTAAGTCAGAAGCGAGAAGTACAGTAAATAAATATGGCGGAGATGCGTCTTTACTGAGCCATGGCTCACTGGGATATATACAGGCTGTCCAAAAAGCTCCGTCTTTCCATACGAGTAAATTTTCGCTTCTTCACCGATTTGTCGCTTTTACCCAACGAATCACTGTTGCCATCTCTGCCGGAGAAAATATGCCTAAAATCAAAGCTAAAAGTATCCAAGAATGGATAACAGTGGCCCCATTAATAAACGCCAAACGAGGTGCACTCGTGCAACGAGTTTATCGTTTACGAATGCGGCCACTGTTATCCATTCCTGGATACTTTTAGTTTTGATTTTAGGCATATTTTCTCCGGCAGAGATGGCAACAGTGATTCGTTGGGTAAAAGCGACAAATCGGCGAAGAAGCGAAAATTTTCTCGTACGCAAAATCCCAAAGGAGAAACTGGTTTTCGGACAGCCTGTATTTATCCAAGTGAGCCATGACTGAGCCCACGTCAGAACTTCCTGAGCATGCGTTAGCACTATTTTAAATGTTAATCCTCCGAATTCGGCGGATCAGATTTCGCGTGCTGGATCAGATTCAGATCTGGTGCTGACACTTATATTTGGCCTGGTGAATAGCATTTTTCAACAAACCCTTGACGTTTCAGGGTGACGTGCTAGCACGCGCGTTAGATATTTGGTGAATAAGACCATTAGTCATTTAAAAATTAATATATTTCTCAGGAATTTAACTCTAAATAGCGTGTGAAGACTTCCTTGGTGTATGGACTGCTTTAGCCACCGATTTGTTCAGCCAATCGAGCTGATCAGCCAATAAGGTTTGAGATATAGTTATTCAAAAGTGTGCACTCGAGACTCGGATTGTTTAAAACAATAGAGCTTTCACTGTCACGGTTACAGTGAGAAAAATTCGAAAGTTTCCAAAGGCAACATCCATTTTTCTGCAAATGTTGATTAGCGCATTGAAAAAGTATATATTGCGCTGGAATGAAACGCGTATGGCGAAAATTGTCGGCTTAAAACATTTGCAAAGAAGAGCATTCTAACGAATCAATAACAGCCCAATGCAAATAGTATCAATGCACCTTCTTTTCGTGTTGACTTTGGATCTTTACAATACTCTTCTTTGCAAATGTTTAAAAGATGAATGAATTTGCTTTGAAGAGCTATCAATAAATGTCAGTAGGGAACTGGTTTCACATATGAAATCACTTATTCCTTTGTGTAATTTAAAAAATTGTGACCTGAGTCTTACAGATATGATACAACTAGAGAGGAGAACAAATATTCTACTTGAACCACTTATATCTGCTTCAAAAAATTTAAGCAATATGATTTCCTGAGATTTTTACTTTATCTTTAGAAATAATAGTAAAATTACGTGAATACATGACATGACAGCACTGAACTGGTCTTACATGTCAAATAACTGGTTGTTTCGGGATGTTTTAGACTCTTAATTTATTAATTAAAAATATTTATTATGTGAGACCGCTTTAAGTATGAAGTCCAAAAAGTGTGTTTAAGTTGTGATTATAACTTCCAAACTGAAGAGGCCATATGTAAACGAAAAATTTACAAAACAAATAAATATTCAATATTCTTTTAATTTCAAATTTCAGAAACTTTAATAAATATACACTGCTGGCCATCCAAAATGCAACACCAAGATGGACCAGAGATAGCAAAGTGAAATTTATTTGGGAGTTAAAACGTTGTATATCAAGTGATTAAAAATAGAGTCTCTTGTGAAGTGAAGAAGATAATGAGTGTAGTATTGAGTATTGCCGACATTGCTGGCTTTCAAGCGTTACTACATGGATCGGCATTGAACCAAAGAGGCTTTAGATGTGTTGTTGGAATATCGCAGTCAAAGCTGCTTGCACATATTGCCAAACTAAATCTGTTGTAGCAGTGGGGGATGTCCCGGGCAAATCGTTCTGCAACCATCGACGTTTGCAGTAGGCGATAGCTCTGGAGAAAAAGGAGGAAAAGGCAACAATGCAATCTGATGGGCGACTAAGTCTTGAATATTACATGCCACATGTGGATGTCCATTATCCTTTTCGAACATGGCCATTGGCAACTCTGAAAGTATGGAAGTACAACGGGCCTTAATATCTTACAGATAGAGCGCTGGCTGGTCAGTGTATCAGCAATGAGAATCCAATATTACCTTAAACCATAATACCTGGACGCAGAACAATATGGGGATGCAGAACCAATCAGGGATAAGGTTTCAGCAGCCTATCACCGAGTTCAGCACTCTTTCACCACAGTGTCTGCAGATCCTGACCCGACCATTATGGTGTTGCCGGTAGAAGCTGGAATCGCCCGTTAAAACAATGTCGTTCAAGACGGTTGTCCATTTCCGTTGTTCATCACGCTATTACCGGCGCAAACGGCCGCGGTATTGACTCAACTGTAATCGCAGCAATGACGCTTTGCGGACATTCCACTCTGCAGCAAACGACGTTGACCAGACGTCGTTTGACCGACCTTACGGATCAGATTGTTGCGCAACAGCACGAATTCACTGTAATATGGTTCATGATGTAGCAAAGCGATCCTTCAATGACATGCGCGAAATGTGCCCGTGATCACGTGTTGTGGTGTAACGAGGTGAATGCAGCTAGTCCCGTTGTTCCCTCCTGCAACCAGCGATTACAGATCCGCATCAAGGACCGACCGACACCGCCTTCGACTTCTCTGAGGTATAATCCGCAATCACTATACTATTCCATCTCGATAAAAATCCGAAACGTTCTGGAAAGATGCTCGTTTTATCGTTTTCTTCTACGAGGCAAGCTGCAGCTACTTAAACAATAGGAACGCAAAAAAAAAAAATCAGTACCTTAATATGGCTATCACACTGAGAAAAATCCGACCAACTTTCCTTGCAAATCAAGTTTCCGGCCGATTTTCTCCGCCGTCACCTTGACGACCGCGAACTCCAACTTTTTCCTTTCCGAAGGAAAAAATCCGAGTCGGACGAAATTTCGGTCAATCAGAGTACTTCTTCCTGCTACGTCATAAGCAATTTCGAGCAATGGCGACTATGTTCGAAGCTTGGCAGCTTGGCTCGATGTCAGAATCACGTGTAAATAAAATTATGGCCGCGTTCAAGTGGACTTTGGAATTAGAGATTGCTGCCCATCCGATGCTGCCGATCCGATGTAAATATACCAACGCACGATAAGTAAAATAAGAACTTGCACGCCAAATCAGCGATGCGATGACTATTTGGCGTCAAAGAGAGTTTGTTTACTTTTGCAACCCTTAAAGATAACCACGCCTTCAAGTCCGTCGGAAAAGTTGGTCCAGTGCGAAGTTGCTCGGATTTTCCCTTTAGTATGATAAGGCCATAAAACGGCCTCTTTTCTTCCTTTATATAGAGCTTACAAGTGGCACTACCTTCACCTGTGATGTCCGTCTGCGCTGAAATGCTAATCATTTGGGTATCTCATCCCCGCAAACTCATGCTTCAAATTTCATTTCATTTAAACGCTTCTTAGTGATGCGTTTTGGATGCCATCAGTGTACAGAGTAATTTATAATTTTAGAATAGTGACAAATGCCTAGTTTACTTATTTAATGACATTACATTTAATATTGGAAGTTTCCATAACATATACTATATTTTCGAACGAAAGTTTATTTTAATCATACTGAAGTGTAAAAGACTGATGGGGATGAAACAAGGAATGAAAACAATGTCTGCAATCGATTAAAAAAAAAAGCTTTTTTACCTTCCAGATACATCACTGATTCAAAACATATTTCCAATAAAAATATACTTATACAAATGTTAAAGAGAATAATACAAATTATCACAGAGTAAATATTCGATATGAAAAGAAAATGTAAAAATTTTGTTCTTCAATAAAGAGGAAAAGAATTTACATTCCCGACAAAAGACAGGATATGCTTACATTCAATCTTCAATTATTCATGAGAGCACAAAGTCAGTCAAAAGGGATTGGAAAGTTTTTATTCTAAGTATATTCATACTTGTATTTCTGCCTTTTTAGTTTTCAATGAATTAAAATCATGGCATAAAAGTTCAACAAAATAATTCCAAAGGCAGTTGGGAAAACTATTTATTCTCAATAACTTTTACTGACATATACTTATTGTATTTACAAATAGATAGTTAATTTAAAATATTTCACAAAAAGCGTAAAATATATTTTACTCGTATGACAATAGAGAATGCAATAGGATTATATAAAACAAACTTAAAACTATCATACAAACGATAAATAATCATTATTCAGACTAATTAGTACCATCTCATCCATATAGTTTTCACTTTACTACACTTTAATAAGCTTGAGAATAGATTCGATTACTTATTAATTGCACTTATATATTTTATGTTTTCCTGAAGAATATCTTCGATATTGAATAGCATATTTTACAATAGCACAAAACTGCAAATTTCTTATTGAAGTTATATAAGCCCTATAAGGCAATATTCTAAGAATTATATTATTTTGGCGCTTTCAATACATTTCACATCATACAGTTCAGAATATATCTTTTTTGTCTCTACATGCTCTATCAGTGTTATTTAAATTTCATTTCAAAACATTTGAGTGTTTTTTTTGTAATCCAGAAGTTACTGTACACTGGCCCATACCTCCCGAAATTAAATCGTGTATAAGTATGTATGTGTATAATAAATCGTGTAAATTTGACATTAACTAAGTACGTTTTGCAATTCCAACTTCGCTTTTATTTTCTTGAAAAATTCGGGAGGGGGTCACGTATCGAGTTCAAGAGTGAAACGAAAAAAGCTTCGCATAAATTTTGAAACAAATGTTTTAAATCAAAAGACTTTCACACAGTTTTGAAGAGTCCCGCTGTGGTCTAGTCACTAAACTCCGTTCCCGTAAGAACACGGAAAGTGAAGCAGCACCCGTCTTGGCCAGTGCTTGAGAGGATGAACTCCTCTCTCGGCTGGACTGCTGTGGGACCGCGTATGCTAATGGAAGCTAGTGCACGTAAAACTCCGCCGTGATTCCAATGTCCTTCATATTCAAACGATAAATCTGGGGATGCCGATTTCAGGTGGTGATTGGTCCCTCATCTGGAATTCGTTCAGAGTTGGGGACCAACAAGCGGAAGTCCAAACTCTTTGGGAGCAATGGCCCCAATTTCCATGGAGAATAGAATCGTCTACCCATGGATAGAAATCAACAACAATTTTGAAGAGGAACACGCGTCCCCCTGTGCTTCCCCGATGCTATGCTTACAGTTATGCCTAAGTGACAATTCAGCATATATCAGCATACACTCAGTGACAATATTTAAAATATTGAGTCAACCTATTTTCAAATTCATGCATTGTGTTATAAAATCTTTGAAAAGGTTCTCTTTCTATTTGTCTTTCTACATCTGATATGGTTTCTTCTTCTCAAAATGGTCCTGAAATTGCTAAAAGTTCTGAACATAATTCTCAGTTTTTAAAAGTTCAGAACATAAGTTCTGAATTGCTAAAAGTTCTTTTTTATTGGTAATTTCAAACAATATGAAATTATGAGGCATTATGTAATTATTTTTTGAAATTCAAAATTTTCAGATATATCTCAAAAAATATTTGAGTTGTGTAACAAATTTATTGACACTGATCTGCATTATTGAAATAAATATTTTTCCTAGTAGCAGTAAGCAGTGCATAAACTACTTATCTGAAACAAATTGCTTTATCAACACAAACAGTGGGTGATTCATATATGAATTCGGATCAAATAACAATATAATATTCTTTTGAAATTCTAATCGAATATTAAAATCACTGCATTATAAGATATTAAACATTTTATAGAATTTTAGTTAATCAGCAATATTAAATAGGCAAAAAATATGAACTTACCTTTATTAATTTTATTAATTTTTGTATTTATTATGCTAGATAATAAATGTAGTTTATATTTAAAAGTATGTATATTAAAACAATTACCGTAAATGCCGGCGTATAACGCGCACCGGCGTATAACGCGCACCTATGATTTTAAACTTCATTTTTTAATTTTTATGTATATCCTCCGTATAACGCGCACCCTTTACTTTGCAATCACAGACTTGCCCTATGGAATCCAGAAAGTCTTTTACTTTGGGATATGTTCAGATCGCATTTAACGGCTAATACAAAGAAATTAATGAAAGAGTGTAACACAGGCATGGCAGTTATTCCAGGCGGATTAACGCCATTAGTGCAACCTTTAGATGTGTGTATTAATAAACCATTCTAAGGAAATTTAAAACGATTTTGCAATACATAGATGTTGGAAGGAGGAAAAGCATTTAAGAAAGGAGGTGTGCCAGTTTAGAAATAGTGAGTGAGTGGATAATACAAGCATGGGATGAAATTAAACCTGACATAATTAAAAAGTCATTTAAAAAATGCAGTATATCGAACAATCTAGATGGAACGCATGATAAATATTTATTTATGGATCAGTGTATAGTAATAGTGTACAGTGATAGATGTGATGTACAGTGATAGTGAAGATGAAACTGAATTTGATCATGCGCCTGAAAATATAACAGAAGATGAATATGATGAACTTTTTATGCTGTCCGATAATGAAAATTGAAGTTCATAAGGTATGTCATTTCTTTTAAATAAACAACATTCAGGTACTTGTAGAAATGTCATTTTTTAAAGCTCATCTTTTCCTTATTTTTAAATTTTTCATTTTTATAACCGGCGTATAACGCGCACCCTTAAATTTCGACCTTATTTTTTGTATGAAAAGTGCGCGTTATACGCCGGAATTTACGATATGTAAGCATTTAAATCGCTGAAACAGCATTTAGAAAAAGTGGTTTACACCTAACCTCTATTATGTTAAAACATATTTTCAATAACATATTCATTTGGTTAATTATGGCAATTTATTTATATATATCAAAGTGCTAAAAAATGTAAAAAATACTGTGTATTTTTAACCTATTGATCTGATATCGTTAATAGCAACTGTTGAAATAGTAAAAAAAAGGGCCATTATAAATGCGATTATTTAGCGTTTTGGTAAATCATTAAATTAAACAATACATGTTCAGACTTCTTTTATCCCAATCCTAATTTCTTCCGTGTTTTCAAATCAAAATAAAAGCTTTTTCAGGCAATTTTGTACAAGATTGTAAATTAACATTTCAAGTTTTCATTCCTAATTAGTTCTTAATTAAAGATTGATTCGGCCATTGATTCAGTTAAATGGTTAAAAAACATTAAATTGCTACTATTTGTTCCTTTGTTGCTTAACGTTAATTTTTAAAACTTGCTTTGCATTAGCAAGATTGATAATTGCACATTTAAAATTTATAAAAGAGGAACTGAATTAATTTTCGCACACTTTTCTTTCCCTGTTTAATTACACTTTTTGTAACTTTAATACGCAAATTGTTTTATTAAGAATAACTTAAGAGGTATGAAAATAATTACTATCGTAGAAATGTGCTTATTTAGAGATTTTAATTCTGGCCTTCTATATGCATGAATTATTCGAAGTTTATTAATAATTCAATTTTTAAGTACGGTACCCACTGCTTAATATTCGGTAGCTGAATTGCATTTTGTAAAAAAAAAAAAAAAGCTGATGATTACATGCACCAAAATATTCTTCCACCACATAGCAAGTCTATCACCTGTTTGCAACCTCCAAACTTAAAGAAAAAAATAGACGATTAATGAAATTAGAAAACAATATTAATTTTTATTCGCATCTGATTGCGTTGCTTGGCGTTGCCCTGGGGTATAAGGTATTATATCATGACTTCGGTGAAATTTTTTCCGATGATATTCGGTAATCTATTCCCGTGTCCTAATGCCACGACCCTTAATGCTTAAAGTGATCACGAATTTAAAAAAAAAAAGTCTGCATATGCGCGTTATTCTTCAAAGGCTGTATGTAAAGCAGCTACACCCAAAAAAAAATTATATATTTATTCTTTTGATAAGAATAAACTATATTAAGTGCACATCTCCGCTTCCTCTGTTTTCACTCCTTCCGCTTCCTTCAACCCCACCCCTGAAATTCGAGGTTTCATTGAAGAAAAGCTGGTTATACATTCATGATTCAAGGCTGAATTCGCTTGTTGGGTCACTTCCAATGATGTTTCCAGTTCTTCTAGACTTTGACTCGAGACTTACCTCCAATTCTGTCTTTTCGAAATCCTTAGCTCTTCCACCGCTATGACCGTATCAGATATGAAAATCACCGTTTTGAAGCACTGGAACCACTCACACTATGCTCTTCCACTAACAGGCACCTCATAATAAGTATTTGAGAGCATATGACGCAGAAAATTAAAACCTCCAAAAAAGGACGAAGATTTAACCATCAAGATGACATTTTCAACCGAGAGAACTTTAATGATGCAGGCAAAATTCGAGTAGTGTTATTATGGAGTTATGCCGACAGATGGCCAAGTTTATTGCATGACATCTATGATCTATTTATTTCAACCACTACTTACCGAAGACATCTATACGAAAATGGCGGAAGCAAAGTTGTTCACCAAATAATTATATTATTGTTATTGTTTTTTATTGTGTACTTTGGTAACCGTGAAGCGATGCCAGATACTCCATATAGAACAGCGATGGGCGAAAGGAGACAACTTTCATTTCAATGAGCCCCAGTGGGAGGAAGTCCGATTTTGCTCGGGGTATCCTACTTTTGAGCCAATTGCAAATGAGAGACCTAGCATCTGAAATCGGCACATTTATCGCTTGAACATGGAGAACATAGGAGTCGAGCAGATTTTACGTGCACCAGCTTCCATTAGCGTACACGGCTCCACAGAAGCCCAGCCGAGAGAGGTTTGTGCTTTCCCAAGCACTGGCCAAGCTGGTGCTGATTTGCTTTCCATGTTCTTTTGGAAACGGAGCTTAGTGACTTGGTCACTGTGAGACAATTTTAACACTAAATCCTTTAATTAAAAAGATGTCGTCCCGTTAAACCAAAATTTAAATAATAATAATAATAATAATGCTTTAATATTTTCAGCCGAACACTTTTAATTGCGAGTTCATTGCGGAGTGTTCAGTATCCTATTAAGTGTCTAAAGAGCTTTGTGCACATCAAGTGCACTGGATGGCATAAATCATGATACTTCATTTGTTTTTCCCATCAAATTTATTTTTTTCTACATAAACTTGTCTCTCGTCATTGGTTTTAAACAAGAACGGAAATTTGTCTAGAAACTGCAAAAAGAAAAATGCTATCACAACATGTCAGTGACAAATATAAAGGATAACTCCCTACAATTATTATCAGAAAAAAAGTAGACCTGATCCACCGAAGACTAAAGAGAAAAAGGGCACATTCATATTTTAGGAATAGTTTTATTGCCTTCTAACAAGCTAAAGAGGGATTTTCAAAACCAGTACTGGGAAAATGCTATTTTTAGTAGAACATATCACGCATTCGTATTTTAAACGTCTCGGGAGCATTAAACCAAATTTTGAAAAAAAAATTCTAATTTTTAAGACGCAAAAACTTTAAACTGAAATTTCGTTTTTTAAGTGTCAGTCATTGTTTAGTACCTAAATTCTATCATAAAATTCCAGATTGCATAAATAAGTAATTTTTTAACTTCATCCGAAGATTGTAAGTAAAAGAACAGAATAGTTTTATGTCTTATTAACACGAATTATTTTATGTTTAGCATCTAAAAAGCAGAGAGAAAATATTTAAGAAATTTATTTAAAAAAAGCTTCTTAGTATAAAAAATTAAAGTCAATACATTTATTGTTGCTGTTGTTTTTCTTTTTTATAACGACCCAAACAATAACGTAATTCATGAAGAAACATTTAATTGCCTTTTTACGGGTTAAAAAATTATTATTTTATTGCTATTCACTGTTCAATCAAAATAGATTAAATTTTCTTATCCTCATAACGTAATAGCTTTCTCTATAAAACACTCATTTTTTATATCTCTTCCGTTCTCAGATTAATTTTCAAAGGTAATTGCCTTTTTATGCATTTATTATTTAAATGCATTTACTTCAAGATTACATAAACTATTTCAGCTTAATGAACTTCTTTTGTTTAAGAATCAGCCATAAAACAAACGTAATTAGCCGTAATATTACTCTTATTACTCTAAGAAATATCACCATAATTTTAATTTATGAATTTTCCTAAATAAATGCGGCATCTATATTTAGGCACGTTATGCCAAAAGTCTGGAAAATTTTAATTGATTACGTATGATGTTAATCCAGTTAAATTCACATCTAATTTATATCAAAAACAAAATATTTATAAAGTATCATTCTTCAGATACATTCAACTGTAATGAAGTTCCAAATCAGTAAATTTAAAACTGTTATGTATAATTGGCAAGTATTTTTGAAAATGTACTTTCTGAAACTCCAGCTAGCAGACTGACAGACGAAATGTTTATTGATTAATTTTTGTACATAAAGACAGGTGTTTATTTTTACAAATTATTGTTTACGTATGAGTTGTTTACATATTACTCAGTTCATCATTACTCAGTCATTACATCATTACTCAGTTTGAGTGTTTGAAAAGAAGTTTTTGTAAAGTCAGTCTGCCATATGAAAACTTTCAAGAACAAAGGCATACAGAGTTACCAGAAAACAGACATCCACTCAAAAATTTAATCTTATCCATAATTACGAACAGTAAATTACAATAGATATATCGTTGTAAAGGGAAAGTGTAATTTCATTCTCACAAGTGTTCGATATGACTTTCTTCGGTCACACCCAAAAGAGACACCCGTTCACAAAATTTAATCTTATCTATAATAGCAAATAGTAAATTACAATTGATATGTCAGTGCAAAGGAAAAGTGTAATTTCATTTTCACAAGTGTTCGATATGACTTTCTTCAGCTACTTGTTGAACATCATTGTGAAGTACCCTTTGTTGCCTAACATGCTGTAATGTTTCAGTATTCATTGTTTGCAAAACATCACAAGTGCATTGTTTAAGTTCAGGGAAACCTGTAGGAAAAGGTGGTTTTAACTCAAGATCTTTGACACATATTCATGTGACTGAGGTGGATAGCTGTGTACCACCAAATCATCTACTGCATTCCGACCAATCTAATAATGTGGCAGTTCACCCTGTTTAGGTCTTACCGAAAATATTACAAACTAAAATTTTAAAAGTGTTTTTTCACAATTACATATTATAACTTTCTGTTTGTAATTATGGAAAACATTAAATTTGAAAATCGGATTAATCTTTCCTTATGATCAGTTTATTTAACAGCAAAATTTCGTACATTGAATTAACGAATAATTAATTAATATTCCATTAAATGTATAATCTAAGGGAAGCTAAGTCAAATATATAAAAATATAAAATACAAATGTATATACTCGTATGTATTTATAACTTTAAGTTATAAATACAAATATGGTATGGTGAATTAAAATGGGTATAAAAACATACATGTTTGTATTCATGGTATGTTTTCTGCTATTCATATCATTCAACTTTTTGTGTTAATTTATGTAATGTAATCATCATATATTTTAGACATTAGTAAGCAACATTTATATTCATAGAAACAAAAGTTTATTAGAAGTATTTGGAAAAATAATATTAACTAAGCCTAACTTTATACCATTTTACCATACCACAATAAAACATAAATATAAAAAAAAGCATTGTTGAAAAATCTTACTTTTAATGATAATAGAAAGTTTAGACCTTTTATAAATGAAAAGAAAAACACAAAATCTCAAATCTTCAAGAATGTATCAGAATGTATCACAATGTATCAAGAATGTATCAAGAATGCATGAGAAGTTTTTTGGAAACACGGGAAAAGAGAGCATGGATTCAATAAATAGATAAATATATTATTTTCGTTCCAAAATGAATAAATGAGAACTCTTCATGAATATAAATCTTACCAACTAATGTTTGAAAATATAGGCAAATATAAAAAATATAAAAAAAGAAATAACATTTAAAAATTAATTACTTATATTTTTGCCTGAATACCTCACTATGTATCGTACCTCATCATTCCCTATAAATTATTATTGAAATTTTATATAAATTTCCATCTTTACAAAAATGAGAAAATTAAGTAATATTTTCACTCATTTCTGCAGTCAATTACAGAAGGTTGTCCCCAAAATACTGACTTAGGTCTTTATTCCTTACATATTCATCACAGACATAAACAATAAATTACAAATTTACAAATTTTCTTTAGTTAAATCTTCATAAATAAAAAATTTTAATTTTTATAGGGCCTCGGTAAAAAAAATCCCAGTTAGTAAAATCAGCCCCTACATTAATGAGGTAATGTTCAAAGTTTCAGCCTTTCACTGTAAAAAGTGTTGGAGCAATGAAAATAAATGTATGCTGATTTAAACCGCTTTTTGATGACTTTCGATAGGATAAAAATTATTTCAAAAATTACATTTCAGGGATCGCACACAAATTACGAAAGAAAACAATGATTGCATAAATGCATAACATTTATGTTTACCTGCATTGTATAGCCCCTCATTAATTTTGTTTAAGCATATTTCTGAGGGGTTTTAGGTTAAAAGGCTGAAATTTTGTAAATCACATAGTTAATTTATGAGGAACATTTTACTAATGAAAAATTTTTGTAAATGAATAAATCAGTAGATAAATTTTGTATTTATTTACTCCTGAAAATTTTCATTGGTACTGTATAAAACTGTCTACCCTATTTTGTAACTTTGGAATAAAAACCTAGGTCAGTGTTTTTGGGACACCCTGTATATACTTGGCATGTAATACGTACTCTTCACAATTCTAAGAAAACAAAAACTGAATTTGAAACATTTATGCCACAGCTATAATATGTAACCGTACAGTATTTCATACTCAAACCTGCGAATGTTTCTTGAACTTCAGATATTTGGCTGAACTTAACATTATTAAATGATGCTCACCGTTAAGGTAAGCATAAGACACCCTATTAAGCAAAAAATCAGTAGACTCGATATTATCCACAATATTACGTTTAAAAAGTATGTTAAACGTAGATTCTAGCTACTATTAACTTTTTTTTGTTATGTTTTGTTTTGCATGTAAATAATCTATAGCTGTAACCTCATTTGGATGTATTTAGTGGTTTCTGAACAAGAACACTTGTATTTAAAAAGTGTCAGTAAAGGGTTCGGTTCAAAATAATTTAAAACTTCGGGCTGAATAGTATTTTTTTTAATTCAAAATTTTTAAACGCATAATTTAAAATGCATCACTATAAGATATATTGTTCTAAATTCCAAAATACTGATATATTTTGTTTATCTATGTGGTTAGGATTAATGGTCATGATAAATTGATCTGAGTTCAAATTAGCCCGCAGCATATAAGCACACACTCACGGGGGGGGAAAATGTTTTGTTGAAATCAAGAAAAAAATTTATTAGCGCTATTTCTAACTAAACAATTTAGTTCCATCAATAAAATATTTAGCGGAATATAGAAAATATTTTGTTTTTCAACCATATATCAACATAAATCTTTGTTCATTTAAAAAAACTTATTTGGTTAAACATCAACAAAATTATTTCTATAAAGCAATTATCTTTTTAATGAACTTTTCCTTTTTTATGCATTTTTGCACATTTCAGACTTCTTAACAATGTACATATAATTTATTCCGTCAGTAACTATACTATAAATTTGTTTTCTATAAATTTTAAATCGAAAGCAAAACTGAAAAAAAATTAACCTATAAATTTTATCTATAAATTATCTGAAATGTTATCTATAAATTTTATCGAATAGAAAGAAAAATCAAATATGGATAAAAGGTAAAACTATTTTTTTAAACAACTGAGTATTTCTCTAACAGCGAACTTCTATTGTTTGATAAAGTCGATTCCCAGCGCAAAACAATCGGGTATGTCGAAATCTGCTGTCTATTTAGAAGAAAGATGCGACTGTGTCGTCTGTTTGTCTGAAGCAGTAAATGTTCCTCTAATAAAAGTCTTTTTCTGCTTTTTATACACATTATATCTGCGATCATAAAAAGTGAGTTTTGAGCTGGCTTTATTCTCTTATTTCTTTATTGACTGATAAAGCTCTTTTTTTTCAATGGTGTGAGAAGTTTTATCAGTTATCTAATGCAAAATTTTTACTTTTAAAAAAATATGATGATAGATTTACTTATTGAGAAAACTTTATCGACAGTTTTAGCAATATGCCTTATAGATTTTCGCAGATGACATATGCAGGATTGCCACTGCCGACTATAAGGCTACTATTTGTGACTATATTTGAGCTTCGACGACTATGGCGACTTTTTTAAACAAAAAAAGGGCGAAAAGCGACTATTGAAAAAAAATGTGACTTTTGCAAGATTTAGGCGACGATTTCCAAATTCCGTCTATTTAATTTAATCTTTCATCCGAATTTCACTTATACCTTTCTGCCATCTTTGTTACTTGCGACATTTACATGTTTTAAAGCTTAATTTGCGCCATTTTGTCAAAACTGCCGATGAAGTCATCGAGAGTCAATTGGTAAAACGATGGAAACGATCTCTGCCAACTGATTTTTCTACTGATTTTTGAAAATCCTCCGTTTTGTTTATTTTGCGGCGGATTTTGTCTTTATCTCTATAGTTTTACGGAGTGCAAATTTTGTGATGTAATAATTTTTCGGAGAAATGTTTAAAAACAATTGTGCTGAACGATTTACTGTAATGTCTAAATGCGTAAAATTCTATTTTCAATAAATATCCTCCAAATATCAGTAACACAAGTAGTTGCGTGCATGCCGCTATTGCGTTCACTGACTCCATAGATTATTTAGTGACTAGAAGCTGTGTTACAACTCAGCAAAACAAGTGTCAACTTTCGTTTTCAACATACCGCGTGATTGCTGATCATTCGAACAACGAACTTACTCAAATAGGGGAAAATAAGAATTTTATTTAAGAATTCGCAGTCGTTAAAATAGGATTTTAAATAAATTTGTTTCTTATACATAGCGGTCGTTGGTCGCGTCAGGCAGGTGGTCGTTCAATAAGGAAAATAAACCATTATTTATAATTATATGGTACTCGGGACCGCTAAGACATGGTCGACAAGGCAGGTGGTCGTTAAATACGGGGGTCGTTCAACACAGGTTTTACTGTATTTTATAATGAGACGAATTGCGCTCCCGATCTTATTCCATAATAAAGAGAACTTTTGAAGTATTTTATTATCTTCACCGTTAAATTTAATTTAATTATTTTCAATTCATCAAATATTATTTTGCATTTTAATTGTGTTTCATCATTAAGATTATTTTTAAGTCTTTTCATTTAAAAACTCTCCTTTTACATTATTCTTTCAATATATATGTCGTTATTTTAAGTCATATTAAAGTAAAGGGGAAAATTACTACTGCACAAAATGAAACAGGCAACTAAATTATCATTAAGAGGAGACTATTTAGGCTACTTTTTTTTAGTTTTTAGGCTACTAAAGCAACTATTTTCACAGTGTATTTGTGGTAGCAACCCTGCATGTACGACAATATCTTAGTGGTTATAAAATAAATACATTTTTTTTAATGTCAGGAAATTCACCTGTGATAAGTGCGCTTATGATTTGTTTTGGTTTCGGTTAAGATAAAGCTACACTGTATAGGGCTATCTGCCTTAGGGTTGGATGCCTTGAGAGGAGAAACTTTTTAAAGGGTTTTAACGGATATTCATGTTACATCTGAAGAAAACCTTCCAAAACTAGATTTGCAGCCATGCTAGAGGCTAGAACCCTGGACCTGCACACTTCAGCCTTTTTTCTCAGTTCAATGTCTTATTCACTCGGCTATTGGATTTAGAATCGCAGTTATGAACTAAAGTCTAAAAGATATATCTTCACGTATCTGAATTTGTGTGTGAATACATTAAATTACTTGTGTGAACTTATACATTTTTCGATTATATATCTTAAGGCTAAAGCAAGAATGAAAGGTAAACTTATGTTTAAGTTGCTTTTAGGGAGATTACATTGGTTTTGTGGCTAAGTCCTGAAAAGTCACAGCACTTCCATATACTTTTTGCATCAACCTTATTTGGTTAAAAAGCCATGAAAGTTCTCAACGCTTCCACCTTTACCATTAGGCTAACCTGACCTAACTGGTTCGTGAGCAAATCCGGATCGTGTTAGCTATACAATTGATTAGTATTGTATTATTCCTTATCTGCGCCTACTTGTTTTGTAAAGTGTAAAGAAAAGCATCTAAAAAATGGAGATCGAAAATGTTTTCAGATACGGTTTCTATGAGCAACTTCAGAGCATTTTGTCTGTTAAGAAAGGTAATAATACACGTGTCCTTATGTATAAAGTCAAACATTGGCGCAACAGCCCCTCTGCGGAGCCAAGGCCTGCGCTGCCCAACCGCGCCTTCGCGACCATAGGCTCTGGGGCGCGGATGCATATGCCTCGGCAAGGAGGTCAGCCTGACGCGAAGCCCCCAGTGTTTGACCCCAAGCAAGCTTGGTCCTCATTTTATCGACCCACTCAAGGGATGAAAGGCTGAGTCGACCTTGCACAGTCCAGGATTCGAACCCCCAACCTGTGGGACGGCAGCGCGGTGCGCTAACCATTACACCACTGGGCTTCTTGTCCTTATGTATGGCTTACTTTTATTTTTGTATTTCTTAATAATGTATTGCTTTATGAGCATATATAATTTATCTTTG
Organism: Cheiracanthium punctorium; assembly: GCA_038373885.1. Lineage (NCBI taxonomy): Eukaryota > Metazoa > Arthropoda > Arachnida > Araneae > Cheiracanthiidae > Cheiracanthium > Cheiracanthium punctorium. The sequence goes on from JAWZYV010016657.1 coordinate 153,894, forward strand.
AGCATTACCTGCTAGGATTAGTAGTATCAGCTTTAGCCTTCTGCCGACCGAGTTGTATGGTGGGTAAAGCACAGTACTCCGGTTTCGGGTTCAACTCCCGGTGGCCGGGGTTCGATCCCCGACTGGGCGTGGTTGTCTATGTGTCCGTCCCTTCATAGGGGGTAACGTGGCCGCCCACTGGATGCCCCCATAATAAAATGGCCACACCTTCGGGTAGTTATGGAAAAAGGCTTGTGGCCAGGCCTGCCCATTAGAAAAAAAAAAAAAAAAAAAAAAAAAAAAGCTTTAGCCTTCCAAAAGTAGATGCGTATGAAACTCTTTCTGGCTTTAGCTACAGGGCCTTGGTAATACCTAATTTAACCCCTTGAACCTACGTTAGCCTTCCATTCTTGCTTTAGCTGTAGCTCTTGCTGATTGTTTCCCCTCACAAAAATTCTGAATGATAAAAGTTCAAATCGTGTAATGTGAATTAGGGTTGCAAAAGAGATAAACAATTCTTGTTCTGAGAGAGAATTTTCATATTCTTTAAAAACTGCTAGAGCTATTAGTTGTTCACTATGCCGAAGGAAAATACTAAAAAAAAGTACTGCAATTTGACGATAAAATTTTTTGTTCATTTTTATAAAGTTACATTTTTTGCTGCTTCTGCAAATTTGAACTGTCGTGTTAAGCTGAACTGGAATATCGAACATGTATTGAGTGGATGAAAAATTCCAAGTATATTGTGTGTATGAGTGTGCATTATCGCGTTAACGATACCTCTGGGGGTGCCGATTTCAGGGGGTTGTCCCTCCTCTGGAATTGATTCAAAATTAGGAGACCACCGGGCCAAGTCGGATTCCTCCCACTAGGGCCCACTAAAATGGAAGGCGCCCCCCTCTGCCCTTCGCCTCCCTATCTGGGTGGATCTAGCACCGCATGCGGTTGTCAGAGGGCATAATAGAAAAAAAAGAACTTTAACAAATTTAAAAACATATTGACAATATTTTACCCCCAGATTACAGAGCTAATATTACACTCTGAAGTATCTATTCATATACCCAAAGAAACATTTAGCGTACAAAAATAAAACTCACAAGCTTAATTATTATAAGGCAGGGTATTCAAATAAATTTTTATAAAGTATGATATTTCAACATAAATGATAGGGAGAAACACACTATTTCTAGCAATGGTATAAGAATTAAAACAAATTTAAGTATCCATCGAATATCATGATGTATGATCGTTAGTACTTTTTTCAGAGGATTGTTAGACATATCCGATCGTAATATTCCACTGCACAGAATAATTTTGTTTTTGGTACATTCACACACGCCGCTGAATTCTTCATCTTTTTTCATAAAAATGAAAACCTGTTTATTATGACACTAACTGGTTATCATGTAAAAGAAATGATCTGTAAAGAGGTCAAATTTATAATAAAAATATAACATGTAGCAACATTGACAAATCAAATGCGATCAAAAATATTTCAATTAATACACGATGCATAATAAAATCTTCTTTAGAGCTTTAAATCGAAATCATTATTTAATAAACTGTTATCGATTGAAAAGTCTGTATATATATTCATTTTCAAAAACTTATCCACGAAAGAATAGCAATTATTTGTTTCACTTACCGTTATTCGTAGCATCTTATCAGCTGCAAAAATGCAGATGGAAATAAAATAATTATCCTTTGTTAATATCCGTTAATGAGCTCCAGCCTTTTTTCACTAGCTTTAAAACAAAATAGTAAAAAAACAGCATAAGGACAATAAATAAACGATAATTAATTACTTAAAATAATGACTTTAATCAATCGAGGGAAAACAGTCTGCTAGAAAATTGTACTGGGGTAATGATCCTCAAAATTCGAAATCACGTTCACTTCTTCCTCACAGATGCAAGAAAATATATATTGTTGAGTAATGAGCACATAAGTTATTTTTGTGCTGAAATGTGCTTAGAAATTAATACGCTGCCGTGTTATGCGTAAAAATTAAAGAAATGATGATTTTTCAGAGTCAATTTTGTTCTTTTAGCGTACTCCACAGTAACAATATATCATTTTTTCTTTCCATAGAACAAATATATCATTGTGGATTTTTTTTCCAAATGAAAATTGCTGAGTTTTACAGCATGAAATTGAGATGAAAAAAAAAACTTCATCCCACAACTATGCAAATTATAAATTGGTAGAACTACAATTCTTGAAAATTCAATTCAACTCTAAATTAGTCTTTTAATTTGTTTACCATTTTTTAAACTAGTTTATTGCGCAATTAGTCAATAATTGCGCAAAAGTTTTCTTAGTGTTAAAATATCTGCAACAAAATTCAGTTGTTAGCGAGGACATTTATGAAGTTGTTTAAACTCTGCCAAATTAAGAAAAGGAATAATAACTGGAAGAATATTTATCTCACCTCTACGTGAAAGCGACCAAATGAGGTGAAATTTTGTTGCATACTAGGTGGTTATTGTATTCAAAATTCAGGCTTTGAATTTCCTACAAATCTGAATCATTCTTAACGTTCGGCGCAAACCTTTAAAACGTTTAACGGCCATAAAATAAAATCATCTAATGCATTCAAAAAGTTTGAAGCTTTAAATATAGACAGTTTGATCTTGAAAAGAATTTTACTGATAATCTTTTTCCAATTTAATATTTATCACAAGCATTTTCGTCTTTACCTTTCAATGACCTCGTTAAGTTAAATGCTCATTCCACTAAAGAAAACGTTAATAAAAAAAATAATAATAATGCTTCCTTTATTGAAGATTTGCCTCAGCAATATGTTGCTCTCTAACCTGTAATCTTTTAAAAATAAAAAGAAGTTGTTATTTTGCTTTAGTTAAGAATGCTATAACATTAGTTATAGCATTAAGTTAAGAATGTATTATAATTATAGTTAAGAATGCTAATAACATTCTTTAACTCCAATTTTGAAAACAAAAATTCACTTTAAAAAATCTGTATTACATAGTAACCCATCAAACGACGTGTATTTCAGCAAGTTCCTAATACTTCTTAGACAAACACGCACCTGAAATTTTTGGAATAAATATTCATATGTAAGCAGTACCAATCCCCAAAAAGGATATGCTCAATATTTTATAAATTATAAATTATTTGTTTTCAAAGTGAAACTGTGTTTCTTTGCCGAAGAGTAATTGATCTCAATTTCCCCTTTTTCAAATTTAAAAGTATTTGCCTTTGAATGATAAACAGTGTTTCAACTCCTAAAAATTCACATCTTTTATTGTGAGAATTAAGTGACAATTTGTATAAATAAAGTTGGTGAATCCAAAATGAGTTGATGAGTAATTTTCCTGTTTAATCCTTAAGTCCTTGTGTCTGGATATACGAGAAATAAAATACAAATAAATTTGTTTAAATTCATCGTAAGTACTTTAACCTTTTTTTAAATTTTATTTAACTGCAGGTGATTGTATTGCAAGCTTTTAAAGATAAAATACATTGTTTTACATCACTATTATCAATTGTTTTTCATACACATTTTGATATTATTTAATTCCATTCACAAAACAAATTAATACTCAGTTTAAAAAAGGGAACTAATGAGTTAACTTGAAGCAGAATCATCATGGCGAAACTTGTTTAAGCTTGATGTATTCGGTATTTGCCACAGTTCCTCATTAAAAAGACTTTCCTTTAAAATGCGTATTTCCTTTCAAAGCAACCAAGAAAAAGTGAGATTGCAATTTTTCATAATATTCTTCTGTCGTTGTCTCTTGAACTCCTAGTTTCCAAATCAAAGCTTCCAAAAAATCAATCAAATGATACGGCTGAATTCAACGGAAGGACGGTACTTACGTAAAGAATTCCTACAAGTGCTTGAAAATCCCAGAGAATCACAAAACGTTTTTCTTGGAATCATTACACAATCCCAGCTCAATTCGCTGGCTGCCTATAAAACTTGCAATTTTTAAAATAATGTTCAACGCATCGAATAATGGATTTGTTGTAGACCTCGGACTAATAGCAAATTACATAACGGGACTTTTGAACTTTCTTTTTTTTCTTACTTTTTTTTTATAAAAAAGAATGTACTTCAAAGAAACTTCAAAGAAGATCGTCAAATTACAGTTATTTAACGATTGATGAGTGCTGATGTCGCAATAATGCCTAAAGGCGCAGTTTATGATGGACTTCCGATTAACGCGATAAATATTTTTTAATTGGTTTCTATAATATGAAATTAGGCAGTATATTATTTCAATTGCTCACCAAGGCGTTCAGATATAGCTGTTCTCTCTCTCTCGTGTGAGTTTAAGTCTCGAGTTCCGTTCTTTTTTTTTTTCTTTTTACTAGGTCGTATTCCGGTGAAGCTCCTTCTCGCCGTTGCCAACTTTTGCTGTTTTCTTTAGAAATGAATACTGATTTTTTGACCACGCTAACGGTATACATGTGAAAACGATGCAAGCCCGTTAAATTTTTTATAACACTTAAAGCATTATTACAAATATTTATTAAAAAAGGACAATACTATATGTCATTGTAATATAACTAACACGATTCATGTGATAAAATATATTTTCTTTTTTTCGAAATAATTAATCAGTCATTTGATCTGTTTACGCAAAGGAATTGACACATTAATCACACATTACATACATACATCCGCGAAGGGTATTTACTTTTCATTAGATGTTTCATTTCAATTAATATTGTTATTAATAAGTATTTGTTGATTTACGCGGATTTCCACTACCAGCGATGATTCCAAAAACATTATGAAAAGTACAACTTTTGTAAAGACATCAACTGTAGATATATAAGAGACAAGAAACGTCAATAACAAGATATTTGCTATATTTGTTATTGATTCAAGGGGAACAGTCAATGTGGAATACAAAATCTCACTGCAAATAAGCAGAATGGAATGTATATCCCAATACTGGTTGCTGCAGGCTGCATTATTATATGTCAATCAATTATGATACATGATACTTTTTGTTCAAAAACACTGAAAAACAAAATTAATCTGTATTCTATATATCTATGAACAAAGTATATGTGATTGTATAGACACTGAAAGCTGATTCATCCATCTACTATGTTATTAACCTTTCTCTGTAAAGACTGAAATATTATTATTTTTTTAATTTTCAGTTTATTTAAAATAAATTGTAAAATTTTCCTCACCATAAACTGTCTTCATTCTTCTATTATGTTTTCCATTAACATAATGTTATCCAACGAAAGATAAAACGTAACTGTTTGGAAATGCAAAATAAGTAGGGACTTAAAAGTTTTAAGTACAGTACATTCTTGATAATTTGGTGGTTGATTAGTCCGGCATGTTCACTAATCCGGAACTCTTGGGAAACACGTTACATTTCCTTTGGATCTGCCAACCACCGCGGACGTAAGCAAGCATGCCTGCTCTTTTGCTTCCCTCCCTGTTTCATCATAGTTTTCTAGTTTACTTTAAAGTATTTTGTAGCGTATTTATCTTTATCTTTATTACTTTAAAGTATTTTGTAGTGTTTGGTCGACAATGTATTGTACTACATTGTCGACCAAACGAAAGCACATGACTTTATGTTTGTGTTAAAAATAAGAGATTTTGATTATTCAGAATTTATCGATAATCCGGCGGTCGTTATCTGGACCCATGTATTCCGGATTATCAAGATTGTACTGTAAATGATATTCTGCACTGTTTTGTCTACCAACCTTTGATGTAATAACATGAGAATATTTCCATGTAACTGCCAACCGCTGATGTGAATGCGGTATCCTCAGCGCCACCTGTCGATAAAATTTTGTACTAACATTATAGCATGTTTAATAAATAAAATAGATAAATAAATATACAGGTGTCTGAATTTGTTTTCTGCAATATTTTTTTAAATAACTCCATTCGTTTGCTTTTTAATTCATTGTCGAATACAGGCACTGATTTGAATACACTTCAGCTTAGTGTGTTATTTATTGCTCTGGAATAGAAACTCAGTACCGACTAGCTAAAGTGTGTTACTGGTATTTTGTTTTGTTGTAGTCGTTTTGTTATAATTGTAAATTTATATTAACGTGTTAATTATAGTATAAAATTTAGTTAAGTAATATAGTTAAAAAAATTAATGAAAGAAGTCGAAAAATGTAGAAATGTCGAAATGGATTTATGTTCCATTATAAGAAATAGAGAAAAAAGCGTTTCTACTCACTTTAACATTATTTAACTCATTAAATTTTTCGAAACATAACTGTTTTCAAACATTCAGTGGGTTGCAGCGTACGTTAGAATCCTTTTGCTTATCTCCCTTGTAAAGTATATTTGGTTTCACAGAGACTGCTTTCCTTTCCAGGTCTATGTTCACTCTCACATTTATTAGTGTTTTCGCAAATAATACAGGATGCTTGAAATAGGGCAACATAAACAACACTCATGAAGTTTCCAGGTATCATACAGTACAATGTAAAACACTTCAGATCATTATAGAACACTTTTTGTTCTAATAATGGAGGAGCATGTCCTGTGGTAGGAATGCCATTTCCTTCACCATTGTTGACTCAAGACATGTAAAATTTTATGGTTGGTATTAAGGGAACTTAATTTCAAAATTCCCTTTGGGTAAGAAACAGGTGTTGTTTTCGGCAACAATGATTAAGGCAACACAAACCATCATGCAAAGTGGGAAAATTTCTGGATTCAAACGGTACACGATGTTCGATGTGGCATTATCTGGTTGGATCCGTGAAATTCTAAGATCGGTATCTTTTGGGCCCATAAAATTCTCAAAATTCATAAAATTCAATGCCGATTTATCCTAAGTTTGAGCGTTTCCTTCAAATTTTATTCCTTCGTTGCACTATACTTACTATTGCACTTTGGTAGAAATCGTGTAAGCCAAAGTAAATGCCTAAGTACTGTACTTTCTACAGCACGCTTTGAAATTAACTAAAAACTGCATACGATTACGCGGGGCCATCGCGATTCTACCGGACCTGCTTGTGCATTCCGATTAGTCATCCAAAGAGGCCTGCGGATGCTCACTTATTGGTTCCAGCACTTGGATACGTCATCTAACGGTCGGATCTAACCAATGAGGGAACGTCCGTAGGCCTCTTTCGGAGTGGTACGGTAGGTACGGTACAAGCAGGTACGGTAGGATGACGATGGCCCCGGACTACAGACTTAAAGAAAGCAGGCATCTTAGGTATTTTTATTCAAAGTCCCGTTAAGCTTTTGTCAAAAGTGGTTAAATCTTGAACATGTCCACTTTAGACCAAGACGATAGAAATATTAGCACGCATACATACAGAGTATATTGTGTATGTGTGAGAGAGAAATAAAGTTTATAAAATAAACCAATTTTCAAGGAACATATCTTAATGATTTATACCTCTTACCATTAACTATGAAATTTTAACAAAATTGGGAAAAGGATCACATGAAACCGCGGTATATTTATTCCGGATTTTTCCCCTTAGTAGAACTTATTGGGAATCGATATTTTACTTTCTAAGAAACCAATTATTTTACTCATTTTTCGGAAGTTTCTCCTTAAATCAAGATGAGAATATTCTTACTAAGCAAAGGAAGTAAAGTGAAATATGTATATAGTTTTAGAGTTATTTTGTAACTAAAATATGATCTTTGAAATTATTGATCTCCATAAAATGTTTATTTAGACAAGAAATCAGCGAATTTATATAGTCTTAATTCCATGTACTGTATTTTACTTCGATATAGTTTGTATAACGGAGATCGAGATTATTTTTTATTAATTTTTGTTATTCAAAATTATTTTGGGAGAGTTTAGCAAAGACCGGCTGTCTTGCAAAAGCTCATCAACAGTTAACTGTTCTAATTTTTGGCTTTTAATATTTAAATAAATATTATATATTATATTACATTTTTATACAATCAGGATGGTTTTTAACATTAATAATCCACATTAAATTTGAAAAATTCAGATGCTGTAAACTTAAAAATTTTAGAACAACATCAAACTTTTTAAAACATAACAGTTAAAAATCACATTCGGTATCACAATATAAACCATTCTTTTTTTCATTTATAAAAAATATGGATTGATTAATTTTCATAAACAAACTTTTATTATTTTCACCTGTGTGTTTATATGTATGAATGAATGGAATGGAATCTTGTAATTTATTTTTTACGCGCACATTTCCGTACATCCAATTAACTTAAAATTTTGCATACATACTTAAATCAGTGATGATAAATTATTATTTAAAATGGTGTACGTAGCATTTATAGTTCATTTACGGGAGCACATAAATTTTCCAATGCATTACAGTCACTCAGGGTAACTTTGATCCACATTTTCTGTATTTTCACTTGCTCCCCTTATGTTTTGATAGTATTTTCTTATGAAATGATTTAAAATGGTAGAAGAACCCTTAAATTTTAGCTTAATTCACATAAATAAGTAAATTTTGATGATAAAAATAAAAAATAATACATAATTTACCTGGTGCAAAGTTACCCTGCCATTCGGGGTAACTTTGAACCAGTATCAGGAATTGCATCTAAAATACCTTGTTTTGTTCAATCTAGGAGTCAGAACATTCTTAGACCGGTAAAATTAAGTTTCTAAATACTTAAAAAATCATTAGCTTGCAGTCTCAGCATCACAAAATTTGTATTTTTTAAATAACATCACAAAGAATATATAAGGTAGAAACAATGAAATAAGAATAACATGAATATATTGCGAAAAAAAAACTATTTATTATTCAGTTTAGACACGCAAATACAGTAGAAAAACAATGTTGAGTTCATTCACTGCAAAATGAACTCAGTTAATCAATTGAAATTAGAAAATAGAACTAGAAAATAATAAAACTGATAGACCACACATATGCTATCATCTAGGTAAATTGCAAGTCACAGTCTGACATACATACACATATTAGACTCTCAAAAAAAAAGTAGGACAAAATAAAAACAACTTACAAATTTCATAAAATTTATACTTTGGCATTCTCTAGCTTAACAGTTTTGCTCCGGACAAGGAATCTTTGATCTGGAAAACTCCTCGACTACTAGCTGGAGTTATGTTTTCAGCAGATATTTTTTTTAAACACGTCAAATTTCTCATACCACAGATCATCATTGATCTGTGGCCATTTCCAATATGTATATGCACCAGACTTTTGCATACAACTCACCAAGAATATACTGTCCTTTAAGTCAATAATTTGCCCTGGGTACATTTCTCCGTCATACTGAACAATGACATAGTCGTCAACTTTGTATAAGTCAGAACACAAAGGTGCAACACTTACATATTCTGTGTGTGCACTTCCTGCCTCACTAATATGTTCAACAGCTACCACTTCAACAGCCTATGGTTCTTCAGTATTCTCCACATCAATTTCAGGAGTAGAAACACCTGTCAAATCTCCATAGTCCAACATTTTTTCGGCTTTCATCTCTTCTAAAAATGATGCCTTAGTGCATATGGTGTTATCTAGTTCAGGACAGAGCTTTATTATCGCATGGGCAAATCGGGACTTTGCCCAGGGCCTCCAATTTCAAATATTGTTCTGAAATGTATTTTTTATATCAAAATTTTATGAAAAATAAAGCAAATTTCATAAATGGGGGCCCCAAATTCATCAATGACCGGGGCCCCCGTTGGTCATAATCAGGTTCTGGTTCAGGACTTTTATTTAGCTGTCTCCCACGAGTTTGTATGGTAGATGACTTTGGACGACCCCCTCCTGTTCTTGCTCCACCTCTTCCTTTACTATTTTGTTGTTGTGACTCTGATTGATATTGCTTTATCTTCATAAAAATTTTCCACTTCCTCAACTGAAACGCTTTTTCCAGGAATTACAGGAAGGCAGATTTTTTTTGCACGATGAATGACTGCTAAATCATTGTTTCTAAGGTTCTCTAAATACTTCTTAAATTCACTCCCAATATTTTCCAGTTATTTCATCTGATTTTGCATATGAGGGAAGATTCTGTAATACGGCATGTTTATTAAATGGATGAATATCCATGCATTGTATACAGTGCACACTGCTCATAAGCCTAACTTTGAACCGGCTCAAAGTTGCACTGAACCATGTGGTAAAATGATAATGCCTATGTTTTTTGCCTTTTACTAAAGGTTAGCCAATAAATAATCATTAAACATTAACAAATTCATCATTCTAAGAAAATAATCTATCTGATAAAAAGGTAAATCGATACTTACTTGAAAAAATTAATTGATTACCAGCAACTTTAAACTAGCATTAGAATGCAGCTTGCAAAAAGCATTTCAGAAGAACAGCTGAATGACAACATTAACTATGTACTATGTTGCAATTTTTTTTTCTAAAATACAGAGCAGAAAACCAGTTTCCCAATCCTGTTAACAGAGTGCAGCAGTGATCCATGAGTAGCTCTGTAATACCAAACATACTGAAAACGTGGAGGTGGTACAAAGTTACCCCCTATGGTTCAAAGTTACCCTGAATGACTGTACGCTCTACGGGTAGTCATTGTTTAAAGCGTATTAGAGACTTCATCCATTTTTTAAAAGATATATTTTTAAGGGTTATAAACTAAGGTCCTGCATTGAAGATAGTGTACATAGAATTTATAAATTTGACAGGTGCACTTAAAAGAATTCCAATACGTAGGGTGATGGGCAATTTAAGGGAAAATAACAGGTTTTCTTAAGTCTATTCTTAAAGACTGTCATTCTGGAAATATAACTGAAAAGAAGCACTCCATGCATTTTTAATATTAAAATTATTTTTTTTATCGAATAGTGGGACGTCGTATTTCTGATGAAAAAAAATATATATTTAAAGATTATTTTTTTACATATTACGTCATGTTCTTTTAAATCGGGTTTCTTTAATTGTTTATAAACTATAATTTGGTACACAATCGTGATGGCTGTTTCTATTAACACGTCGCAGTATACTTGAAACATTAGAATGGTATTAGATAAAAAACAAGTATGGAATAAGATCAAAGTTATGCTTAAAAATTACTTTCCTATAGCATGATATTGATACGAATCTGTACAGGATGCTTATTCTTAAAAAAGTCCCTGGTTATTTGCTTAAATGTTAGAAGTGAGATAGTAATTACTTTTAGTTGAAAAACTAATAACTTGAATCTGTGAATTGTATGCGTTAAAATTAAGAAATCATTTAAAAAGTTATATAACTTAATAAAATCATTTTTGCAAGATCGAAGATTTTAATAGGTATATTGAATACATTCCATATAAATAAGGTTAAGTAAAACAAAGCTAATATACAAACACGAAAAGAACTCTCATTATGTCTGTCTAATGAAATTCTAAGCAGATTTTTCTTTCAAGAAAATATAGCTGATATGCAAAATTTATTTTGCAGACAGTTGTCATTCAACTGAATTTAAAGCGCAGCGATGACATAAGAAAAAGTTGATGGTTCCTTATATTAAATCATAAGAATCTCCAATAAAAAATTTAATCAACTAAAGCCACATTTTGTCGTACTTTTTAAAAGTGATTCATCAGGGCTATCATTTTTACGTTGCTTTTGGTACTAATAAATTCATTTATAAAAAATAGAATATTTAAATAATATATAATTCCTAAAATAGCTATATTTTAAAAAAATGATATTTAAGAAACTAAGTTACAAAAGTTCAGTTATGTCTGATTTATTTATATTTTTAAAGACATTTAGTCAATTCCAACAACATGTAAACTGTGGTCATATTCTGATGCTAATTTTATGAATAATATATGTTTTTTGCAGAAAATTCACAAATAACTTTTAAAATTGAATGTGCCGTTAGAGACGACAGTAGATGAAATCAGCACTCATAAAATAAAGATTGATATTGTTGAAGACTACTCTGCTAGTTTCCTGGGTTCGTCGTTCTAAAGTCCAGTTGGTGTAGAAAGTTCCAGTAAAGAGCCCACTTGTCAGGATGGAACACAACTTTGTTGCTTCTAGAACTTCGTCGTACAGTCAGCTGTACAAAATTCACAAGCACAATCAAACAGTAACGTGCTTTTAACAGTCTTCTTAGATCTGAAGCTCTCACATAGGCTGTAATTCTCACACAAAATAAAACACTTCCACAGGTAAAATTCAGTGGAAATATACGAGGGATAACACTAACGCTCCCTCAAGACTCAACAGTGAAGAATTTACCCACAGCACTTAAGAACAAAGCTTCGTAAACAAGCGCGAAAACATCGCTCCTATCACGAAGCAAAGCGCCTTACACATCGGCATCCGTTTTCGACGAGAACTCACTCACACACTACGGGTGCTCAACTCACTCTGAACTGTGGCCTCTGACAGCTTGTATTTATAGTCGACGCAGAAGCTACAAGAATCTTCCAGAAAAGTCTATTTCTCGAAGATTCCACATAAAGCGGGAATTTTGATTACGTCATAGAAGAGAAATGTTAGGTTATTATGTGATTTTAATGCAGCAAAACCAACATTACAGCCTCCATTGGGAAAATCGCGCCAAATGACCAAATTTCGTCAAGCTTGGCGACTTTTGGCGAAATATGGCCAAAAATAAGTTCCAAAAGTGAAGTTACCGAAGGCCTAGGACATATATTTCTCGAGATTTCTAGAAACCCACACTAATGAATACGGAAACCGAAACCTCCGTATCTCTGATTCTAGTGGACCGATTTTGATGCAACAAAAAGCAAACTTTAGCTATTTGAAGCGTAGAATATGAATTTTGAACTATTTTAAGCCCCAGAAGATCGGGTTGTCCTGAAAATACGTAGATTATGTATAATAACCCAAACCACTAAACCAATGCACAATTATCCAAACACCATTCAAATTAAAAAAAAGTTTTTTTTTTTTATCAATTTTGTAAAACTTCTAAAGGTCCCTGTATTACTTCAAGTGCAAATTAAAAATAGTTTTTTATGAAAAATATATCAGAGGTTTTTTTTTAATTTTCAACGCAAATTTAAAAAAAGTAGTGGATAATAAACTAGTTACGCCATTTAATTTTGTCAACAGTCAAATTAACTACCAAAAAACTTTAAAATACCATAAAAAGTCATCAACTAATTAAAATAATACATTTGGTAATGAGGAAATATATAAGCTCATTTCGTTAATGCATTTTTATTTCATCTTTCTCGTTTTAGCTGATTGCATAAATTGTACAAGACCAAATGATTTTATTATTTCCACTGACATTAAGAGAAGTTTTTTTCAGAAGAAAATATTTGAATAATTGAGGAATCTTGTAGTCAAATTAGTTTTTTTCTGTGAAAATGAAACATTAGTAACATAAACAAGGTAACGAATGTTACCATGTAATGTGTTTTGGTGAGTGTATAAATCAGTAATAAAGTTTTTGGATATTCAAGATGAGTAAGTACACTACAGCGCATATCTCGAAACGAAGTAAAAATATTTTTAATGCCTTTCAGAGAAAATACATTCGTAATTCTTTGTAGCTGAAAGATAATCTGAGCACACCCTGCTGCACGAATGGAATATTTGACCTTTTTTAATGTAGATCAAGGTCATCCATTCTTCTAAAAACATGCAATTCCATGTAATGAAACATTTATAAAGTAATAATTGTATAATGCATAATAATAGACCTTCAACATCATATAACTGCAGTTTAATTAGTTGACAAAGATTTTTATAAATTTAATATGTTTGCATAGTTATACACAGCATAGTGTTCATGTAACACCACAGCTATAGTTTCACTACGTCTTATAAAACTGACTTTCGTGATTTTAAATTTTTCATTACACTAAATTAAATTTTAACAATTTTTACTACTTTATATTTAATTGCATAACTAAATGAATTAAGAAAATGAACCATGTACGTGCACTAAAAGTTTCATGAATGCTACTCACTATAAAATTTCTTATTTTCGCAAGCCGTAAATTTCGCGAAAATGAAGCTATCGGTGACTTTGCGAACTAAAAATTTCGTGAATTTTATATGAATAGAAACGACAGTTGAAAAATCCCTAAACTACCAATATATAGAACCTCTTTTGCATAAGGCATTTTAAGAAACTTCCTTTTGTCCGAAAAGTTCGTCCCCTCCACTTCTCCATTTTGAACGGTGTCAAAGCTGATATAAATATTGTAAGTGTATGATCTGTATTCTTTTAGTTGTATTATTGTCTTACATACAAGAAATAATTGTATAGTATTCAAGAAATAGTTGTAAGAATGAAAGTTGTCATGAAAGAGTTTGTAACTGTACAGTAAATTGTTAAATTTTAATCGATGAAAAACTTCTGATTTTTTATTATCATTTGAAGTGAAAAAAAAAAAAAAATATTTCGCGAGTCTTTAATTTTCACGATTACTAAGGGCTCGGGAAAATTGCAAAGTGATTTTGGAGTACGTAAACAAATGAATATTTTAATGCGAAAAATTTATCCGACCGTCAAATTTGTGTAAAAGTTATGATTCCAATAGTAACGGTAAAGAAATTATAAATGTAAAGAACACGACTTGATTTTGAGATCCATGTAAAAAGAATCATGTAAAAAGAATCTAGTAATAAAATTAAATTGACTATCTTGTAGCATTAACCGACAAAACTTCCTACAGTAAAAACATTTTCTTAATCTATTCACTCCAGAGGGGCGTTTCCACTGTTAAAACGATCCTGATTTTTTTTAGTACTAAACTGGCGTACCAATTCTTGGATGCTTTAAAGATGAATAAAATGATTTTTACTCTTGCAAATGAGTAAATTATGCACACAGATACACACTTTTTTTTTTTTTTTTTTTTTTTTCGTTTTTTTTTTTTTTTTTTTTTTTTTTTTTGTTGTTTGTTTGTTTGACGTTACACTAAAGAATATATGAATATTATTGAAATTTCCTCTGTTGAACTTGAGAATTTTTTTTTCAAAATTCATATAGCTGAAAAGAACTTATAGGACATCATCTATCTTTAAAAGTTTCTTGACAATCTTTGCGTATGAGTGAAAACAGCTTTTTATTACTGAAACAAAGATTATGGATTAGATTTTTATCCGCCAAATTATTGGAAAACACGCTTTCTACTTGTCGTTTTTAAGTATAATAGGTTTCATAAGAACAATCATGAGATTCTCCTGTAATTTGCCATGTGAGATTTATGTCGTGTCTGAAGAAGTTAAACTTAAGTTGTAAGCTAACAATAACTGTAAAAAACTAATACTTGTGTAATTCAACTATCCAATAAAAAATTACGGGATTTTTATTTTATTAATGACTCTTAAGTTTCCGCTCGTTTTCAGGAGAGTGTTAAATTTGATTTTGATATGCGATAAAAATTGAATATGAAGTTATTTATTTTAGGTGGACGAAGATTAAATATATTGAGTGTAGACATGCTTTCGTCAAATGTTTTTCATAGCGCCTGTTGTAATTGCCTCCACAACGAGCTTTTACTTCTACTAAAAATATGTTTAAACATATCTACAAGAGACCAGAAACCTAAGACAATAAGCATATAAGTATGAACGCAGTTGTAAGAAACTAAATTACTAGAATGATCTAAAATAGGTCAATGAACAAAAATATAGACCACATTTTTGTTTATTATAAATACGATTCACTAATTCTAACATGAATAAAACTTTTTAAGGCAAAAATATATTTACTGTAAAAAATATATTATAGCTTCCCTGTACAATTAAAATTTAGACACCTATAAATATTGCATTTTGAGTAATAAATTTTAAAGCTTTGAATTAAACATGATATTTTCATTTGAAAAGCCGCTATAAGAGTAAAGTAAATTACGTCTGGCTCTAAAATTAATAACTACTTTCTGGAGAATCGTTTTACAGAATGTTTTTACGGTGCTGTAAGAGACTATAATTTATCTTGGGTTACGTAGTTGTTTATAATACGTACGCCTAAGAAAATCGTAAATGTTCAAAATCGAAGATTATTAAACCTTCAGAGAAAACTAAATTGTTCAGAATTGTCTGCTATAACTTCAACGAAAAGAGCTGTAAATCATAAATGCTATAAAACTTCTTTTCTTTTACTAGGATAGCCTTACCATCGCCTTGAGTCAGGATTTTATTTATATAGATTCCTTTTTAGTAATGCTTTATAAGTGTCTAAAATAAAAGTCTTCGAAATAATTTTACTTATAATAAATACCATGGGTTTGGTAAAATTTGAAGACAAATTTTGAGATAGAAAGGAATTTCGTCCCTTCTATAAGAGAAAAATTGCGTAAATAGCATTTTTTGCCGATTTTAGCGCATTTAAAAAATATTTTTAACGCTGTTTTTTCTATTAGTTTGATGAAATTTCTAAAAATACGTCTAATTTTTTATGAAATGTAAACGCCTGTTCACTTATGCTATTGAAAGAACATATACCATAGAAAACAAAATTGTGTGGACACTAGTAGTCATAAAAAATGTTCTGGATATCAGCCTTTGATACAGGCCTTTGATACAGCTTGATACAGCCTTTGATACAATGTGTTTTATCTTGGGTAACATAGAATTAAGAAAATCTTCCAAAAATTATTTTCCTTAAAATTGAATAATAATTGAATAATAATTTATTTTGTGTATCTTAGCTCCTAGTTTGGCAAATTTAAAAATAAAATACACATCTCTTACTGGAATATAATAATTTCGGATGAATCATGAGAGCAAAAAAAAAATCGACAAAATATTTAAATTGTAAATGGAATGTTGTTCGTAAAATTTTTCTTGCAATTTGTTAATTGTCATAAGTATGTATTGTCATAAGTACCATGACACTGTACCATGACAAGAATATTACACAGAGTTTACGATTTTCTGAAAAATGTAATATCTAATTTTTAAATTCAAATACATTCAAATTAATTATAAATAAGAAATTACTCATTTTCCTTTATAAAAGGTTTCAATATTTATATAACTTCAATATTTCTTCAATACATTTTAGGCTCAAAATTATTTTCATTTCTTCTTTGAAACTTGTGCTTTATTCATCTACAGGTTATCCCAAAAAGGTGGTAACGGTCTTCCTTCTTTAGCAAATTATTTGACCAGAGAATGACCATTTGAAATTGGAAATATTTATTACACACACACACACACACAGCAAATTTAAATAACTCATTTACTTTCAATAACAACTCGAGGATATATACTGATGTTAGAATATTTTTCATTTAGTTAGTCTTTTGTAAAAGAAATTTATTAGTTAATTAATACTAAAAAGATTGCATCAAACTTTCATCTTATCTATTCCTTTATTATTCACTTCTTATGAAACATGCAGTTAAACAGTAAGTAAAAAAAAAAAAAAAAAAAAAAAAAAAAACCAGGAGTAAAAGAGCATTTGTGTTTTAAAAAATTGAATTCAAGTTATCATAGTCTTCTCATTGTCATATAAATTTGAATTTGTATTTAAACTACTTACAGAATTGTATCAGAAGGGTTTAAAGGAACTTTACAAAAGAATAATAAAAATAAAGTATTTGTTTTTATACGTACGCTTTCTTTGAATTTCACTACTGTAGTAGTATTGAAAACTTATTTTAAACTTAATGTTTTTTCATGTAAGGAAGGATTATTTTCAGATAGACTTCATTCTGCTTAGAACTTCTGTTGTTGTAAGGTTCCTTTTTCGTATTTTATTTCCGCCTGTGCATCGCAATTTTGAATGCGTGTTGTTCTTTCGACTGTAAATAAAACGTGTTTGTAAACATAATACTTGAAAGGGGTAAAGTATATTTGCATAACTTGTTTTCAGTGTCTTATATATTTTTTTTAATTCATATTACTTTTTTCCCTAAATTTTCACTACAGTTGGAAAAATAGGGTTTCATTTAGTAGAAAGAAACAGATGTTTGATAAAGTGTAAATTAGTATTCCGAATACACTGTTTTTTTTTTAAATCATGGTCATAATTCGATAAATAATTTTATAGAAAATATATGTTTTGTGATTAAATAATTAATTGTTAATTTAATTGTACATTTATTGGATTAGCTTAAGAACCCGAAATTATCAAACAAACTATAATGTATAAAAGGCTTTTTTTTTTAAATCATAAAACAAAATCTTTCCAAAAATGGAAATTTTTGCTTCTCTTCTCAGACATCGCTAAATCGTCTGATGACGTTCAAACTGTCAAAAATATGTACATTTGTTTGATATGCGTTCGAGATAATTTTTGTTTTTGAAATTTAAGCTAATAAATAGGTAAAGACAATTTCTTTGTTGCTATAGAATCCCTTAAGCTTTTCTGGTCGGAACGATGATGTCAAAGAAATGCAAATAAAATATTCTTCATTCATTTTTGTAGAAAGATGCCCAGAACCGATAAAAGAGATAAAATATAGGTTCTAAAACTGCTCCGTGGACCCCTGGTGGTCCTCGTAGCCATTACTGAAGGTCCCTAAAATTATGAAAAAGTTTTGCAGACAACTCAAGTAGTCGCCAGTAAGCCAAGAAAGGCGAAATGAATTTTTTAAAGTCAGTTAATATTATTATAGCTTATTTTCAAGGTACTATGCTTCCTCTTTAGAGCAGCTCTTGTGCTGATTTTCACAAAGTAATAAATCTACTAATTCAAAAGAAAAAGCAATGTATTCTTTTTTATCGTGCCAATCTTAAAAATGTTGCCTTCTTAATTTAAGTAGATATATTTAACGTAATTTTCCGTGAGCTTGAAAACAATTTGATCTTCAGTGATTTTACTTGCGTTATTTATATGCTGCCAAAAGAAAAATATCGTTTTACTTGTTCACAAATATTATCTTTTATAAATGCTGTCTTAGATATCCGCCATTTAATTTACTTACAACCCAAAATTTTAATTTCATATATGAATTTGACGTGTGAAATATATTCTATAATTCGACAATAAAGGAAAATATATGAAAACTAGATCATCAAATGATAAAAGAATTACAGATTTTAAAATATCACATACATTTTATTTATTTTATTTAAAACTTATGGGATATAAAATCCCAAAAATGGAAATAGTGTTTTTCAGTTCGATTTTTTTTTTCACAATTTGAGATCTGACCTGTATGTAACACACATAAAAAATGCACACATAAGGACATGCATATATTTTATTTTTCATAAAATCCCGATAGTTTAAAACTCTCCAGAAATATATGTTCATATTCTGACCAATAGTTTTTCACACCGAGACAAATAAATTTAGGAGGGTTAAATAGCTTTATGATAAATTCTGTCGTTTTGCACGGTGTATATTACACTCTATGACTCATAAATCTTTAAGATATTTAAATATCGATAAGATCTATGACCCCTAACTCACTAAATTTTATAGTTGTATAGTTATATAGTAGTATTTTGTTATATAGAAAAATATAGTAGTATTTTTTTCTGTTATTATGAAATAACAGAAAAAATACAACTATATTTTTTTCTGTTATTTCATATTTCGCATCAAGCTAAGATTTTTATTACCTCTTGTCATGTTAAAGAAAACCTTGAAAATAATCAAACGAATATAAAGAAATACGGCTTACTTTTAACATTCTAAATTATATTATTTTCTACAATTTGTACTACTTTAGGATGAAAAATATTGCAGCTTAACATCATTTTTAAATATTTGAAAAGAAAATTTAGCATTTTAAATAGATATGCACCCCACTAATATTCACTTCCATAATTCTTCAGTAAAATATCGTTATGTAACAATTATTTATGATTGTGTCGTTGGCATATTTCTTTAGGACAGTCTAGTCAACGTAATCAACATCACAAACAAGAAAAGTTTAACCGTTAAAAAAAATTAAATTGAGAAAGTCTGTTGAATACTAGAAGTTCAATAGTGCAGATTAAACTGACAGCCATAAACCTTTTACTAAATGAAATTGGAGAATGCAAAGTTGATGAAATTTTTATGTAAAGATTGACTTATTTTACACGATAGGTTTTAATATTAGAAGTATGTAGTTCTTAGATTTGATGAGGAAGAACTTTTCTATCATATTCTTTTATCCTTAAAACGCCTCTCAAAGAGTAACTAGAAATAGCGTTCATTTTTTTTTTGCTTGAAATTTACTTCAACTTTTAAGCGATAAAAATGATTTTTTAAAGTAAAATTTAATCTAAATGACTGAATAAGGGAAAAACCGTAATACTATCAAACTGTAATCGGAAATATTGAATACAATAATTAAGGATTTCAGATACAGCAGTATGCTGATATTGTCTTAAACTCACTGTTAAACTGCATATTTAAAGCTTAAACTGTAAATAATCACTGTTTGAGATCTGTATGAATTCATAAATGGAATTCCGATATAATTTTTTTCCGTCTAAATGTAGTTCTTAACAGCCTGAAAATTTTAAAACATTTTTTTTTCATTAATTTAACGGAACTATTACAAGCATTAGAGTCTCTTACCGAGTCGCAGAAGTCAGCTGGATTATAGATCCGAAACTTAACATCATTTCGGTTTATGAAATATTAAAATCAAAATGCTTTTCCAAAATAGCAGAAAAGGATATTGTTCCATGTTTGGTTTTGATGAGAATGTTATTTTAAACGAACTATTTAGCACCAGTTTTTGTTTAGTGTTTTTGTCATGCAAGGTTGTTTTCATTTCCCATCATCCCCAACTAAACCCAGGTGAAATCTGTTCACATCGTTTTAAGGACGGAGGTTTTAAGATTCCTTTCTGTCAATAGCGTTGTTTCGCGACTTAAGTGTACGAATGCTTTGGCTGGGACCAACGCTTGGGCTAGCGCAACATAATGGTGTATTCGCAGTTGCTTCAAATAAATAATGAGAGAGAACATAAACCTGAATTCAAGATTTCATAAAATAAAACTCGCTTTTTGGCAAAATTTCAGCGTTTTCTACTAATTTTAGCCGATTGTAATTAATAGAAATTAATAAATTTGGATACAATCAACTGAATGGGAAAGAAAATCAGTCATAAATACTGCTTTTAAACTAAATTTAAGAAATAATTTACGATAAATATGAAAACTGGACTATACTATGAAAACTGGAAGACAATTACCAGAATTTTATGCCTCAGCCACCAAAAGGGTTAAAGCACAATTTTAATTTATTACTAATTTAAGAAGTATAATCATCAAAAATTGTTTGAAAAATGCTCCAATAGGCCTATTTCCTTGACTAAATTATCAAATCATATACTGAAGTACATTCTTATAAGTAAAATGTAGTTTTATATTCCTACAAATCAATTTAATATTTAAAGTATTTTTTTTTAACTCAAAATCAATGAAACTCTCAGAGTGCTTTTGACTTGTATTTCCTACTTGTTTTAATTCGATTTAGAAGCACTCAGTGGAATTGTGGCAATTTTTCTTCTTTAGAATACTAATGGTCCTTGTCAAAGCAGTAAATTACCACGAACTATTTTTTTAAACAAGCTCTTTCCGTCATGTTGTTGCAATTACTGTAAGAATGTTTGTTCGGAATTGAAATAACGTTAATTCAGATGTTCCTAGGAACTAAGGCACTTAACTGTCCAAATAAAGTTTTATTTCTCAATACAAACTGGTATTTCAGCACAGTTAAAATGTAAAATTAATAAGATATCTCGAAGAAATTGTTTAAGGTTATTAAACGTTTTCAAATATACTTTATATAATTTCTCAATTCTGATACATGAATTTTCCTATATACGTAGCGTAGCGTATTTGGACATCAGAAAACTTTCTTGTGCCTGTTTTACATAACATAAATTTTTGATCCACTTCATTTAGTTTTATTTAACCTGAAATTGGGATAAGGTTTGGATGTCTCTCGCCAAATATAACATATATCTCCTAACTTCGATAAGTTTTAAAAACGGATTTTCGACCCCCAGTGTTAGCGATATTCCATCAAAACTCGCCATGCTGGGTGACAGTTGGAGAGGTTTTGGTCATGATCTAAACAGTGATTGATCATAGACTCTTAAAAACATGTACGCTAAGATGGCCATTGACCTTAATGTATTAAAAATATTTTGGGTGACTATAAATAAACTACCCAGTCGAATGCAATAAAAAAAGAAATGCTGTATTAGATGTTAGAGAAATTCTAAAAACAAAATTTTTCAACAAGCTGGTTTTTGTGCTATGGGAGTTGCATATACATCCGTTTATATTTTCTTACGTTCGTACAGACGTCATGAGAAAACTAAAGAAAATGGATTCGCGGTTTATCAAAAAGGATCGTACATGTATACATACGTTCATTCATGTACGTTGATGATGCCAAGCAGAAAATCACCAAAGTCAATGAGTGATGGTGAAAATCGATTTTTCCATCACAATGCGAGTACCGAAATTTTTGCCAGATCGCAGTACTCAACAAGGAAGCCAAAAATGAGTGTTATGTGTATAATATAAATATTTAAAAGAGAAAAATGGTTATATTCTTAAGGAATACATAATCTTTAATCTAAACTCTAAGTGAATATCGAAAAATTGTGGATTTCTAAAGCATTTTAAAAATCCGTGTTGCCGCATTCAATTTATCTCTAAAATTTAAGAAAAAGTCTCTGAACGAAAATATATAGCTTTAAAATACCCAAAAAGAAATTCTATTAGCTTCAGCATAAAAATGAAAAACTGAAATACAATTGATTAAACTTAGAAAATATATTTTTCATATTTACTTAACAGGAGTACTACATTTAATTTTTATCTGTAACGTTCAAATCTGGGAAAATATTTTTATTGATATCAAAATGAACGAAACAGCCATGCTAAAATTGTATTTCTACTTATTTCATTTTAATTTTCAGCTCTCATAGTAAATTCCTAAGAAGTAAGGCGGACCTAATATCTAATGTTAGCAATTGTATTATTTTAAAAATTTACATCAAAAATATGCTCCACCAAGGTAATTAAGAACTACACAGCAATATATAACCATACGCTAGCTAATTATCAAACCCTGAAAAAAATGATGTGCTTCAGAATTAATAAAATATTTTAATTATTGGCACCATAAAATACTGTTTAGTTTTTAAAGTATCAGTAAAAATGATAGTGAATTGAACATTAATGCTGGTTTTTTGATTTTGGCAAATTATATACATATATGATTTTCTTAAACCGCTGTTTAAATTTTCCTCTACATTTTAATACTTTTTAAAAAAATTATTGACTGGAGCATAGAAGCAATATTTCCGAGTCTTTTGGGTGCATCGTCTTTTTCCTAATTGATGTAAGTCAAAAATTTGAGTAAGTTTCCAAAAAGTCATCACGCCTAACGGAATATGTGCAGGCAATTAATTTCTGAGAGTTCTTTAGCTAATTTTTCAGCAGTTTAGAGCAAAAGAAACAAGCTTCGCCAGTTACATAAATTAACAAGCTTTTGAGAAAAGTTAGTATTTGTTACTAAATAAATAATTACTAAATTTATTTGAGTACGTTTTTGGAATTATAACTTTTTCCTTGTAAGTAATCTTCTGTGTCATCCGTTGAAAGTGAAAGGATTAATAATAGAAAACAACATTTAATGATAGCTTTAAGTGTAATAGAGGTAATATTACAGTCGACTTATTAATATATTACATGTTTCACAGATCATAACAGTAATAGAAATCGTTAAAAAATAAAAGGTAAATTTCATTATTTTTTATTATTATGCAAAGAATGCTTATTTAGTAGTTATGGCTTCTCTGTGTCGTAGGAGAAATCTCATTTTTCCTGTTTCAACAGAGTACATTTCGAGATCTTTCTAGAATTTCCTACAAAATTTACAAAACTATGCGTCTAAATAATTAACAAATGTAGTGTTCTACATAATATAAACAGACATTGATGATTGAGAGTTTTTAATCTCCGTTTTTGCCGTACAAAGTTGTTATGTGTTTTTCCTAACTACAGCGTCTATCTATAATAGATAACTACAGCGTTTATCTATTTTGTTCTGCAAGAGAAAACTTTTTTCTGGTTGTGTTATAAATCATTTAGACACCAGTTTTTTAACTTGGAGAATTGCGTCCATTGAAACCTTTTTTTTTTTTTTTTTTTTTTTTCCCATAGTCTTGCTGGGTTGTTTATTAGTTGTCCTAAATGAAAGAATTATTTAGTCTCCTGAGATGATCTTTCTGGGTATGGATATAAATTTCAGTTTCAAAATATCTATTTTATTCTATATTAACAAACACACATTATTCAGAACTTAAAAAAAAAATATTTTTATACATTAAAAGCAACCAAAATTTGATTTTATTAATTCGTGCATGGGAAGCTGCAATCTGATATATATTTGTTTAAATACACTGTTACGAAGAAACAAGTTAACCTTTTCAAATGGCTCTAGAATGCAAACCATTTTCCAAAATGACATAAGAATTGAATTATAGATGATTCAAGTGATGCTCTTGATATTTATTAAATAAAAAATTTTAGTACAAAACTCCACCGACAGGTGGTGATGTAATACACATAAACATATTTATTATCTACATTTGAAACATCTAGAACACTCAAACTACCATCCGGCCGGCGACTTAAGCCCCGTTTCCACTAGGCCTTTATTTTCCCTATTGCGCTTACCGCCACTAAAAACTCGACCTCAAGCTGCTGTTTCCGTCACTACGGACGGTTTTTATCGGAATAAAAACGTTTCATTCCCAACCTCTAAAGTCCCAACCGTCACCTCATTGGCTGGTTCCACGCTCTCTCAAGGATTCCAATATGGCGGTGGCGAGAGCGAGAAAGAACGAGAATTAGATATTTTTAAGGATAAGTAGGCTCTTTTTTTGTGGTTCAAATAATCATCAATTTTCATCACAGTATTCCAAATTGTTATAAATCTGCTCTGGACAAAAGTAATGCAATCAATTGACCTAAAAAATTTAAAGGGAAAGAAAGAGACTCGGCGCTCAATCTCTCTCTCCATGATGTCATGTACACATAATAATAATTCTGCTATACTTCCTTTTGAGTATTTTTATCCCTTATGTTTTAATTAGTCACTCTTTTAGTAACATTTCTATTTCCTTTTGCTTTTGGCTCTCAGCTATCCGAGATCAGATTTGTCACGGATCACGCTTGTGGCGTAGATCCGTGACAAGATTTGCACAACTTAACTTATAACGTAAACCAGTTTGATCCTCGATAGCTAGTACGCTTCGCTTCTGCTCTCTGACCAAACGTCTAGAGTTCGATCCTCACCGTTGCTCTTTTGCGAGATGGGTTTGTTTCACTCTCGTTTTTGTTTTATTTCATTTTTAAAAAATAATAACAGATTATTATGTACTTTAATTATTTCTCCTGTAATTTATTTTGCTATAATTAATAATTAAAAATAGTTAAGACTTTGAATTAAAAAATAATTAATTTAAGTAATTTTTGGTAAAACTCCTTCCTAATTTTTTCTTTAAGTATTTCGTTTCATATATCTCTAGTATTTTGATACTATTTGATTATTTCTAATTAAAATTAAGTCTTTATTGTTCTAATATTATTAACTCTATTTGGAAAATTCAATATGTAATAAATATTTCAATGATTTTTTTTTCTCTTCAGAAAGCTCACATAATTAATTAATAATTATTATTATTTAGGATTCAAAGGAATATAAATAGTAGTTTTACATACTAACTAGTTTTAATGATAATTCTTTTACTCTTCATGTATATATAAAATTTATTGTAATTATTGAATTATAATTTTAAGACCAATATTTTCTCAATCTTAGGTTTTCACACTTTTATTTTGTATTCCTTTAAATACCAGATTTTAAAATTGTCTTCCATACTTTTCAGATAGAAATTTGATTAATTAATCTAAATTTATAAATGCACTATATTTTGTATTAGACATTTAAAGGCCCGGGATGGCATCTAAAACAAGTTGTTGTGCCCACCCGAGCCGAGTTGATAAAATACTGAAGATGGTAGATAACTGAAGTATAAAGGTGCAGGGTTCTGGTCTACCGGATGGCCGATAATCTAAAAATTCGGAGTTTTGCACGGTTTTTCTCACGGTGTAACGTGAATACGCTTCATAAGCACTAAGAAAGTCAACCACGCAAGACACCCCCCCCCTCCACATAGGCAATACAAAATACTCCTCGTGTAAGTTTACCATAACACAATACCATACAACCTTTTCAGAAATAAATATATGTTTTTAGTGTATGTTAGGAAAAACTGAAATTAAATTAATAACAATGTACTTCTTAAATTTACAAAACATACAAAAGCAGATATCAATATTTTTATTTTAAAGCCTCTAATTTATAGGAATCATTGAACCCAGGTTTGTTTAAACATCCTAAAATTAGTATGATATGTGCTAACTAAAAAAGTACCTTAAATAAATACAGTAGAATTTTTCAAATTCAAAATCGACGGGACTTTACCGATTCTGCATAACACAAATTTCCAGATTATAAAAATCCTGCAGTATTATAAAAGAAACCGTTGTAATCAGGTAAAGTTTAAAAAAAAAGACTTACATTTTTTTAATAAAAAATGTAAGTCTTTTTTTAATAAAGAACTTACATTTTTTTAATAAAAAATGTATTAAAAATAAAATACATTTACTGAGAAATTACTCATTAGAAAGATGCTATTCTTTTAAACATTTTTAATAAAATCTAAAACGTTTTGTTTCGAATACTGATTTATTGTTATTACAAGGTCTAATTTCGTAAATTGGAATTCCAAATTTAAGAAATTCTTCTGTATTTAAAAATAATAAATGGGGATATATTTAAAAGAAAAACGTTAAACAGATAAAAGTTTAAACACGCATGCGCGAAATTGCTAATAGCCATTGGAGGAAACGTACGATTCTAAAAGGAGATAACAAAGCTAGTGGAAACGGAATTCTACTTTAGCGTTACGACTTTTGAGTCAGTAAACACATTTGGGGCATTAACGACACAAGTGAAAACGCGCCTTAAATGCTGGCTTTAACGGTAGCCATATTTGAGGCGCCATAAGACTGGATATGCTTTCGTCCTCTGCGTAGAAGAGTACCAAGCTACTCCGTCGTTCCAACTATCTGTTTCGTTTTACATAGGGCATATGGATACACTGGACCTCTCGGTGTCAGCTTCATACACGGAATTCTTTTACAGCTGCAACAAACATGGGCGCCCGCAGAATATTTCCCAGGGGGGGGCAAGACTACTCCAGGGGGGTAAAGACTACTCAAGGGGGGGGGCAAAGACTACTCAAGGGGGGCCAAAGACTACTTCAATGTATGGTTACCATGTTGGAAAGAGCAAAAAAGCAAGGAAAAACACTGCATACAAAAATCCCCTTGCCCTATGCTGCCGGCACCCATGACAACAAAGTTTTGCTAGTTCTAGTGGAACAATTTTACAAATGGCGCTTTTTCTTGCAACGCAGACATGATGTGCGGAGAGGTAACGAATGCTCGTGCATAATCCGCCTTAGGTTATCCAAAGAATTATGTAATAGGTATGATTAGTAATGCAAATGATACTTCAGAATTTAATATATGTAAATAAATATCACTAGTGTTATACGTCTATCTACTGGTGCATTAATTAATAAACGTTTTGTTAATAAACGTCAAGCGCGTCATTTTATTTATCTGTATTTTAAACTTTGTCTCATTTGAACCAATAAGGATACAGTTTAGTGCCCTCTAAAGTGCACACTTTATTTCTTCTTAACTATGTATTTTATAATATACGCAAAATATTTCGCCAAATCAACAAAATCAACGAAATGTAAAATCAACGAAGCTTTCGCTAAGTCAACAAAATTATTCGGTTAAACTGAGCTCCACTACCTTTGTTAAATACAACAAACAGTTTGCTTGGATGGGTAATATTACTGTATGTTTAGCAGAATCGAATTGACTAATAGTCCAGTCAACGAGTATGAAAAAGGTCTTGCCTTGTAAAAGGTGGCGTAGATGATTTTCTTTTTTTAATTTGTACA
Organism: Cheiracanthium punctorium; assembly: GCA_038373885.1. NCBI lineage: Eukaryota > Metazoa > Arthropoda > Arachnida > Araneae > Cheiracanthiidae > Cheiracanthium > Cheiracanthium punctorium. The sequence continues at coordinate 181,757 of JAWZYV010016657.1, forward strand.
CATTAGTGCCAATGTAAAAAAATGTAAATTAAAATGTAATGTAAAATTAAAAATGTAATGTAATGTAATTAAAAATGTCATGTAAATTATCGAACACGATTGAACTCGGGAGAATTTTTGGTGATCAAAAAACTTCGGAAATTTATTAACTTATGAGAATTTATCGAAATGTTTCAGAAATGATAAAATTTAGCAATAATTTTCTTATGTAATGCTTAAAGAGGATTAAGTTTTCTGCAACTCTCATAATTGCAACTTTTTTGTAGCCTGGCAAGCGCGTTATAGCTTCTTGAAAGTTAGTTTTCTCAACTTGATTGAACAATTCAGGGATGGAGCGAGAAAACGTATTGACGAACAGAGGAAAAAAAGAGGCACAGGACATGTACCTGCTGCCTGCACTGCTACCTGGTTTTAGCCTGGAATCCTGGGCGGAAAGCTATGTTTGCTTGGGGAACAGAATTTCTGTCGAGATTATTTTCTGTCAGCACTTGAATCCACTCTAGCATAATACGCCTTAGTAGTTACTACGATGTAAGCGCCATCTATTGTCTTCATTTTAAATCGTTCGTGGATCCGTACACTTGATGATGGAAACAGCGCGAAAAAATACATGGATAACGAATAATTCTCACTAAAATAATCTTTCACTTTATGAATTGAATGAATTTGATTGGAACACATGAAAAACATAAACATAGATTTTGAGTTTAAAACCTTTTCCCAATAAGAGAGGAATATGGAATTTTCATAGCATTAATTGAATGAAGGTCCTCGAACTGTAGATGAAGAGTACTATTTTAAATATAAGAACGTTCGTTTTGAGAAAATTTCCTTTTTTTCTTATTTTACATTTTTTTATTGAATACAAATTTACAACACAGTAAGAATAGTACTTTCCAGTCTCTCAGATACAAGTACTTCAACATCAAAATGTGACGCCCTCTTGTTTCTTGGATTAGTGTGTATGCTGGAATTCAACTCTATTTATTTTGTTTCTTTTGCGAAATTAATTTTAGTATTATAATCAGAGGCGTAGCCAAGGGGGAGGGATGGCAGGGGGTCATAACCCTCCCCATGAGGAATTTTTTGCCATACAAAATGTATATTTTTTTGCTCCCACTCACGCTTACATATTATGAGTTGCAGTAGTCATAACTCCCCCCCCATAAAAAATTTCTGGCTACGCCACTGACTATAATACATCGGTGACGTCTGTAATCCGCCCAAAAGTTATTTAAATGCTCATATTGTACGAATCGCATCGACTATGTTTCACAAACGCTGAATAGATGGCGATACCATCCAAAATTGTATATTTTACATTTTGAGCCTTTTAGAGTGTTTTTTTCGGTAAATTGACCTAGCCCAATCGTCTTCCAAACCCAAACACACCCAGGTACGAAATTTTAGGAAAATCGTTAGACGTGACCGTTTTCGAGATTGCTCGGACATACAAACTTGCCACTTTTAATACAGGAACGGCTAGAAATTATAGTTATTTATCTTAAGGAAAATTATTCAGTTTCCATATAACTCAAAATATAAATCAATCTCGTGAGCATACTCTGTTTGTTGTTTGATAGAAGAAACACCAAATTAAACCAACCAAAATACATCTGTTTTGTTCGAGTTAGTTTGCTATTATCTCTTCAGCATTTCAAGGTGCCTGCAATAAAGAAATAAATAAGATGTTATTTCATTTCCCTTGATAGCAGTTTTTTCCCACTACCTACTATTCTTAATGAAACAGCAATACAAAAGTGAACGTGCCGCAATTTACAAAGTCCCTGACCAGTAATGTGAATTGTTCTAACTTATCGTATTTTGTTTCAGAAGGGAAAACATGAAATTATGTGATCGGAGCAAATTAGGTGATGGAAGGAAAATAGTGGTGCTGTGAAAATTAAGTTTGTCTACACCGAGAAAAGTTAAAATTGTTTCAGCTTCAAATTAAGGCCTCAAATTACAAACAAATGTAGAAGATTACTCTGTGCGTTCATATATATATATATATATATATATATATATATATATATATATGCTAGAGTCATAAGAGTGGGGTCTAGATATAGTAGAGTGGCCATGCGCTACGCAAGAAAACCTCTTACAGTGCCACCTGGTGACTAAAATTGGAGTTATCGTTCTTATCGTAAAAGCGGTAGGAGATACGGAAAAATAGTAAATTACAAAGCTGTTCAGCACCACCAATATATTAAGAAAGTACATCTTGAGCACAATAATGTTAAAAATTGAAGGCGTAAAAACGCATTATTGATGCTTTTGCCTGCATGTCACTAGCCATATTGTACAACTTGCAGCGGAATAGTAGACCAGCGTCCATATGTGTATTGTGTCTGATGAAATACAGTTTTAGCATAAAGGATAAATGAGTTAAATGTCAGGTAAGTGCAGTTTTGTAAAATTTAACAAAACTAGTATGTGTTTTTCGCTTTTCATTCGTAGCATCATTATGCGAATTAAAGGGTATCAGGTGAAAATTGCTGTGTATTTTCTTACTAAATCAATGACGCTGAGGAACTTTATAATTCAATTTTCCCGTATCTTGAACCATTTCTGAGATAAGACCAATAACTCCAAATTAATCCACCAGGTGGCGCTGTAAGTGGTTTACAGCAGCGCATGGCAACTATGTAATACCTAGACCCTACTTTACAACTATAGATCTTGCCGTTCAGGAATTATTGGGATGAAAACGGATTTTATAAAGCTGGGTGAGTCTGAAACCGAAGGCAAAACTTTAAGGGGCGACTGAAAGTATCTACACGAGAAAATTTCGTCATAGAAAGTATGGACGGAACGTACACTACGAACCGCTATGTGGCGTTGTAAATGGTGTAATTAACACAAAAATGAGAGGAGATACTTCAGAAAACATTGTATTACAGTAATGGAAATGAATCAAGCTCAAAGATATTGCTCGAAAGATTGTCGGCCAGCTGTAATGCAGGCTTCACACCTACGTGATAGGGACTGAAGTACATTTGCGAAGATACCACGCATTTCCTGAATATCGCTAACAACATCGGCAATAGTGGCAACTAGATATATATCGGTTTCAATGGGGCAGTCGTAGATTAGGGCTTTCATATGGCCCCACAGGAAGAAGGCCGAACACGAGAGATCCAGCGATCTTGGTAGAATAAGCTGTGGGACCACCTCTACCGATCCCTCGACCTGAGAACGCTGCATGTAAAGTGTTTCGCACATTCAAACTGAAGCGTGCAGGCGCACCGCCATGCTGGAACCACATTCTCGATTTGATGGAGGTTGGAATTGATTGCAGCAGCTCCGGCAACACCTCTCGTAGGAATGTGTGACACGATTCGCCGTCCAAACGGTTTGGCAGGAGGTATGGTCCAACCCAGCGATCATGGAAGATCCCTGCCCAAACATTTACGGAAAATTGCCGCTGGAACGAATGAAGACGTGTGGCATGCGGGTTCGAAGATGTCCACGTGTGTGAGTTATGCATATTAAAAGCAGCCTCGCTGGTGAAAGTGCACTCGTCCGTAAATGGAACATGTGCACCGAAACCCAGCGTTGCATTCTGTTGGAGGTTCCAACGTGCGAAGTCGACACGTCGATGATAGCTCGCCAGTGAGAATGCTTGTACCCTCTGCCTACGAAACTTTTCAGATAATCATCAATAAATAACATGAGAGAAAAAGAAACTACCTTCTAAAGAGTAATAATTTTAAGAGTTATATTCTTGATGCGCTTCATTCAAATTTATTTAATTTGAAATTGCGATATTATGCTTAAATAATGTTAAGGTTTGGTGATTGCTCGCCTGATATAAGTTATGTGTTATCACAAAACTGTGTTCAGTCTTAGAAGCTTAATTTTGGTGCCCAATTTGGGCGATATTTTACCAAGACTTTCCAAGATTGGTAACATTCACCGTGATTTTGGTCATGATCCTGGCAATGATTGATCATAGAATTTTATTTAACTGAAGTTGTCCATAGACCTCATTGCATTGAAAATTTTCGGTGACCCCTGTAAATCAGAGGTTTCCGACCCCTTCATGAAGAAGAAAAAAATCCATGATCCTTTGTCCATAATAGTTCATTTTAAATAAAATATTGTTAAACGTTTTACGTACTCAATTTACTAGTTTATTAAAATTTATGAAGTAGAAAATCATTTCAGTCCTTTTGTCTTAGTCTAGGGTCTCAACAAGTAAATAATTTGAGAAGCGCTCATATTCTGGTCGAAATAAACAAGTTGATTATAAAAACTGCGTGTTTGCCAACCGACTTGCAAGTACTTATCAACTTCAATCTATTTTAAAAGGTAATTTGGTATATATATATACCAAATTAGGTATACATACAGGTAAACCAAATTATTAGTAAATAGTTATAATACCTATTATACATACAGGGTGTCCTAAAAAAGTGGTAATGGGCTTTAACCTCTCGAAATAAAATCCTCTCGCTCATTTACAAAAAGTTGCAATTTTAAAATTTGTATACAACCTCTCTACAAAGAAATTCCGAGTTAGTAAAATGTGCTCCATACACTAACGAGTTGGCACACAAAATCTGAGAAGAATATCCTAAAAAATACTAGAGATATGAAGATAAATATAACGTTGACTTAAACCACTTTTCCGTGGCTCTCGAAGGGAAAAAAAATCACGTAGAATGATCGCATTTCAGGCGTCGTAAAGAAATCACCAAAGAAAATGCTGTTTTCCCACTCTATCAATGAACCTTTACATTCAAAATCACGTATAGCGCACGATCATCTTCCTTTAAAGATATCCCTGAGATGTTGCATGATGGAAGTCTGAAATTTGGTACATTACCTCATTAGTGTAAGGAGCACATTTTAACAATTAGGAATTTGTTTGCACGGGGTTCGTATAAAAATTTAACAAGTGTAACTTTTTGTAAATGAAGAAGAAGTTTTTTTTCTTAACAGAGTCTTATTTCTCATCTTAGTTTGAATATTTTTTTCAATTTACATAGCCCACTTATCTCTAATAAATAAAGAGTTTATTCCCGTTACCACCTTTTTAAGACAGTCTGTATATCAGTAAACCTAATTTGATATATTAATAAGGTAGTTTACATAGCTAGATAAAATATTTATCTGTAAAAACAGTTATTTTCAAAATATTTTACTGTTATTTTCCTAAATAGATAGGTACGCCACGGCCGATCTCGTTTGGTTCATCAACGCCCCATTTTTGTCGTCCTCTACCGCCCCTATAAAAGCGCCAGCGATCACTAAAGGTCGACACCGCCCCCTTTGGGAATCTGAGCTGTAAATTAACTGTCGAATCGATTACAATCAGAAAGGGAGGTGCACAGCTAGAGAAAACAGCATTCCTAAATACAAAATTTCAACATTCTGCGGCATTTTTGAGTTTTGCGAATTACCTACGTTTGTACGTGTATATGTTCATAAAATATAGCACAAAACTCGGCAAATTGAATTCCCGATTGACGAAAACAAAGCGTATATAAATAAGTCTGTATACAGAAATTTGCCTAAGTAAATTGAGAAATGGTCAACATTGATTTTTCTGTCAAATCGCAAAATATTTCTCGGTTACAATTTCTTCATTAGTTTATTTCATACGAAGAATTAAAAAATGAATCATGCCAAAAACTTCTAATAACTGCATTTAGCATGTTAAACATTCCTCAAAATTATATAGACTATTAAATGTAGTAGAAAATCTGAGCCCGTAATATACCTTTAAGAAATCCCCTGTACCTTTTCAATATTTAACTACATATATTTTATGATTAAGCCTAGGATAAATCAAGAACCTATCTTTAGTGTTTATAGTCGCTGTATAGGAAACTTAATGAGCCATTTGCCTTTCGTTGAGCCGCTAATCATACGCTATAAGAGAACTTTTAATCCTAATTAACTTTCATCTCCACCGTAGCAGAAATTCATGTCAGTACTTCATAAACAGATAACAGTTAATTTTCTAAAGTACGGGCTTATTAATTTAACGTGTGAGACTATATCTTTACGCATGCTTTAAGATTAAAGAAATAGTATGCACTATGTTCTGTGGAACGTTTCCTGAAGTGTCTTTAAGTAATCATATGATCAATATATTTTCAATCAATCATATATATTAATACATTAAAGCACATATTTTATAAAATAACTGCTTGTGAGCAGGTAAAACGCCATTAACCTAAATTGCATTTTAATGCGATATTAAGAAACATAGCATTAACGTTTTAAAATGGTAGAATGTTTTGAAACCTTTTATCGTCTGAGAATTTAATATTGCTTACATTTTCTTATGGAGTGCTGTAAACTTATTAGTGTGTTTACGTACGGTTATCTGTATGATTACTTTTTACTATAAAAAATTGTATAAATATGTCACAGGGTCATTAAAACTGACAGTACTCAGAGGCTCATAGCTCTGGTTCTACCGAACGGATCCGAATGAAACTTCAAATCTAAATCATATTTCATACAGGTAATGCAGCCAAGGTTTCCGTTGAAAGAATAAACAATGTTTGAAACTTCGTCAATAGGTGGCGCTGTAACGAAGTAAAAAGAAAGATAAGACTTCAAGAATCGGTGAATGGCATAATACTTTATTTACACATCTGTGTGTATATTTTGTCGCACAACAGCATGACGAAAGCGTTCTATCGCATTAACGGCCACACGCAAGATATCACTAAGAATAGAGGAGAAACAAGGCGGACGATGCTTGCTTTAAAGTTAGCTTCATTGGTTGCACGCTCTTGATTAACTCAATCTTTGAGAAAAACCTCATAGTCAGAAGTCAGTGGAATCCAGGTCTGGTAAGTTTGCTGGTCGCGCAACTGGGAGAGTACACAAAATGACGCTTTCATCAAGGATGTTATCTTGAATAACATTCTTAACACGCTTGCCGTAAGAGCAGTTGCTCCGTCTTGCACGAACACTGTAGTAGCCAAACAGACACGTTGTTTTATAGCTGGGACAACATGATTCTCCAGGAGTTTGCTGTATCGGTCGCACGTGACTAAACACCAAGCAAACCCATTTTCTGCGACTTCTCAAAAGAAGTAAAGGGTCAAAATGAAATTCCCCCCAAATATCCATACCATACCGGAATGTATGCTGAATGTAGCGGCTGCTGTTACACTGCACGGGAAATGCTGAGACACTATATGCAACAGTTCTGTGTGTTATCATCTAAATGAAAATGAGCCTCGTCTGTCATAGAATATGCGATAATCGGTATTCGTTAACCTGTATCCGTGCCAGAAAACCCAAGGCAAAATCAAAATGTGCATTTAATCTTGCGGGTTCAATTGTTGCACGAAATGTATCTTGCAATGGCACAAGTTCAAAGTTTTGAGAAAAATTGCGATCGCTGTGGATCAGGCAATGTCCATATTACAGCCCCATCTATTGTCAAAATTTTAAATTTTTTATTTACGACGAAAAATTTTCGGTCTCGTTCAGTAGATTTGGAGTTTCGAGTCTCTGAGTACAGTCAGCTTAATTTTAACTATCCTGTGTGAGCTCTTTCTTGTGTAAAATTACACACTTTCTAGAAGTTTAAAAAGCATACTTGAAAGATTTTTTAAAGGTGTACAGGTGTATGTTTTATGCAGCTGACGATGAGATGCTTAAACGACAAACAAATGAAGGAATTAGATTAAGCACATGTTTCAATCTTTAAAGTTTTATTTATTTTTATGATTTGAGATCTTTTAAGTTAGGATCTAAAACAAGTCGTTCCTGCTTTTACGTGAAATCTTGCAGAAGATAGAAACTTTGATTTTGTGCTAAATTTTGCAAAAGATAGAAATTTATCTAATCTTAAAATGCTTCAATTCTTAAACACATTTTTGTGTACAAACAACTTTAATAAACAGTTCTTACAGTTAAATCCAATTGAAAGATGCACTTTAAACAGTAATATTTTTATGTTTTACTACTGAGTAATATTTTCTTCTATTATAGCTCTCTCTCCGAATTAAATTTTCTATAAAACATATTTTCATAGCCTTGAAATGTAAAAAAACTTATCGACGATTATATTCTCTCTTGGAAATTGTGCGCGTAACAACAGAGATTCTCAAAAGAGGCATTATACATTTCAATTTAAGTTAATAAGCAAAGATAAAATGAATCGTCTTAAATATGATACATATATAAAACCAAAAAAAAACTATATTAAATTAAATTAATTATCTTTTAAATTAGCATTAATTAATTAAATTAAACTGTCCAATACTTGCAGAACTGTCGCGTTAAATCATCGAATCGGTACTTCAAATTTCTTTTAAAGAACAGCTTAATTTTTCTCTGAGACAGTCTTAGTTGTGTCTAAAGTTTTAATTGGTATGAGTGGGTGGTTTTTTTTCAGAATTTTAAATTAGTACTAATTAAATATGAGTTTGAAAGTAAAGGTGATGCAAACGAGTATAATAGGTATGCGCCCTATGCAACTGTACGCTGATGTAAACTATTAAAACTTGAAAGCTGAAACATTTCTTAATAGGCTTTTCTTGATTTAGAATTAATTTTTAAATTTCTTACGAAATCATTATGATATAAGGCATAATTAACTTTTTGTTTTTATTTTAGTTTATGAAACTTGGATGTTAGCTTACTAACAGAATAAGCTACAAATACTTGTAATTAGATTACAGCTGCACTACAGTTTACGCGAATTTTAAGTATTTTGGATATTCTTTTTGGATTCATATTGAATTTATTTCCGATTTTAATTAATTTTCTGAACAAACTTACAATTTGTAACTTTTCTTAATTATTTTTGTCTTCTCATTGTTGCAACCTAATCAAATGAATATCAATTTGAACGCTTCATGTATTAAGTTAACGTCGTGTTGCAAAAATTAATATCACAAAGCAGAAATAAGAGGGGAAATATGTTGAGAATACGTTTCGTTAAATAATTTTAATATTAACATTACTATTGACAGGAAAAGATTTTATTTGAGTCATAAAAGCTTCAACGTTTAAAAAAAATAAATAAAAAATAACATTGAAATTTAAATGCGTAAAATGTAAATATTGACTTGTCTAGTCTAGTATAGCTGAAAAAAAATCAGACTGAAATTTGTTCAATAATTGATGCATTTGGTATGATTTATCTTCCTTATTTATTCAATGATTACGTATTTAAATACCATTACTTAAAATACGATCCCCTAAAGTCTTGTGCACAGATCAAAAATATCGTTGACTTACAACATTTTCAATGTACTAATATTGTCTTTAAGTTTCGATTTTTCAATTTGTCTAGTGATTGTTTACAAAAATAACGGCCATTTAAAGATTTAGTTTCGTGTTAAGCATAATTGTATAGCCCTAAAAGGCTACACAAGAGCTCGCAGAAGTACTTTCTAGCTTAAACAATATCTGAATATAATGGCTCATTACATATTCTCGGTGGGCTATTAATGGAATTTTATCTTCCCCAGCAACACCTATTTCAAATAACGGCGTATTATCCAATAAACCGGTTAAAACACTTAACTGAAAGCTGCTTTGCAACATTTATCAGGACATTAATATTACACCTGATGCTCTTTTAATTAGAAGTTAAACGTTAAAGAACCTTTACAGTGTTTTTTTTATAAATCCTACTCAATGGTGTCATAAATCATGTGCTCGGGCATAACACAAAGTGCTTAAAATACATATTCATAGTTGATATGTTATTAACAAACGAATAAACGATTATTTGTTTGCGAATTTGTTGCTATTTTTACAAATTTATTCTAACACTAATAGAATTATAACCCTCTTTTGGAAATGAATTTTAATTGTTGAAGAAATGTTAACCCATTTGTGCCTGGATATTTTTGCGATTTTCTTCGATTTTTACTGATAACAGAAATAATAAATTTCTGACGTCAACTTCTTGAACAAGGGGTGATTTCTTTTAAAATCATTATGCATAAAAATCGAAATATCAACATCCTACTTGGTCATGTTAAAATATTTTGTAGAGTTGAGGCTCGATGCTCATGAATAAAGGCTAGGAAAAATAAATGACGTTTTCGACTAATAGCGAAAATGCCGTCCCAAAAAAGGGACGCTAGGCATAAATGGGTTAAGTAACTAACTTAAATTAAGTGATAGAAATTGACTTTGCTTTCAGAGCTTTAACATGCTTTTATTGAATATTCTTAATTATAAAATATAATCTGAACTATATAAATTCAGCCTCTTACGAAGCATTTCCCATCATCCTCATCATCTATTAAACAGTAATCATGATGAAAAAAAAATCATCAACATCATTATCTTATCTATCAAGTATCTATCTGCACATAATGCACTCAATATTTTAAATGTGATCTATAATAAGGGATAATTTGGAGAATCATCTGCAGAACATCTCCATTTTCCATGCTTCTAAGTTATTGCAAATGGTTTGTGTCAGCACCATGTTCTACCAAATGATTTCAGAATTCGAAGCTCTACTAACCATATATAACATGGATTAATCCGAAGAGATGCATATTCCTAAATCTCTAAGCAGCTAACAAATCAGTTGGTTTACATTAACAGGTTGTACTGGCAAGAGTTACTTCGTTATATGTGTATTAAATGCATTATTCTAAGCTGTTGTTGAGAGCTCAAAAGATAAGATCTCATAAAATGCTAAAAATTAAATAAATTCGTTATGTTTAATTATTGATTTGAAAACCTATTCACAGCATTGCATTGGGAATCAAATATCTTATTTTGGATCTTCTACTCTCTCAGTTACGTTAAGCGATTAAGTGCTCAAAAAAAGGAAGAAAACGATTTTGAACAATTTCTATCATTTTTCACTGAAAAACGCTCCGTACAGCACGATTTATAAAAAACCAGCATTCGATTTCTTCTTCAACAGAAAAGAAAAAGAGCACTTCTTACGATCTTACCAATTTGAAAGGATTTCATCATTTCCGGAGCATTTACTATCAGCTTCGTCCCTGATTGGTCAGATATATTGCCGCGCGACTGCTCTACGGAAGCGATGATAACATCAACAAACAATAATGGCTACCAGTATGATGTATATTCGTCCACGGATCGAATATTAAGCCTGCCAATAAATGCAAGTAAGATTTTAATTTATATTCTTTACATATTTTAATGCACTTCCAACCTGTTAGTTTTAGATTTACCTATCCCGATCATGTAAATTTTGATTCATGTGAATTGTGAATCATGTCATGGAATGCTTTGTTGTCGTACGTATCTTCTAAGCGTCTCAATAACGAATCCTCATGGGTGCATTTGAGAGCAGGGCTCCCCCTCCCCTCCTTTCCCTTGGAACATGTTTACCCTTCTGAAATAGTGAATTGATAAAATAAAAATGCTGCGGCGAAATGTGCGGGCGATTTGTCTACACTGCGTTGCGATTGTCAACAAACTCGCGTTGACGCGTTCCTGTGAAACTTCTCTGGGATTGCAATTCCTTCCTCTCAGTTCGTTCGGTTATTTTGATATTTTCTCGTTCAAATCACTTAAAGTAAAAATAACAAACTATTAATAATACCCAGGAGCGGATTAAGCCCTACATCCAGGCCTCTAGGATGTGGAAGTCCTGAAGCCTCTCCCCTTCTTTTATGAAAGTTATTTATTGCTATAATTACTATTTTTTAAAGTAACTTTTTTTTATTAATGTGCATCAGTGGCATAGGCAGAAATTTTCCATGGGGAGGGGGGGGGGGTGTCACAGTCTTGAATGCATTAGGAGGGGATGCATAATGAAGGACGCTTAAAAAAATCGATAAATTTAAATTAAGTAATTTTATTAATATGAATACGCATAAAAGTATTTGTAGTTATTTAGATCATGAAAATATGTAGATATATACTGACTCTCTCAGTATCAGATTTATTTACCATTTACTTCTTAGCAGTGGTGTAGTCTAGAGATGAGTTCGGGCTCATTTTTTGAAGCCCGAGCCTGAAATTTCAGCTAAAGATAAATAAAATTCAAAGAAGTAATTCCTTGTTAGAATACAATAAATTTTGCCATTCGTGCAAATTAAAAACAAATATAGTGCAAATTTTTAATGCACTTTCTATGTCTTTATATCTATGTTTATGAAATAATTTCCGATCTCATGACTCACTAAGCAATATAAGCCGCCGTTCTGAAATCCCCAAAGAGCTTCACGTGCCTTCTAGGCAACCGTGCCGCTACTTTTTTTTCTTTTATAACTTCTTTTATTTTCCATGTGAATCACTTTTTAAAAATCTGTTTCAAGGAGTATGTTCAATAAAATAGAAATTTTTCACGAGCCCGAGCGTAATTGTGACTTACAGCCCGATTCGGGCTCAGCCCATCTCATCTCTAGTGTAGTCCTAAAAAAAAAGTGCGGGGGACGCTCATTTTTAGAAGAAATTCAACCCAAATGTACGCATCCTTTTCTAAAACAGTATATATATACCCAAACCCTATATATACGGATATAAGCGGGAGGATAATACGTGGATCACTGAAGCTTTGAAATCGATTTTTAAACTTGCTGTACTACCTTGCTCGTGCTCAAGTTTTTAGAAATACATTGCCTGAAAATCAATCTGACTTTTCTCTCAAATTATATGTTGTGATTTTAAAGCATGCAAGCAGGCAGGATTTAAAAAGTTATAATTTAAAACAAATTTATTCACATTTATATGGTTGATTACTGTTTCATTTAAATCAATCTTCGCCCTTTTACTATCTTTAACTCTTTGACCGAAAGTGCGTTGTATGATGATGGATATATTTACATTGTGTACATACCAAATTTACATTGTGCACATACCAAATTCAAGAGTAGAAAAGGACAGTTTTTCTGAAATTTCAATTTAAACATTTTTAACCCCCCCCCCCAAAAAAAAATTGGGGGGGGGTGGTCATGGCTCTCTTGTGCCTCCCCCCAACCCCAATGCTACGCCTATAGTGACCGCTACCCGCTTTAGAGGTTGTGTCCAAAGTTCTGAGATTTTCTAAAGACGATTGATACAACAGAAAATGCCAAGACGGATTGTAGGAGCCGTTAGAATAGTATCATGGCCGAAATATTTTTTTGGGGGGGGCGGAGGAAGGGAAAATTCATCGAATAAAAAGGGAAAACAGAAGTTTCTCTTAAATTTTAGAAAAAAAAAAGTATTAAATAGATATATTTTTGAGAAACAGAAAGTTGGATGTGGGGGGCAAATGCTCCCCTGTGCCCCCACCACCGACGCTATGCCTACCATGACTATTAATGGTTTTCAGATTTTGGAGGTTTTCTAAAGCAGCAGAAAATGGAATATTAAATCAATATATTTTTGAGAAACAGAAAGTTGGATGTGGGGGCACATGCCCCCCTGTGCCGCCACCACCGACGCTATGCCTACCATGACTATTAGTGGTTTTCAGATTTTGGAGGATTTCTAAAGCAGCGGAAAATGGAATATTAAATCAATATATTTTTGAGAAACAGAAAGTTGGATGTGGGGGGCACATGCCCCCCTGTGACCCCACCAGCGACGCTATGCCTAGCATGACTATTAGTTGTTTTCAGATTTTGGAGGTTTTCCAAAGCAGCAGAAAATGGCCGGTTTTTAGAGGTAAGTTTTATATATCGGTCTATATATAATACTCATTTGAATAAAGTCTAATATTTGCTTAACACCGGAGAATTTGCTTAGAAAACCAAAATATACCTATTCCGATTAAAAACGGTCAGAAATGATGAAGAGGGATTATATCTATAAAGGCATTTCAGAGGGAAATCGCTCCGTTTAAACCCTTTGAAGCAGATTTCTCATTAAACATAATTTTTGTACTTCGTTCACTATTTTATGTTATTTTAGGTCCAAATAAGTAAAAAATGTTACATTTAAATTTTTAATTAATTATGGTTTTAAAATATAGCACGGGACACGGGTGTCCCTTTCTGCGTTAAAGGTAAAATCATCATGGGGCATGGGTGTCCCAATCTGCGTCAAGAAAGAAGAGGAAAATGAAGAAAATCTTATATTTTCTAACTTTTAAGAGAAAATAAGTGACATAAATAATTTTAATACATACCGTTTATTTTTCATAATATTCTTTGAAACAATTACGATTATTTGTCAGACATAAATGCATGTTACAATGTGTGCAAATTATGTTCGTTCGATTTTCCAGTTTTTTTTCTGAACAGTACTTGCATCTCTTCCTTGTCTCTGATGTGTCTGGTAAGTGTCTCTTTGGATTGTCATCTTTTGCACAAATTTGTGCTGCACGATGCCTGTTTAAAAATGAATGTATAGGGTGCTTCCTGCTGGAATAATCACCTATAAGAGAAACTGCAAATTTTCTCTTAAAGGTGATTCTCTTCACTTTTGAAGACGGATTAAGTTTTTGAAAGATGAAGTAAGCATTATTTACTGCTATGTCAAGTAAGTCGTGAAATGGGCGTAAATAATATTTAATTTTGGATCCTCTATCAATTCCATATGAACCTTTCTTCTGGTCCATGATGTCAACACCACCCATGAAATTGTTATATTCTTGAATGACTGTTGGACGAGAAACCTTTTTCTTTTCTGCTGTACCCTTTTCTCTTCACTCAACTGTGATTATCACTCAACTGGCCTACTTATTGTAGTGAGGAGCAAGACAGATCTATTATCCATCCATTTCACGACGTATATTCCATCTGCCTGTCTAAAATCAATTTCACCTCTCTTCATTTGTTTGTCTTTTTTCAAATGCACTGGTAAGTCTTTTCGATCACATCGAACGGTACCACAAGCGAATATTTTTTTCGCTGTGAGTAATATAAGCAATTCAGAACTAGTAAAAAAGTTGTCAAAATACAGTTTTGCACAAGTGCCTTCTAACTTTTCAGATAACTGAAGAACAACAGATGCACCAAGCCCATATTTAGTTTCCTTTTTCTTTCCAGTGTACATATCGAATTCATACAGATATCCGTTCTTTGATCCGCATCGGGCCCATATTTTGAATCCCCATCGAATTGGCTTATTTTTTACATACTGACGCATAATGCTGTGTCCCCGGAATTTAATCATATGCTCATCAATACACATACACTCTTCCGGCTCAACTGCATCCTGAAAAGATTTATTGAAATGCTCAATTATTGGGCGAATTTTGAAAGCTCTATCACGATTTGCGTTATCTACCGGAGTATTTTTTTCATTATCATTGAAATGCAAATATCTTCTTATAGCAGAAAACCTTTCGTATGTCATTGTTCTTGCAATCAAAGGAACACTTAAATCTTCACCTGTGGACCAATAGTCTCTGAAAGTAGGAAGAATATGATATCCCATGATATAACATATTCCTAGATATGCATTTATCTCCGGTGATGATGTTTCAAACAATTCACCTTTTTGTTGAGCATACAAATTTGTCTGAGGAACAATTATGTCTTCAACTAAATATTTTATGTTAGAAACTTGAGAAAATATATCCATTTCTGATGAGTTATCGGAAAGCGATTGTAATTTTACTTTACCCCATTCTACTTCAATATCAGCTTGCGGTAAAACATTGGGACCTATTTTATTTGACCAAACAACCTTACTTTTTTCTTTCTTCATTTTCTTACTATTAACTTTTTCGATGTTTGCTTTCCTTTTCTTATTTTTGGAAAGTTCTACATATTTCTCATTTTCTGGTATCATATCAATTTCTTCATTTTTAGTTTCTCTTTCCACTTTTGCTCCATCAATAATTACAAGAGAATTTTCATTCTTCCCATTATCTAGATCTTGTATATCGTCTTCTAAAAATTGTACATCTTCTTTGTCTAATTCCTCGCACTCACTGTCACTACTTTCCGCAAATAATATTGCATTTATTTGCTCTTGTGTTAATTCAAAATGCCTTGATCGACGATTTCTATTACATGCCATTTCACAGTCAAAAAAATTGTTGCGAACAAAATTTTTATCGACATAAGAAACAGCACATACCTTCTCAAATGAAAATCTCAAACTACGAATATCCTTCAAATTTCCAACTAATCTCTTGTGTAGTACATGTGTGCAATAAATAACTATTGTAACTTCCGGCTAGAGATAAGACGACATTCTTGGAATATTCTCTCATTCTCAAATAATGGGTGTTCAAGCAGGGCGGGGTTGGGGTTGAGGGAGCTTCACACAGAAAGGGACATATGTGTCCCTTGAGATATTTTACCCAACAGCTCACTTAGGGATGAACATATTTACAAATTGAACTTATCTGCATTTACTGAGATGTAACAGAAGTAATAATTCATTGTTAATTTTTTTTTTACTTATCAAATTGAATTGTAGAATATTTTTTTTTAAAAATTGGTCAATAAAGTTTTTTTAAACTACTATTTTTAACACCTTTTTTTAGTAAAAATTTTACTCCAATAATTTCACAGATTTTTTATAATAACTATTCGACTCTCTTTCATAATAAAAAAAATATCATATAATAATAATATTTGTAATAAGAGCGTTAAAAAATACATATGCAAAAGGGACACCGGTGTTCCATCTGCGTCAAAGGTGTTATTGATGAAAGACAATCAAGATTGAATGAATGTATTTCTTTCTAAAAGGAGCGTTATTCGCTCCGAATTTTTCGCTCCGCCAAAAGAAAATATTTCGCTCAGACTAAGAAGAGCAACTTCGTTACACAACAGGAAGAAAATTCCTGTCAGTCTGAGTGTTTTTCGCTCAACCATTTTGAGAGAGTACCAGCGACAGATCATTTAATGTGAAAAGCAAATTATTTTTTATATAGCATTCGTTTTAAAATCTTTGTATAATTGTGCGTGATTTTTTAGTCAGAAGGTTCCCCAAACTCGAATATTTTTCTTTTTAATTAATTGGTCATTTTATAATTAATAGAGTGTTTTCATTTTCTTTTCCTCAATTCACTTTCCTCTGAAATGTCATAATTCTTTTTCAAACTAATTACTCAAGCTAAAACACTTTTTTAAATTCTCCTACACAGAGCAAGAAAAAATCGAGGGGAGGGGAGATCGGAAAGGTATAATTTTTCACAAAAAGCTAGATTATTGACATCCAATTAACAAAAGTTCCACATTTCTGGCAGGGGTGTAGGATTTCACTGCCCACCACTCACTGGCTACTTCCCTGCCTACACATAAGGTTATACTTCCATCCTTCAAACTCTAAGAATCGTTCTTGTTTTTGATATAAATTTAAACTTTTAAAGATAAAGGTAGATTTATTTACTAAAAATATGA
Organism: Cheiracanthium punctorium; assembly: GCA_038373885.1. Taxonomy (NCBI): domain Eukaryota; kingdom Metazoa; phylum Arthropoda; class Arachnida; order Araneae; family Cheiracanthiidae; genus Cheiracanthium; species Cheiracanthium punctorium. The sequence continues at coordinate 198,979 of JAWZYV010016657.1, forward strand.
GTCATAAAGTTTTTAAAATTATTTTTTGGTCAATTGCAATAATAATAATGATAATAATACTTATAACAAATACATTAAAGAACACAAATATTTAAAATATTTTTTGTTCATCGCACATATTCAGTTATAGTTTTGCACACAATTCTTTCTATCAAATATTCCTTCTAAAACACAATTTTAGATACTTACTAGGAATTTTTTGAAGAAAAATTCTAAACTCAAGTAACCTCGCTTTAATCAGCAGATTTCAAAATTAAATTTCAGTTCAAATTAAATATGCATCCTGATAGAAGCAGAGTAATGCAGCACATATGACCAGACAACAGAGTGCTCTTTTCCTTAAATATTTTTTTTTTAATTTTTAAGCGTTAATCTTTTTTTGTTGCAGTTTTTTTCAGCTTTTTCTGTAGAATTAAGTTATATAATTTATTGTCTCGCATTAAAGATTTGTCCATTTACCTTTACTGTGCAAGATCTTAATTTCTGTTTTTTCGATTTAGTTTCGTTAGTAATAAGAGTTGCTATGATGCTTAAAAATGTTATTTTAGAGATTGTTAATAATAAGTACAGTACGTAAGGTGATAAATATATAGGAGATATTAGCTAATTCCTAAAGTTATCAAAATATTACGAACGGTCATTCAAATATTGTGTCTTGAAAAATGAAGAGAAGCTGCGGCTCTGCAGGACCCGGCCTGCGTCTGGGGTTCAACTTGACAGCAGGACACCCCAGGAACGATAACAGGCTTTAACCAATAGGTAGGTCTTTCCTGAAGGTAATATCGTATAGTTTCATAAAGTGAATCATAGATATGCACTTGCACTTGGGAAATAATTAAAAATTATCCAAACATTTATTTTAGATGGGATTTTACTGTTTGTGTATTGCAACGGCTCCCAACCTTTTAACAAAATGACCTCCCATTAGCTCGAGATGACACCCCCCCCCCATATTCTTAAGAAGAGCACCACCCCCATACTCTTCATATTCTGCCTGCAATTTATTTATACTACAACAATGAACGTTTTGTAGCCTTTTCTTCAAAATAATGTTATCGATAAAGTTGGAATTAACATTTTTAGTGAAAAATAAAAATGGAGCAAAAATAAGAATAAATAAGGTGAATTTTTAAACATGCATCATCACTTTATCTTTGCCTATTTTTCTCGAGCCCCACTGTTTGAGAACAAGAGGTGTATTGATTTAAAACATAACTAGACGAGGGTTATCTGCTTATGGTGGGGGGGGGCTGCCTTCTTTAGGAGGACTTTTTAAGGGGGTTATAACGCCAATTTACTTAAGTTACCTTTGGAGAACTCCAGACCGCTAGAACAACAGCCGTGAGATAGGCCAGATCCCTCGATAATCAGCCACTTAGAATGTTCAGGGTTCTATACATTTGGCCATGATGGATCCAACAATGCTCAGCACGTAACAATGATAGTTAAGAAACATCGAGGCTGAAACAAAGCTACAACAAAGAAATGCTTATATAGAGCGTCAAAGCTACTATAAGTGCCGTGAATTGCGGCGGAAGCTGGTGGGGTCGTGGTCGGGTGTCGGGCCTTTTCACATGTTACATTATCACTGTCAAGCGCGATGTGAAGGACTAGCTAGCGGCTATCTTGGGGCCTTGGGGCTCAGGCCTCTCGATACCGGCAGGCGACAAGAGACCCGTTCTGTTAGTATTCCATTGAGCTGCAGAGTGGTGAACACATGTGACCTGATCACGAAGGGATTTTTTTTCAATCTTAAATTATTTCATTAATAAATAATTCTTCTCTTTTTTTTAACAATGAAGTTTATTATTGGAGACTCCGTATTTTTATTTTATATTTGTTCACCACTTTGGGAATCTCTGTTCCGTAAAAAAAAAAATAACTACCTAAGGGAACAGTAATGATTCCTGATAGATACACTTATGACACATTGTCACTGTAAAGCTAGATGGAAATGAATCCATCTAGGACTCAATGGAGCTCGGCCATCTCGATACCGGTAGAGAAAAAACAGACTCGTTCTGTTAGTATTAATCAGCGGATTTCAAAATTAAATTTCAGTTCAAATTAAATATCCATCCTGATAGAAGCAGAGTAATGCAGCACATATGACCAGACCACAGAGTGCTCTTTTCCTTAAATAATTTTTTTAATTTTTAAGCGTTAATCTTTTTTTTTGTTGTTGTTGCAGTTTTTTTCAGCTTTTTCTGTAGAATTAAGTTATATAATTTATTGTCTCGCATTAAAGATTTGTCCATTTACCTTTACTGTGCAAGATCTTAATTTCTGTTTTTTCGATTTAGTTTCGTTAGTAATAAGAGTTGCTATGATGCTTAAAAATGTTATTTTAGAGATTGTTAATAATAAGTACAGTACGTAAGGTAATAAATATATAGGAGATATTAGCTAATTCCTAAAGTTATCAAAATATTACGAACGGTCATTCAAATATTGTGTCTTGAAAAATGAATAGACGCTGCGGCTCTGCAGGACCCGGCGTGCGTCTGGGGTTCAACTTGACAGCAGGACACCCCAGGAACGGTAACAGGCTTTAACCAATAGGTAGGTCTTTCCTGAAGGTAATATCGTATAGTTTCATAAAGTGAATCATAAATATGCACTTGCACTTGGGAAATAATTAAAAATTACCCAAACATTTATTTTAGATGGGATTTTACTGTTTGTGTATTGCAACGGCTCCCAACCTTTTAACAAAATGACCTCCCATTAGCTCGAGATGACCCCCCCCCCATATTCTTAAGAAGACACCCCCCCATACTCTTCATATTCTGCCTGCAATTTATTTATACTACAACAATGAACGTTTTGTAGCCTTTTCTACAAAATAATGTTATCGATAAAGTTGGAATAAACATTTTTAGCGAAAAATAAAAATGGAGCAAAAATAAGAATAAATAAGGTGAATTTTTAAACATGCATCATCACTTTATCTTTGCCTATTATTCTCGAGCCCCACTGTTTGAGAACAAGAGGTGTATTGATTAAAACATAACTAGACGAGGGTTATCTGCTTATGGTGGGGGGGCTGCCTTCTTTAGGAGGACTTTTTAAGGGGGTTATAACGCCAATTTACTTAAGTTACCTTTGGAGAACTCCAGACCGCTAGAACAACAGCCGTGAGATAGGCCAGATCCCTCGATAATCAGCCACTTAGAATGTTCAGGGTTCTATACATTTGGCCATGATGGATCCAACAATGCTCGGCACGTAACAATGATAGTTAAGAAACATCGAGGCTGAAACAAAGCTACAACAAAGAAATGCTTATATAGAGCGTCAAAGCTACTATAAGTGCCGTTAATTGCGGCGGAAGCTGGTGGGGTCGTGGTCGGGTGTCGGGCCTTTTCACATGTTACATTATCACTGTCAAGCGCGATGTGAAGGACTAGCTAGCGGCTATCTTGGGGCCTTGGGGCTCAGGCCTCTCGATACCGGCAGGCGACAAGAGACCCGTTCTGTTAGTATTCCATTGAGCTGCAGAGTGGTGAACACATGTGACCTGATCACGAAGGGATTTTTTTTCAATCTTAAATTATTTCATTAATAAATAATTCTTCTCTTTTTTTTAACAATGAAGTTTATTATTGGAGACTCCGTATTTTTATTTTATATTTGTTCACCACTTTGGGAATCTCTGTTCTGTAAAATAAAAAAATAACTACCTAAGGGAACAGTAATGATTCCTGATAGATACACTTATGACACATTGTCACTGTAAAGCTAGATGGAAATGAATCCATCTAGGACTCAATGGAGCTCGGCCATCTCGATACCGGTAGAGAAAAAACCAGTGGCGGTTCGTGAAGAAAAAAATAGGTGAAGAGCTTGATACCAAAACATTATGAAAAACACCTGATGCAGCCATTAAGCATGGTAATTAGGCGGTGGCACAGCCTTTCTGCGGAAAGAAATTTTTAATCTTTCAGCGATCCTATAAAATGTCGCCCGATCAATGGCCTACCCCATAGCACTTTGAAGACGGAAGTGCCTGGTTCAGAACCAGGTCACGTCCGCCGACCTAATCGTTCTGAGTTTTCCATGGTTTCCTCCGAAACTTAGCGTAAACACGGGTTAGGACCCGTAGAAAGACCCCCTACGAAGGGCATCCCACCCATAGGCCTATAGATCCCTTGTGTAGATAATTGACCTTAATCCCACAACAACAACCTTTTAAATGTCCTTTGGAAATTATGTGTACTCCCTCTCTTCATAATATTCAAAGATTATTAATCATTGTAAGAAAAGCATAAAAATTTTGCCTGTCCAGGCAATCATTAATAAATGCATAAGCATATTTCATCTAGGTTTATTTTTTAATTTCCAATTCTGAAAAAGAAAAAAAAAACCTGTCTTCTTCCCTTTTAAATAAATTGACATGTGCTCTCATGATCAGTGTAAAATGCAAACTTACCTATTTTTTGTAGACTAAATCAATCCGTCTTCCCTTTAAAGCAGCAAATTTGTCAATAATGTCATCATAAAATGGCTGTTCTTTTAAAAGTGTCATTAAAATGTCTTTTTGTACAGAAATGTTTGCTAACGCGGCTAGCCTGTTTTGTGAGATAGAATTTCTTAAAAATGTTTTAATTCTTTTCAAACAAGAAAAGCTTCTTTCCACAGAAACACTTGTCGAAGGTATTGTTACAAGAAGAGATACCAGTTTGTAAGTTTCTGTGTAAATGTCTTTTTGTGTGTGCAACTCTTTAAGAAGCTTTTCACATGATAAATTCCTTACATTTTCATCGGCATACATAAGAATGAGTTCAGTTTTTAGGCGCTGGTTCTTAGTAAATTATTATATCCCTATAGTTCTAGTTCTTATATCCCTATAGAATTTTTGCAAGTTTTCAAAAGCGGCAGAGGGAAAGCAAGCATTAAATTCTTTAAATTTAGTTGCATCAACTAGACACATAAACTGAATATTATCGCAGTCTTCAAATCTGCTATCCATTTCCATAATAACATGGTCCAAAATTTCAAAAAAAAGTATTTTAAAATTTTGAAAAATGTCTTCCTTTGTTAGGGCAGAATACTTCCGTTCTGATATATTCATGTCTGTCATTCTTTCAGCTTTTTTGAAGATTGCTGCAAAACATTCCTCATTCCTTTTGCTATGTAAAACAATACGAGTTCTTTTAATTTGAGCTACACAATAGCTCATATCTAAAGATTTTTTCTGGAGAATTTCAAATAAAAGATCTGTAAATTCAAAAATTTCATTGAAAACTACCGCTAAAAATGTAAATTCAAAATCATTCATGTCATGCAAAAATCCTTTGGCAAGCTGGATTGTTTTTTGATCTGACTGCTCACTATTTGTCAAAGACTGAAAAATTTCTTTTAAAGTTTCCCAGTCTGAAACAATTACTTTAATTAATTTCGAATTGGAGGACCATCTAGTTTCAGTTATAGATGGTATGTGTTTTGCGGAAGTCGAATTTAATGCGAATGAACGCTTCGCTGAATGATGAAAAAACGATGGGATTCCACTGAGACTGGCAAAAAAAATTCGACATTTGGAAATTTTAGAAAAACTCTGTTGTAGCACAAGATTTAAACGATTAGCTAAGCAATGTACAAAAACTGCTTGGGGCGCTTTATCTTTAATTTTCTTTTGCAGTCCATTTAAATGTCCGGACATAACACTTGCTCCATCATAGCACTGCCCAACTAATTTATGCTCATAATCGAACTCATCTAAAATTTTATCTAGTAACTGGTATAGTGCATCAGCCGACCTGTCGGCACTTACATCATGAAATCCCAAAAATCGCTCTACTAATAAACCTTCTGAATTAACAAATCTTACAATAAAAGAACAGTGCGAAATTTGGCTTATATCTGTTGTTTCATCTACTTGAATAGAGAAAAACTGTGCTTCTTTTAGCTCATTTTTTACATACTCGTTTATGTAATCCGAAATACAGTCAATTAATTCATTTTGAATAGTTTTTGAATCGCCAGTGAAAACATTTTTTATTTTCTCATATTGATTTTGGATTTCCAGAGGACTTCTGGCTATGAGAAGAGTTAGTAATTCTTTAAAATTCCCGCGGTTCATTGCATCACTGCTTTCATCATGCCCGCGAAATGCGAGTTCTTGTTTACTCAAATAAAAAACTGCATCAATCACTGTCCGTAGGAAAAGTCTATTTAAGCGCACGTTTCCGTTAAAATTCATTATTAGTAATCTAGAATTCTCTTTTAACGCATCGACAATTGTATTCTGATTTCTTTCAAAGTTTCTCAACATCAGTTCACTTTTGAGATGTTCAGCGGAATCGCCATGCTTGTGAAGCGATCGCGTTATATTCAAAATGTCTGAAAATCCGTCTTTGCTCCATACAGAATGCTTATTACTAAAGAGTATGCAAGGCCAACAAAATAACTTTTGTAAAACAGGAGAACTGCACAGCCATTTGTAACTCGTAAACCAGCTATGTTTAAAATGAACAGTGTAAGATTTACCACTCTTCTTCAGGTCCTTCTTCGCATTAATTCCTAATGCCTCCATTGGTCGACCACGAGAAAGAACATCTCTTTTATCGTCATCTTTCCACCGACTAAACGGTGTTTGTAATACATTGCAGACTATATCATTAACAGGAAACATAATGGCGAATAACCAGAAAAGAAACTAACTATTATTATCATTAAAATTAACACAAGAAGAAATTCTAGAATTTTCAAAAGACAGCAGTAAAATTCTCATGCGCCAAAATCTCAAAGAAATCACGTGGTTTCATTTTCCTACACAAATTTGTTCTTGGAGATGCACTAGGCCACCACACACAGGAGATGTATATCTCCTTGAAGAGACAGGCCGTTTTCTGAGGGATCTCTTCACCTGATAGAAAGCAGAGCTGTAAAACTGAATGGAGCGTCTGAGGTTACCATAGCAACCCCCAATAAGTGCAGTAGAAGAGCCAATTTTTCATTAGCACTTCACAACTCACCCCGTCTCCCGCGAGCCGCGTGACTCTAACAATTGACCAATCCTGACACCAGTCTTTGAAACCTTTTCTTTGGCCGCGACAAGGGAAGGGGAGGGGAGGGGAAGGCGATTTGGCTTCACTGCCAGTAAGAACATGATTTAGCACATAGTCTTTTACGGCAATTGGTTTTCCATCAAAATTTTAAGTGTATTCTTACAGAATAAATTTGAAGAAGGATTATTGCTCGCTTACGTTAAACAATTTTTTGTTGCTTACAATACTTGGTGAAGAGGCACTTCACCTACTTCACCTGAAAAGCCGCCACTGGAAAAAACAGACTCGTTCTGTTAGTATTAATCAGCGGATTTCAAAATTAAATTTCAGTTCAAATTAAATATCCATCCTGATAGAAGCAGAGTAATGCAGCACATATGACCAGACCAGAGAGTGCTCTTTTCCTTAAATAATTTTTTTAATTTTTAAGCGTTAATCTTTTTTTTTGTTGTTGCAGTTTTTTTCAGCTTTTTCTGTAGAATTAAGTTATATAATTTATTGTCTCGCATTAAAGATTTGTCCATTTACCTTTACTGTGCAAGATCTTAATTTCTGTTTTTTCGATTTAGTTTCGTTAGTAATAAGAGTTGCTATGATGCTTAAAAATGTTATTTTAGAGATTGTTAATAATAAGTACAGTACGTAAGGTAATAAATATATAGGAGATATTAGCTAATTCCTAAAGTTATCAAAATATTACGAACGGTCATTCAAATATTGTGTCTTGAAAAATGAATAGACGCTGCGGCTCTGCAGGACCCGGCGTGCGTCTGGGGTTCAACTTGACAGCAGGACACCCCAGGAACGGTAACAGGCTTTAACCAATAGGTAGGTCTTTCCTGAAGGTAATATCGTATAGTTTCATAAAGTGAATCATAAATATGCACTTGCACTTGGGAAATAATTAAAAATTATAAAAACATTTATTTTAGACGGGATTTTACTTTTTGTGTATTGCAACGGCTCCCAACCTTTTAACAAAATGACCTCCCATTAGCTCGAGATGACACCCCCCCCCATATTCTTAAGAAGACACCCCCCCCATACTCTTCATATTCTGCCTGCAATTTATTTATACTACAACAATGAACGTTTTGTAGCCTTTTCTACAAAATAATGTTATCGATAAAGTTGGAATAAACATTTTTAGCGAAAAATAAAAATGGAGCAAAAATAAGAATAAATAAGGTGAATTTTTAAACATGCATCATCACTTTATCTTTGCCTATTTTTCTCGAGCCCCACTGTTTGAGAACAAGAGGTGTATTGATTTAAAACATAACTTGACGAGGGTTATCTGCTTATGGTGGGGGGGCTGCCTTCTTTAGGAGGACTTTTTAAGGGGGTTATAACGCCAATTTACTTAAGTTACCTTTGGAGAACTCCAGACCGCTAGAACAACAGCCGTGAGATAGGCCAGATCCCTCGATAATCAGCCACTTAGAATGTTCAGGGTTCTATACATTTGGCCATGATGGATCCAACAATGCTCAGCACGTAACAATGATAGTTAAGAAACATCGAGGCTGAAACAAAGCTACAACAAAGAAATGCTTATATAGAGCGTCAAAGCTACTATAAGTGCCGTTAATTGCGGCGGAAGCAGGTGGGGTCGTGGTCGGGTGTCGGGCCTTTTCACATGTTACATTATGACTTTCAAGCGCGATGTGAAGGACTAGCTAGCGGCTATCTTGGGGCCTTGGGGCTCAGGCCTCTCGATACCGGCAGGCGACAAGAGACCCGTTCTGTTAGTATTCCATTGAGCTGCAGAGTGGTGAACACATGTGACCTGATCACGAAGGGATTTTTTTTCAATCTTAAATTATTTCATTAATAAATAATTCTTCTCTTTTTTTTAACAATGAAGTTTATTATTGGAGACTCCGTATTTTTATTTTATATTTGTTCACCACTTTGGGAATCTCTGTTCTGTAAAATAAAAAAATAACTACCTAAGGGAACAGTAATGATTCCTGATAGATACACTTATGACACATTGTCACTGTAAAGCTAGATGGAAATGAATCCATCTAGGACTCAATGGAGCTCGGCCATCTCGATACCGGTAGAGAAAAAACAGACTCGTTCTGTTAGTATTAATCAGCGGATTTCAAAATTAAATTTCAGTTCAAATTAAATATCCATCCTGATAGAAGCAGAGTAATGCAGCACATATGACCAGACCAGAGAGGGCTCTTTTCCTTAAATAATTTTTTTAATTTTTAAGCGTTAATCTTTTTTTTTTGTTGTTGCAGTTTTTTTCAGCTTTTTCTGTTGAATTAAGTTATATAATTTATTGTCTCGCATTAAAGATTTGTCCATTTACCTTTACTGTGCAAGATCTTAATTTCTGTTTTTTCGATTTGGTTTCGTTAGTAATAAGAGTTGCTATGATGCTAAAAAATGTTATTTTAGAGATTGTTAATAATAAGTACAGTACGTAAGGTAATAAATATATAGGAGATATTAGCTAATTCCTAAAGTTATCAAAATATTACGAACGGTCATTCAAATATTGTGTCTTGAAAAATGAATAGACGCTGCGGCTCTGCAGGACCCGGCGTGCGTCTGGGGTTCAACTTGACAGCAGGACACCCCAGGAACGGTAACAGGCTTTAACCAATAGGTAGGTCTTTCCTGAAGGTAATATCGTATAGTTTCATAAAGTGAATCATAAATATGCACTTGCACTTGGGAAATAATTAAAAATTACCCAAACATTTATTTTAGATGGGATTTTACTGTTTGTGTATTGCAACGGCTCCCAACCTTTTAACAAAATGACCTCCCATTAGCTCGAGATGACCCCCCCCCCATATTCTTAAGAAGACACCCCCCCATATTCTTCATATTCTGCCTGCAATTTATTTATACTACAACAATGAACGTTTTGTAGCCTTTTCTACAAAATAATGTTATCGATAAAGTTGGAATAAACATTTTTAGCGAAAAATAAAAATGGAGCAAAAATAAGAATAAATAAGGTGAATTTTTAAACATGCATCATCACTTTATCTTTGCCTATTATTCTCGAGCCCCACTGTTTGAGAACAAGAGGTGTATTGATTTAAAACATAACTAGACGAGGGTTATCTGCTTATGGTGGGGGGGCTGCCTTCTTTAGGAGGACTTTTTAAGGGGGTTATAACGCCAATTTACTTAAGTTACCTTTGGAGAACTCCAGACCGCTAGAACAACAGCCGTGAGATAGGCCAGATCCCTCGATAATCAGCCACTTAGAATGTTCAGGGTTCTATACATTTGGCCATGATGGATCCAACAATGCTCGGCACGTAACAATGATAGTTAAGAAACATCGAGGCTGAAACAAAGCTACAACAAAGAAATGCTTATATAGAGCGTCAAAGCTACTATAAGTGCCGTTAATTGCGGCGGAAGCTGGTGGGGTCGTGGTCGGGTGTCGGGCCTTTTCACATGTTACATTATCACTGTCAAGCGCGATGTGAAGGACTAGCTAGCGGCTATCTTGGGGCCTTGGGGCTCAGGCCTCTCGATACCGGCAGGCGACAAGAGACCCGTTCTGTTAGTATTCCATTGAGCTGCAGAGTGGTGAACACATGTGACCTGATCACGAAGGGATTTTTTTTCAATCTTAAATTATTTCATTAATAAATAATTCTTCTCTTTTTTTTAACAATGAAGTTTATTATTGGAGACTCCGTATTTTTATTTTATATTTGTTCACCACTTTGGGAATCTCTGTTCTGTAAAATAAAAAAATAACTACCTAAGGGAACAGTAATGATTCCTGATAGATACACTTATGACACATTGTCACTGTAAAGCTAGATGGAAATGAATCCATCTAGGACTCAATGGAGATCGGCCATCTCGATACCGGTAGAGAAAAAACAGACTCGTTCTGTTAGTATTAAACAGACTTTTTCTAAAGTGGTAACCTCTACATTTGAAATATTTTCTTGTCTCTGGTTCTCATCCTGTTTCAAAATACCGTCCTGTTCAACTGGTACCTAATTTTCGCTTATGCATGTTTGGGATTTTTTACACTCCATTTAATACAGGATCTATTGTACTTTAGTTGATACTACAATATTTTTTTTTCTTTCTAATGGCCAGGTCAGAGGCCTAGTAGAGGCTTGACCGCTGCGAAGGCCGCAGATGTTGGACATTTCATTATGGGGGCGCCTATTAGGCAGACCAACGTTGCCCTTATACATGGTTTCCTAATTTTGAACCAATTCCAGATGAGACACCTAACATCTGAGATCCGCACCCCATATGTATTGTTTGAGCATAAAGTACGGTTGAGACACGAACATATTCTATGTGCACCAGCTCCTATTAGCATACACGGTTCCACAGCAGCCCAGCCGAGACAGTTTTCCACCCTCCCAAGCACCGGGCAAGACGGTGCTGCTTCATTTTCCATGTTCTTATGGGAACGGAGCTTAATGACTAGTTCACTGAGGGAATGATAATGCAATATAAATTATATAAAATAAATAGTTAGAAAGAAAACACGTAAATCATCCTAACCTTTCTTACCTGTTAACCCTTTGAGGCGCAACCCTTTCCCAATGCTGAAAAAAGGGCAGCCGTTGCCATCGCTCGACTTAACTACCCTCAAATTAACGAGTTGACGCAGCTGGTTGTACCCGTCACAGCCAGCTGCGTCAAAAAAGGGTCTTTAGATCTGTGGCACGAGATGAACGTTTCGATCGTCCGCCATCTTGCTGGTAGTTAAGTCGAGCGATGGCAACGGCTGCCCTTTTTTCAGCATTGTGCAATCTATCCAGCTGTTCTCGCATTCTTCCATTTTTCAGCAGATGTCAGTGCTATTAAAAAATAATCGTGACAATTTTTTTACGGGAAATGACGTGCTAAAATGTAAAGGATTCTCGTGGAGCTATGTCACCCGCAACTCTTTTTATAGAAATCAAATCTATTCTTCGTGACTGGCAACAGTCAAAACGTCAGAATTTGATGTTCCCAAAGAGGGAACACTGCGCGTTAAAGGGTTAAATCCTTTACTGTGACATAAAATAAAGACTTTCTAATGTAGTTTTTAAAAGATTTTAGTGGAGCCATGAAATAAATCTGAGCACAAAAGAGATAATCATAAAAAATTAATTTAATAATAGACGCTTAAATTTTCCCTTTTCTTCCTTACTTAATGATCCGAAAAGCGAAAGGAAATGGAAAAGTGCAGATGCACATCTACAAGAAGTGCTGTTTTTTATATGGAGCAATCAATTCCAGATAGCAAATTTCTCTTTAAATCACTAAGCGTAAAATCAAACAGCCGAGTTTCTCCAGGGGAAAACAAACAAATAACCTCGAATTTAATGGGGAAAAATACACTCTTGAAACTAAATAGATGTTTCTGCCTCGAGTTACCAGACCAAATTTCAAAATCCTGAATTTTTCTCTTCTTCAAGTGATAAAAATCTTCAGACAATAACATCAATTTAAATAGCTGATCGGAAATTACATTTAAAAAAAGCATTAAAATAATGGCAGGAAAAGCGTTGAAAAGTAGAATGTGGCATTCATCAATTCTGTGTGTGTCTGAATATCATTTTTTAAATGACTGCAATTTTTGAATCCTGGGAGTATAAAAGATTTTGCACAGAGCAATTTATATCTGACTCCATCAGTCATATTCTTGTTTTTTTTTTTTAAACATTACTCTTATATTTTGGGTTTTTTTTATTAAATAAAAGAGGAGAAGGAACCGAAACGATAGAATTTCTTCGAAAATGTCCAGAATTCTAGAATATTCTGTTTGTTATGCACAGTAATTTTCAGATCAGCAATCGTGAATGGTGATAAATAAAAATATTGTTCTAAAGTATGGACTCGACAGTTTAGCTAGTATACGAATTATTAAACGAATCAATAAGAGATAGAGCTCATTGTGGTTGTGCAGTTTACTAAATTTTAAATGCGAATGCATTGCTTTGCTGAAAATGTCAGTGATGCATGTACGATATAATAGATTTGTTATGTTTAAGTTACGACTATCTTAACCGACTTAATGGTAATTTAAAAATGAGATGTTCACTGTAGTATTAATGAAGTACTTTATGAAATCACAACACCTTTTTAAAAATAAAATTTTTTCTTAAAACATTTGTTATGAAAGGGAAGTGATGAAGTGAGCAGCATTTGTGGAAAATGTCTCTCAATATTATTTTGTTGAGTCTTATTTGTACCTGTTTTTTTAGGGTTAAGTAATGGGCACCAATTCTTTAAAAACACCCCAAAATTAAATCTGGGTTATATTCCTAATCAAATTATGACAAATTTTAATGCGATGTTAAAATATTTCAGTATAATTGTCCAAGGACAATTTTTTTAATACACGGAAGGAAAATTTCTGCGTAAAAATTGTGTACTACTGTAAAATTATGGGCACTCACGGACACACGGGACGTAGCGTCATTTTTTTCAAAAGAGTTACATTTGAGTGCAAATGATTCAGAGAAAAGTAACGCGAACATGCTAAAGATGGAACAAGAATTTCACCCATTTTCATATTACACTGGTGTAAGAAAATTACGAGAATTTGCAGACTTGGTCTATTATCTCTTGAACTACTCGACCGATTTTAATGAAATTTTATATGTACATACAATGATACAGTACAAAACAAATAACCATTCAATAATTGTAATACACACGCATGATTGTGCGTAACACGCGTTGGAGTCGGAAGGTATGAAACAGCGGTTGCAGAATAAACAAACAAAAAAATGGATTAATAGATGGGTTAATAGAGGTTATGGTCCCCTCTTACAGATATGCAGGTCTTGCAGCGTGATTTCATACTTGAAATAAGGCAGTTTATCATTTCCTGTGGCAATTGGTTCCACTCGTTCAGCTGGGCGTTAAATTGAACTCTGTACAAATCTGGATATGAGATAGGCCTGCTTCTAGCCTCCTCACAATTCGCCACCTCATTCCATCATCTAAACGTTGATGGTTACTCATTTTTACTGTTACAATTTGAAATTAACCAATTGCTGCAAAATAATACCAAGAAATTCGCCGAGGTGTGCTAGCGAACGAAATGCGTCTTAAACGCGCGCTTATAAAGTTTGTTTCTCTGCTAGCTCCGCCTACATACACGTGTACGCTTACGTATTTGACGTACAAGATTTGCATTTTTGTCTAGAAGCAGTGGTTTTACATTCAGTTCAGTTCTTTTCATGAAATTCGATAAAATATACAAATTCTCTTAATTTATTTCACCAGTGTACGTTTCACTTCTTTTATATGTGTACCTTTTTGCTCCTGTATGACGTAGGCCAATATTTCGGAGAACAAGAGTCTATTTCTACACGCATTCAAAATTTCCACTTTTTATGGTAACTCATGATATACAAATAACTCGATAGTGAAAAGAATTTTATTTAGAGCCTAGAAGTTTTTTTCCAACCAAACCTGCACTTCTGAAAATCACAAATCCTTCCCCCGCCCCTTTTTTATGTTTATGACTGCATCACGTATTAGCAAACCCACACAAATTTTTCCTCTAGTGCTCATATTGAACTCTTTCAGCGTTTTTTCCGGTTATAAAATCCCATTAGTTTTATATATCATTTCTGCATGAAAGATTTTACATCGTTAAGATGAAACAGTATCATTGTAATAATTGTACATTGTTCTGTCTTATTCTTTTATTCGAATTTGTTGCAAATGTTTCAGACCAATTTGCATTTGCATTAAACGTTTCTCTTTATTATTCTTTAAGTTTGATAACGCTGTTTATTTGACATCGTAAAGTGTAGTGGTGATTAAAGAAAAATTTATTATAGTCATCTGTAGCAACTTGTATCTAATTTAAAATGCCGAATTTAGAATGGTAATAATTTTGGTTGTTTTATACAAAGAAAGCGTTAATAATTTCAAAAGCCAAAACAATTCTAATAGACCTAAATGTTAATGTACAAGCTTTGAATAAAATATTTATTTTATAAGTCATGTATACATGCTACTTAAAACCTATAGTAAAAGTTAAGTATTTTTTGGAAATAGAAAATGTATGGCTTTTAAAAATATCTTTTTAAACTAACGATTTTTATACTTTAATAAATATAATAATAATAATAATAATAACAATAAATATATCATTGCTTGAAATTTATTTTCAAGTTAAAAATTTTCAGATATAGGGAAATAATAAGCATAGTATAAAGATTATGGGACTTAATATAATTACAGACCAACGCTTTCAAATAGGCTTTAGAGATTCTCTCAGATTAACCTAAAGCAATTCAATATTTGCTCTTCTAGATTCAGAAAATGTGTGCAGGTACATGAACCTCTATGCCCCCCCCCCCATAAAAAAAAGAACACGCGTATGTATAAACCAGTTAATGATTTCACAACCGTAGAAAAGGTCGAATTCTGTTACTATTACATTATCTTAATAGCCTGTATTAGAGTTCGGTTTATTTTTAAAAGAAAAATCTTACTTCTGTTAATAAAAATAGTAATCTTTTTCATATTTTCTTTCAAAAAGCATGCACAAAATGATCGAAAAAATCCAGCCCGTGATTGCTGCCAAAAGCAACGGTATGCATACTTGTCATGAACAAACAATGCAAACATAAACAAAATCAAAAAAACTGTTCTTCTATCTACAGGCTTTGCAAAACTTAGATCTAAAAATAATTAACACTATCGTGTACCCGTAAAAATTTCTTCAACTGGAAAAACAACCTTAGGAAGTGACCGTGGCGAAAAAAAAATAATTATCATCAACCGCTACACGTAGTTCAACTAATGAGATAACCCGCAGGTAATGGATCGTAAATAATTTATAGTACGATTAAAGTATGGTTCAGCTGATTACTTGTATCAAAATGTTAACATTGCGTATCAACTAAAAAATATTTTCTCATTAAAAAAAATGATAAGCTCAAATATTAGTTAAAAGAATTTTGTGAAGTAATAATAGTTTTCTGTTATCTGACAGATTATAAAAAATATTTTAAAAGCACAAAGTATTTAATATGAAGCAGTTAATCTACACATAATTAGCTTTTATTCTTGAAAGTTTTATTTTTCAGTAAGGATCTGTTATGGTTTAAATGAGATTTAAAAACATTCAAAATAGAGTCTACTTTAGGTTAAGTGCGTAAAACAGATAACAAAGGAAAATCATACGAATATGAATTATTCGGCAGGTAAATTTGTCAAAAAAATTAGATAATGTTGTTTATCACACGAAGGAATTTCAAAAAGTCTATAAGCTTTGGGAAACTCAAGATTTCTTCTATAATCAGTAACTATTTATTCAACAAATTTATATTAAATGATAATGTATTACATGCATGAGTAAATATTTTTTTCATGGGCAATAAAGTTTCTATCTAAATCATGTAAAGCTTAATTTAACTCTCGTGTATTCTATGAGAAGTAATTGTTTCATTTGTGTTTCTTCATTGCAATTTTTACTGGGCATTTTTCAAGACGCTGATGGCACTCAGAGAATGAAAATAATTTGAGCCAAATGTACCGATCTTTTAAAGTAAATAATTCTGAAGTACTACTTTAAAGCTTGTTCAAAAATATATGTACTTATATGTATTTTCAATCCATTAGTAAGACCTATGGTTGTTCAAATATTCTGACGTATTACACAAATTATCCAAATTTACAGCTGAAACTAGCATTTTTTGAGTTAACAAATGATATCTCAAATACTTACATGGATGCACGCAATGTCTAAATGCAATACATTTTCTACTTTTATAAGAAATTGTTAAATGTTTCCCGGATTTATAAATTGTTTTTGTAAAATTGTATAAAGAAGGTAAAACATCCGTAAAAGTTAAAGATCATTTTCAACTTTTAAACACAATGGGGTCTAAAAAAATTGGACACAATTCAGTTTATTATTGGTTCCCTAAACGCACTTGTATTAATATTTCTGTAAGGATTTGGGTCATAATCTGTGCTTTACATAATCAAAACACTACGAACGATTCTCTTATCGCAGTGCGCGGTTTGTTTCTATTTTTCGGTTCTATTTATTTTTCTTACTATTCTCAGTCTTATCTTTTTTTGCCTTACTTGTGCTGCAATGTGTGGCTGAATTTTTCTCCTTAACACATTCTTTTATATGGTGTTATACATGTTAAGACGTGTTATGTGCTCTTGACAAACATACAACACATTGTTCCTGTTTAAAAATTATCAATTTTCACCTCCTTCTGCAAAATATTTCATACATCAAGAAAAAGAAAATCTTTGTGGCATTATTACTTTTAGGTGGCAGTGTCTAGTAAACTGATTATATTTGTAATGATATCCTTTCTTCAAAAATCAATTAAGCAAGAGTAGTTCACAATGCATGCTTGCATCAACATAAACCATATTTTTCTAATCAAATATTTAAGTAATTTATTCGATTAGTGTGAATACCCAATAAACAATACGAAGCCCATGTATTCTTAACTAATCTAATTTATTGCCTATTGCATCAAGGTGAAAAAAAATCTCTAATATTCTCAAAGATTATTTTACTAGTCATGTATTTTCATCACGGAACTTTGCGGTTTGTTTATCTAATTTTCTTTCCTTATAAATCCATTTTCATAGAGGAAAAAATAAACCTGTTTATTTTCCATTTCCATCATAACTCATCACAGTAAAATAACAGTCTAGAAAGTCCACACTGAAAAATATGTTTTCTTGAATCAACATTTTTTTTTTTTAATCAACAAAATTATCCGGTTGAAATAGCGCCAGCCAAATTTTTGTTGAATTAAAAAATAATTCTGTTAAAATTGTTTGGTTATTTAAACAGAACATTTTGTCAGTTTAACAAAACAATTTAGTTGAAATAACCAAATGTTTTGTTAATTCAACCAAACTATTTGTTTAAATGGTTTATTTGGTTAAAATCAACCAAATTATTTGTTTGAATTAACAAAATTGTTTTGTTAACTGGTGTTGTGGTAGCAGATTTAACAAAATTTATTTTGTTGATTTTACTGTTATATTTCTTTACCCACAAAGAGTTTGCTGAAAGTTTCAGAGACAGGACTAAATAATTTATCGATTCATAAAAAATCATATTTTTATTTTAATGTTTTTATGAATTTAGAAATTAAAAAGCCAGTTTTCCCCCCCATAGAAAAACTTAGTAAGCCAATCCAGTTATATAAAAATGTACATCCAGCTATAAAGAAATACACTTTTTAAATTTTTATACGATCCCGTACAAAAAATTACCAATTTGCAAAATGTGCCCCATGCACTAATGTAGTGATGTACCAAATTTCAGCCTTTCACCATACAACGCCTCAGAGATATCCAGAAAGGTAATCGGGGGTTATACATGATTTTGAATGTAAACGTTTATTGCTAGAGTGGAAAAAAATAGTTTCTATCGTAATTTCTGTACGGCCTCTGAATGCGATCATTCGACGTGATGTTTTCCCTTCGATAGCCATTGTAAAGTGGTTGAAGTCCTCGTTATATTTTTCATATGTCTGACACTTTTAAGGTTATATTTCTCAACCAAAAGAGAGAAATGTGCCCCATACACTCATGTCTCCTCATGAGTGCATGGGCACATTTTACTAGTTCAATATTTTTGTACAGGGGTCGTATACAAATTTAAAAAGCGAAAATTAACGAGAGGAGATTTTTTGTAGCCTAAACTTTCTTTCGACCTTATTTTGAACATTCTTTTTTCAATTTACATTGCCTTTTATCTCAATTATATAAAGAATCAAAGCCCGTTACCACCAATTTTAGACATCCTGTATGCAATCAGAACAAGCGCTTTGATAAATGTAATACAAACTAATAAACATTTGTATCACTAGTGTTGGAAAATGAATGTATTTTTCCTTAGAAAGTATTAAAAAAAAAAGATTAGTGGTAATCAAAAGTGATTTTCTTTCCGGCGTGGTATACGAATTAAACTGTTTGCTACTTAAAATTGATATGGATAAAAAAAATGTGTGTTTCGCTTTAAAACGTAAACTAAAAAATATTTTCGAAATATATATATATACTAGCTGAAGTACCCGTCCTCGACGGGTTAGTGAATGACATTCCTTAAAAGCAAGAACTTTCGTCAGCATTGTAGGAGTACACAGAATGGATGTAGTATGTTGCAAAAAAGTAAAGAAAGCGAAGTTATAATTTTCATGTATTGTTAAAATATTACAGGTTAGAGAGTAACTAAGTAATATCATTTCATTCGCTTTAATCGTAATTATGTGATGCGCAAACGATTATTTACGCATATTGAAATAATTGTCGCAAAATCTCAAAATCTAATCAATATTTTTGAAAAATTTGAAGCGTAGAATTTAAGTTGAGTGACAATCTATCATGTCACCCAAATTCGTTTCATTCCCTGCAGTCTTTATTTCGTGATGCTGGAACAAATTTTCAGCATTTTAAAACAATTTTCGAAAAATCTCAAAATGTAAGCAAAATATTTTTAAAATTCAACGCCTATAAATTAAGATTAGCAACTACCTATCATATCACTCAAATTCGTAACATTCGTATTAGTCGTTATTACGTGATGTTTGAAGAATTATAAACGTATTTTGAGAGAATTTTCACAAAATCTCAAAAATCTAATAAAAATGTTTAAAAAATTGGACTCCTACAGTTTATGTTGAGCAACCATCTATCGCGTGACCAAATTTCATATCATTCGCTTTAGTCGCCATTACGTAATGCGGGAACAAAGATTCACTCAGTTTTAAACGACTTTCGCAAAATCTCGAAATCTGATCGATTTTTTTTAATTAGATGATAATAGTTTAAAGTGAGTGACCACCTATCATTTCACCAAATATCATTTTTTCACCTTTGCAGTTATTACGTCATGTGCGAACACAAATTTACGCAGTTTGAAATGATTTTCGCAAAATCTCTAAATCTTGTCAAGATTTTTTTTTAATTCGACGAATATGTTTTAAGTTGAGTGAGCACCTATCATGACACCCAATTTTATATCATTCGCTTCAGGCGTTTTTACGTGATGCTTGAACACAAATTTACTCAGTTTGAAAGGATTTTCGCAAAATCTCAAAATCCAATCAAGATTTTTTGAAAATTCGACGCCTATGTTTTAAGTTGAGTGAGCACCTATCATGACACCCTATTTCACATCATTCGCTTCAGTCGTTTTTGCGTGATGCTTGAACACAAATTTACGCAGTTTGAAACGATTTTCGCAAAATCTCAAAATCTAATCAAGATTTTTTAAAAATTCGACGCCTATGTTTTAAGATGAGTGACCACCTATCATGTCACTCAATTTTATATCATTCGCTTCAGTAGTTTTTACGTGATGCTTGAACACAAATTTACGCAGTTTGAAAGGATTTTCGCAAAATCTCAAAATCCAATCAGGATTTTTTAAAAATTGGACGCCTATGTTTTAAGTTGAGTGACCACCTATCATGACACCCAATTTCATATCATTCGCTTCGGTCGTTTTTACGCGATGCTTGAACACAAATTTACGCAGTTTGAAACGATTTTCGCAAAATCTGAAAATCTAATCAAGATTTTTTAAAAACTCGACGCCTATGTTTTAAGTTGAGTGACCACCTATCATGACACCAAATTTCATATCATTCGCTTCAGTCGTTTTTACGTGATGCTTAAACAAAAAAAAGCGTCACGGACAGAATGACAGAATGACAGAATGACAGACAGACAAACTTTTTTTTGAGGGTCGCATCGGATTCCCGGGTGCTTGAAACGGATAGAGATTGCAAAATTTTTGAATTCCAGGAAATGTACAGACAAAAGTCTAATTTTATTTATATAGATAAATATTTATATATTCATATGTATAAATACATAATACCGGTATTTTCCATCTAAGTCCACATTCACGATTTTTCCCCAAAATATCTTAATCGAGCCGATACATACACTAACATTTTTACATCCTTATATATTTTGCTGCGTGGTAAATTGTTGAGCAACAATTCTGATTGTTTGAACTAAGTCTAACGGACATTCAGTGGTTTTAAGCTTAAACTGTCGAAACATAAAAATACTAGAATAAAAATCTAAATTTTTGTAAATAGATAAGCTAATTAGGCTTACCTTTGAAATTTCCAACAAACTGGGGGAAAATCTAATTTATTTTTTGTGTTTGATGTGTGTGATATCATCTGTTTTTTAATGTATTAGCAGGCAGTGCTGAACTTTCCTTAGCTCTGCCCTCTTCCTCCGAAAATAAGAATTTAAAATTTCCTTTTTTGGGTGGGTCTGACTGTCTTTCACACTCCTGCGCATATCCTTGACGCATGCGTAAATTGACTTTTGAGCTATTTCAAATTTCATTGGTTCTGAGTTTTTAACAAAAACGTTTTGTCTAAATTCAAAGCCTTTGACAAAAACGTTTTCTGAAATCAATTTGGTAGAATCAAACAAACTTTTGTTAAATTGACAAAACAAAGTTATCAAACTACTTAACCACACAAGTTTTGTTAAATCCAACAAAACACTTTTTAGCGTGCATTACTGCTTATACATGTATTCTGATGAAAACAGGGTAAAATACAGGATGTCTCAAAAACACTGCCCTAGGCTATTACTCCTTAAATATTGATCCTAGACATATACAATAACGCTTTTACTATGCAGTGTAACTTAAAAATATAGCTACAAACTTTTAGTAGAGGTTAGGCACACCAAAAAGGAATTAGAACCGCATGGCAATGTGTTATCAACGACATTTCCATGCGCCTTTTAATAACTCGATAAAAAGTGTTAAAGCGTTGGTGAAATTTCGAGCCATGCTTCGACAAAATTTGCTCTTTTCTTTCAAAAAATCACTCACCTAAAATTGATCATTATAAATATTAATTCATTTTGAATGCTGTATTTCTCAGAGAATAAAACTTTTATTATCAAAATTGATACGGTGAGTAAAATATTTAACTAGTTCAGTAATCTATATAATTCACAGCATAACGTAAAATGCTTGTACAAAAATAATGTATATCAGTACATGTTTAATTAATAATCAACATTAAATAGATGTACTCTGACCTTAAATATATCATACCATTCTATCTGAATCTTCTTAGCAGACTCCTGCTCATGGCATTACGTTATTTCCTATGTTATTACTGCATAACAATAATGTACTAGAAGCCACCTTTCCAAAATGTCTGAGATAAACTCACAACCTCCAGCTTTTCAGAAATTCTTAAATTTGTTTCATTTGTCTTTACTCGTGTTCCTTTGCGATATTTAAAAATATGTGATTGCTTTAAGGGAACAGCCTACTTTTAAGAATGGGAAAATGTATAAATTTTAGATCAACTTTCATAATTTTTAAAAAAATAATGAATGCATGCAGAAACATAACTTTTTTTTCAGTTAACTACTATGACATTACTCTATTGATTAAAAATATTATTTTAGTTTATTATAAAGGTGATAATTTTAAAAATATAATTTTACCACACAATATTGGAAAAAAAAATTCAAGGGTACTTTCCCACTGCGCGCAAGATATCTCAATTAGAATTCCTTTGAACCTCATAATTTTTTTCTAAATTAAACAAGACATTCAAATTAACAATCTAAACTAAAATGGTTTAATTATTTTCATAATTTAAATTTTAAAAAATCATTTAATCTGAAAATTTAAATTACCATAAAAATTTTGATAGTTTTACAATCATAACTTTTTTTCTATGAAACACAACTATTTCATTTTAGTTAATTTTGTTCATTATATTAGAATAAATGCCTGAGAAAAATTTCAAGTTGATATCTTAAATAGTTTTTAAAATATCATGCGCGCAAACTTGAAAAACAGTGTTTTCAGAAAACGCCAATTAAAGTTCAAATTGTTGTTTTGGAACATAAATTTTAATTTTTAAAAGTTAAAAACATTTTCTAATGAAACATTTACTATTTAAGAATAATTTTACGGAGTACTTAATATGATTAACCCAAAATATGTTTTAATATGGCTTAAGAAACATCAGTCTAAAGAAAAGCTCGACAATTGTAAATATGAAAATATATGTACATACCTTAACAAAAGATACATTTTTAGGATATAAAGGCATTAATATTGGTAAAGTACATGTTTTGAAGTTATTTTAATAATTATATCCATATATATATATATATTTATTTTTACTTTGCAACATAAAAATTTGATTTTATTTCACTTTATGAAATTTCGATTTAAAATTTTCCGCTTTCATGCACAATGCCTTCGTTTTCTTTTATTGCCTCAAACTGAGACTTGATGAGCATTTTTCTGGCTCTTCGAGTTTCTAAATTAAATTCTGTACATTTCTATTCTCCCTCTTTTATGCTTTGAGTGTCAACCTTAGTTGCAGCTTCTACAGCATGCTGCCCAACTTGCGTTTACATTTTCCTTTTTATCTCAACAAATAAATGTCATACAGAAAAATGGTTGGTATCAATCTTTTTAGAATAAAGTAAGCTACTTAATGAGATAAAAAGCTCAAAATCGATTTTTTGGGCATTTTAAAAGTAGGCTGTCCCCTTAAAAACTTTTCAGATTAAATAGTGATAACATAAAAATATTTGAAATCAAATTTTAAAGTTGTTTTACTGATTGATTACATACTATATTTAGGGCGGGGGGGGTATAGCTATCTGTATACAAGCCTTTTGTTTTCGACTTTTGATAAAGGCATTTCACATCAAGTGGAAAACAAGCTTGCTTTATTTTTGAACGAATTTGGATTTCCAATTGAACCACCACAATACATCGTCGAATAACTTTCAACCTTTAGTGATTTTATCAAATGGAGGCTAGAAAGATGGTAATGAATAATTTTTATTTAGTATTTCTCGGCGCTAAATATACGTTACCTATGCGTTAAAATATGCATGCATTCTGCTGAACTATTGCCCAGGATCCTGGTCACTGATGAAAACCAATAGCCTGGAAATTGCTAGACGATATGCGATGACTGCTCAGTTGAGGAAGAAAATTTTCTTTTTCTTAACCAAGTTCAGGAAATAAGACGAAAAATTTAGGAAGAAGAAACATGTACGCATGCATGTTTGTAACAGCAATTGTTTCAACAAAAACAACAAGCAAGGTTAAATATTTGCACAGGAGTAAACAATTTATCTACTTTAATGTTGCGTTGACTAAATGCCAGCTTAATAAATGACTAATTGCGTTGACTAAATGACACAGTTGCCAGCTACTAAACAAGCATTTTGTCGATGGAAAAAAAGCAAACATTTGTTTTAATTTAAAATGACTAAACAAAGGGAAGTAATTTTTCACTGTCCGATATGAAGCGAAGTCAATTAAACTTTAATCTTCAAAAATGCAACTAGAGGAGTAAAATTATTAAATGAATCTCTGAGTTGGCAAGTTCATTACCCCAAGGTTATTAATACTGAAGGGGGGTCGAGGGGTGCTTAGGATCTATTAGCCTTTTCCGTTGAAGCCGCGGAATAGCAGGAGGGATGGCAATAGCTCAGTTGGGAGGACATGGCGGAGCTCAGTTGGAGAAGACATAAATAGCTGTTCAGAATATGGCATCAATTGTGAACGTCGTTCTGGAACTACGTTCTTTAATTCGATGAAAATCGAGAGTGTAACTCCTGCAACCAGAAACTAATTTCCTAATTTTGTCTGGACACATTCACTAGAAATGTATTTAAAATATATCATTTAAGCATAATTTATATTTATAATAATTTGTTTTCAAAGTTTTGGTGCTATAAAGAGACCATTCTTTTTGAAAAAGAAATGCTTTTCGTAAGGAAATTTCTCTTCTTCCCTATTACTCTCCCCCTCCCCTCCCCCCCAAAAAAAGAAAAACTCATTAAACTCTCCGAAAAAAGAGTTATTTTATATTTTTTTCCATTTTCTACATCGTTTAAAAAGCAAGCACGGATTTGTAATTGTGACTTGAGAAGTGTGTGTTTTGTTTTAGAAAAAATGCGTTTCGACCTATTTAATGCATACTTTAAATAAACCTAACCTACATAACTACATCTGTATCTTCTGAATGCTGAATGAATAATTTAACGTAATACAATTAGCACTAGGGTGCTATTGCGTTCACGACCAGATTTCTGTCCACCCGATTTTGTAGACCTGATTTGTAGACATGAACTGCCACAAGTGAACATTTTTTCAAACGTGTTTGCCAGATAACTCGGGGGGGGGGGTAATAAAATGTTGAAAGTTAGTATAGATTTCAATTCCTAATATGTGTTTTACGGAAAAACAAGGACAAACAACACTCATGGATTATGATGCCCATTTGAAACACTATATAAAATAGTGAAGTACTCTTGGAATATGCTTGGCAAAGACTGTAAAACAGTTTCAATAGACGATTTTAAGATAGATTTCTATTCCAAAGATGTGTTTTGTGGAACAAGAAATAGTCGATTCCTATTTTAAGACCTCAGTCTCGCCAACCTAAAAAATCGCCGCACTTTGACGAGCTCTGTAATCATGGGTCTCTAGGAGTTATGCACAAGTTTCAACGCTCCCAAAAGAACTAGTTGAAAATTAAAGTGAGCAAATGAGCGATAAACGCACCAGTTAAGGAATTTGAAGACACTTAATTATTAAAACTACATTAATTGGCCACTCAAAATAAATAAATTAGTAATGGAATGCTGTACTTTCATGTTATTCCAAAGCACCATTTCAATTCAAAATTACGGCTGCAACATAAATACAAAAATCGCCGTGGTAATTGCATATGTTTAATTATCGCGACCTTGGGGAAAGTCGGGATGTTAAAGTAGAAATCAACCCAAGAAAGACAAACATGCAACACTCATGTTTTATGATGTACATTCCAAACAGTATTTAAAACGGTGAAGTACAGTTGGAATGCGCTTGGCGAAGATTGTAAAACACTTTTAGTAGGTGATTTTAAGGTAGATTCGATTTCAAATATGTGTTTTATGGAACAAGGGAGAAAAATACGGCACACTCAGGAATAATAATACACTTTCCAACTTAATAGAATGAGGAAAGAAAGTAGGGAAGACACATGTATTATAATACGCTTTTAATATATACCAATTCAGTGTGTATTTAAAATACGAAAGTATTTCATATTTTCTCACATTTTTTCTAATTATAAAAGGAAATCAAATACAGAACAAAAGCTTCAAATAAAATTAGTGATATTAACGGAAAAATATTCTAATATCGACAAATATGTTAAACTTTTAATGAAAGATAAATTTGAAGCTCTTACATAGCGTGGGGAATTAACATTAAAAAGTAAATATAAATTAAAACTTTTGATGATCTAAATAAGTACTTTCCATTGAAACATCGGGTACTGAATATATTACAACAATATGAAAACGAAAAAAGAAAATTAATAAACGCACTCAAACTTATTATACTTTGAAAGAATGTGGGCTAAGCTAATTTGTTTGCATTTTCTTTTAAATTTCCATTTCTACGAGAAATGTCAAAACTTATTTAAATTCAAAACAATTTTGTTTTTTTGCTTAGTGTGTATGTGCATTAAGAATAAAATTAAAATTATTGTTTTTTCTAGTTGAAACAAGACAAGACTTTCATTTGAATGAATATAAAATTAGATTTCCCACGGATTCAAAATCTTACAAGAAGACATTTGTTTATTTACTTAGAATGTCTTTTAAGCAGAATATGCATTTTTATATAATTTGCCTTTTGAAGAACAAACATTTTATTTATGCAAATGGAAATTGAATTAATTTTGTACAGTAATGTTTGACATACATTTAATTAATCGCTATAATTTATCTTATTTCTATTAATAACATGATGCACGAATCTGAAACTTGTTTTAGTCTCATTTGTCAACAACAAAATATCAAAACTGCGTTCCTTTTCGTATAAGCACATGAACTATTTATTTTTTGCGCACATCAGCATAAAAAATGTAATTTCAGCTATAAAATAAAAGTCTTTTTTTTTTTGTTCACAGAAGAATTTGTAAATCACTTTTAAAAATATTTTTCTGCTTTTACATTAGAACTTATTATCATTTTAGCATTATTTCGCATATGAAAAATTTGCATACATATTGCTCTAACATGCTGTCTCTTTCGTTAATATAAATAAATAAACTTATTAATTCATGGATTTCCTAATTACATATCTTGAATCAAGTGCTGTTCATATTAATACTTGATTCAAGATTATAAACTGTTAATAGGAGTACATTTAAACAGAATAACAGTATTTGGCTGTATATAGTTAGCAAGGGGGAGGAAAATCCACTTTCGTTTAAAGTTCTTGAAATACAGTGTCAGTAACTTTATAATTTTATAAAGTATGAAGGGAAATTATTCAAATTATAAATTCAAGTTATTTAAAAAAAATATTAAACCTTTACATTTTTACTCGTAGAATGACGCACTACTAGTAGTTGATAGCAGATACCTTGAATGTAGAATCTGCAGCTTGAATATAGAATTAACCTCCTTTTTTTTTTAAATGCAACTAAATTGTGAAACTGGTGTCTGTTTTTTATTAAGCATCGTTACCTCTATTAGATAAATGTGACTAGTTTGAGGTATATTTATGAAAAAGAACCTTCACAATGGAAGGATCAAATAAATTAGAAATAAGAATTTTTGTAAAATTTATTAACAATGCAACAAAATAATTTTCGTGGCAAAGCTTCAACGTCAGCTAACCAGAATGCTTACTGTTAAAAGACAATAAACCTTAATAATGATTATAACGGTTCTTCTGCGTAATAAAATAGGATTTCATATTTGCATCGAGAATAAAAGTGCACTTTCCATATACAACACCAATTTTAGATAAAATCATTAATAATTTATGATTCCAAGTTCTGATAGCTTATTTATATATTTTATTGAAGGGAAATCCTTTTAACACCCCAGTTTCCCGAGTCTTTCTATGTGAACTCATTACTTTCAGAACGCTGTGCACATTCATGAGTTCAAGATCATCTATTGTGCACTGCCACATAATGCCAAACTTTGAGTGCCTATAGATAAATTCAACAATAGTGATCTTATTATTTGACATGAGGAGTTCGGAAACGCTTCCTGCAAGAGTCAGCCAATTAAATGTGATTGATGCTGTCAGGTGTCCGTGTAAGGCTTTCATCCTATGGAATTTCAATAAAATATTGAGTCTGGCAAAGACGGAAACGCATTACTCGGTTTCTAAAATCGATTTAAGCCAAAACACCGGACATTTGTTGTCATTTATTAGTTGGTTCCTAATCATGTGACCAGTAAGATGTTGAAGAATGAAATATTTCAAAAGGAAAAAAAAAAAATGTCTGTCAGCATAGATATTGATAAATGCCACTGGTATAGTTCATAATAGCTATAGCTATTATGATATCTAATCTATGATATATGATAATCTAATTAAAAAATTCAAACACTTACGAAAACAGTGAAAAAATTAAAATAAAGATGAGAAAAAATAGCCGATTTCTTTGTGTGAAATTGTGTTATTTATTTGTATTTTTCTCTGATTTAACCTCTTCAGACCCGACAAAAATCTCACACCTCAAATCAAACAGAAATCTCATGTTTTATTTTTTAAAACCTTTTATGCTTAAAAACGAAAAGTAGAAAACGTATTTTCAAATAATTTTTCGAATAAAAATTTGATTCTCCATCTCTGTTTCACTAGTAAAAAAAATCTTATCACGAACGATAAACGAAGACTGTCAAGACACTTTTAAAGGTTAACGATGTCCTGCAAGTTCCTTCCAGCTATATGAATTTCGAAAGAAAACAAAAAATATTCACAAATTCAACATAGGAAATTTCATTAATATTCAAATGTTCTTTTGTATAACGTCAAACAGAAGTAAAATTTGTGAGTAAGTGTGATGGATTTACATTTCACATGCGTTAAACCCATTTATTCAAAATTAAAGCATCGACTCATATGTACGTCAGTTCAGTACTACAGAAACTCTTAAAGAATATTTTTAACAGTGGAAGCACAAAAATAAATCCACATATATGGACCTCTGGAGCGAAGAGGTAGAAGATTAATTCTTTGCTGGTAAGAACTTGGTCTCTTGCAAAATAATTAAAAACATTCAAAAAACTGGGCCCTTTTACATTCTCTGCCTTGTTTCTTTGATGTTCAATTTTTTTAAGCACATAACTTAACTCTGAATAAATTTTAAGAAACGTATTGCATAATGTTACGAATTTTCGGGGCAACCCGCTGCTCTGTGGCTTAAAATGGTTTAAAATTCGTATTCTACGCTTCAAATAGATAAATTTTGCTTTTTGTTGCATCAAAATCGGCCAATTAGAATCGGAGATACGGAGGTTTCGGTTTGCCATTGTTTTTCAATAGAGGTTCTAGAAAACTCGAGAAATATTAGTCCTAGAGCTTAGATCTCTTCACATTTGGGGACTTATTTTTGGCGCCAAATTTGGCGATATTTCGCCAAAAGTCGCCAAACTTGGCGACTTTTTGGTCATTTGGCGCGATTTTCCCAATGGGGCCTGGAAGTTGTTTTTCCTGCATTAAAAACGCATAATAACCTAACATATATCTTCTATGACGTAATCAAAATTCACGCTTTATGTAGAACCCTCGAGAAATTGACTTTTCTGGAAACCTCTTGTACCTCCTGCGTCGGCTATTTATAGAAGCGTGCGTCGCCCCGAGAGTTCAGTGTGCGAGTTGAACGCTCAATGTGTGAAGAGCTCTCAGTACGCTTGTTTTGTGTGAATAGAAACTGTGTTTTAGCTTGTTTTGTGAAGCTGTTTTTAAAGTGCTGTGTGTAAATTCTTCATTGTTGTGTCTTAAGGGATCGTGTACTATATCCCTTGAATATTTCCACGGAATTTTCGCCTGTGAAAGTGACTTATTTTGTGTGAGAAATCAAGCATTTGTGAGAGCTTCTGATCCAAGCGGATTGTTAAAAGCACGTTACTGCTAGATTGTGCTTGTGAATTGTGTACATCTGATTGTTCTACGAAGTTCTAGAAGCAATAAAGTTCGTATTCCATCCTGACAAGTGACTTTTTACTTGAACTTTTTACACCAACAGGACTTTAGAACGACGAACCCCAGGAGTAGCAGAGTAATTCCGCAACAATATTGAATGGTGGGCCTTTTGTTGGGAAAACAGCTCTTTA
The DNA here is from genome assembly GCA_038373885.1 of Cheiracanthium punctorium. NCBI lineage: Eukaryota > Metazoa > Arthropoda > Arachnida > Araneae > Cheiracanthiidae > Cheiracanthium > Cheiracanthium punctorium. The sequence continues at coordinate 229,116 of JAWZYV010016657.1, forward strand.
CTTAAACCTGAGTTAGAAATTTTTGAAAATGCGACTGATCTTGAAAGATTCCTGAAGATTCTTGAAATTTTTTTGAGTTACAGTTTTTAGCAATTTACTGTATGTGTCGAAATTTGCAAAACTATAAATTTAAGTACACCTTTTATTTCCTTGAATTTATTTTTAAAGCTGCAATACAATTCTTTTCTTAATTAAAAATCAATAAAAGAAAACTTAGATTAAAACCGCTCCATTTGTATCATTTTTTTCTCTCGTGTCTGTCTTCAAGCTTTTCTAATGAGAGGATCACTAACCGTAACTTGCTCTTAGTTTATGTTAGTTAAATTTTGGTTAGAAAAAATTCTTCTACGAAAAACTTACGGCAGGCTAACAGTTAACAAACAATATTTCATTTGGAAGTTCAACTGAGTTTTGAGATTATTCTCCTTAAATCTTCTTAGCTATTTAGATTATAAGCAAAGAAATGTATTTTTGTTTCTAAACCCAACTTTTAAGGAAAATAATCTTAAAACTGAGCTGAACTGAAAGGAAATAAGTTTAGTTAATTATTGAACTGGCGTGCATTTTTCATAAAGGTTCTTTTTTTCCTAGTGTCTTAATGATGAGTACAATTAGGTGACATTTTGTTGCTTCAAATGGTATGCAAGATGTCTCAAAAGTTTGTGTGTGAACTTCAAAGAACTGTATTACAATAATAATATATTAAAATTACATAACGAAATTAATAAGCAGAACTAATAAAGAACTTTGTAAATGATTCACATACATAAAAAATAGAACAGTAGAAACATTTTGGGCTGTTAAACAGGTTCACTTTTTTTTAACTGTTGCTTCAAACAGGCAGGAAAGTGAGACGGCTTACTTAACAACAATTTAATAGCTTAATTAAAATTGGTACTCAATGAAAGCAACAATGCTTTTTTTCAATTTCTGTACAAAAAACAGATGAGAACGAAGCATGTTTCGGTGCGTTTGTGAGTATCAAAGATTCCTAAAACACTTTTACCTTGATGATTATAAACTAATGCACAAAGACTACAATTGAGCCTAAACATTCTTCTGTGATTTTGAGTTCTATTGCTTCGATTTTGAGCAAATATTGCACTATATAATTATAAGTATTCTTCAAAGACTTTCATTTCAGTAATTTTTGAAAGATGTATCCTAAATACAAGGCCTACTAATGCTGAAATCATGCAAGAACGTAATAGATGGTCCAAGTATCTGGTATAAGTATGTTGAACATACCGGCTACCGATACAAAGGCATTAGAGAACTAACAGGCTGAGATCAGATGAACTGACGTTAGAAAATCACTGTTTCTATATTGGTGTTCAAAAATTAGAGCGAAGTACGAAAATTACCATAACATTAGTAAGAAAAGCCAGCCGTAGAATGAGCTAGCAGATCGGACCGAAAAACCAATCAGTAGATCAAAGAGGGTCGGTTGCGGTATAGCATGGGCGTACAAGCAGCACATGGTACTGAGAAAAGTCCAAAAACTCATAAAATAATCTGGCTTTGTTTCTAAGCATTCATGTGAAAGATTTAAATCAAATTTATTAAAGCCGAGTAATTGCTACCTTCGAGTAATTCTGATACGGCCAACAGGCGATCCTGCAGATCGCATCTGAATAATTTTACTTGACGTAAAACCACTGGAAAGTTGGAGGAAGGTTGAAGTGTACCGTGTGTGGCCGAGGAGTTTGGAATCGCTCACAGCATCACGTCACGTAAAGCCACTGGGAAGCTGGAGGAAGGTCGAAGTGTTACGTGTGTGGTTGAGGAGTTTGGAATCGCACACAGCATCACGTCACAAACTTGGATAGCATTTAACACCCCAGGGACAGTAGTTCAGCAGTTTACTGGTGAGCGCCCACGAGCGAAAATGGTGGCAGGCAACCAAAATATTCTTCAACAAGGCGAGACAGGACCGACGGATGAATCGCAAGATACATGCAACGGACTGTTCAAAGTTCGATATCTTGTATTACCCTTCACATGAAGCTGCACAGAAGCAGTCTCTTTCGCAGGACTTCCAGTACGATATGTGCCATTGACACTTACTCATCGGACCGACTAACACTTGCTGGTGCCGGAAATACAAAAACTAGACCGATCAGCAACGAGCTCGAGTAGTCTTTATGAATTTTTTTTCTTTCTTCTAATGAAGCAGTTCTTCTTCCTTATGTGCCTATTTTCAGAACTGTTATGGATCTTCAGTTCCTGTTCATGAACGAAAAGCTATACGTTATCATACAGGTGTTGTCGCAGAGGTCTTGGAGTCTGAGGATATTCAACGTTTGGATTGGCTCATAGTGTCCCTGGAGCTACAGTAGTTTTGAGACGATATGTTCTTCTGTTCTAACTTTTTCTGTAAGCAAAATTTCTTAATGATGTAAATTAATAATTTATATTTTTAAATAATATGTGTGACATTTTTAGCTTAAAAATTATCAAGGGTGAATTTTTAAAGTTGAAAACAGAAGTGTTGAAATGACGAAGTTCTCCTAACTTTTATTGAAATTAATCTAAAAAAACCTAAAGGCATTCCCAAAGATGTTCAATGAAATTGAACTTAGGCAACTGACGCGACAAATCCAAAATTTTATTAGCTGTAAACTTATTTTTCACTGTTTTGGAGATATGCTTTGGATCATACTCTGCTGAAAAATCCATCCACGAGGCGTCTTTTTACGAGCATAAGGTAGCATGTGATCTCCGAAAATGTTTCTATAAGCATTTTGATCCATAATCTAAATGATGTGTACGAAGGGATAATGTCATCATGATAAAGAGTTTCCCAGATCATTGCCGATCCGTTTCCATGCTTCACTGTTCGATTTTTGCTCAGAAGATCCAGCGCGTTTAGGATGACAAATGTAACGTCAGCCATAGCTTTCAAACAAATTGAATTTGGAATCATTGCTCCTTTTTGTTGTAACAATTTGGTTGTTTACGTTTTATGCTACTTAGCAAATTTAAGCGGATCTTCTGATTCTTTCCACCTATGAAAATTGTTTAAGCAGGAATCCATGAACAAAATCCAGAAGCATCTATGCAACCTTATGCTCATAAAAAGAAGCCTAGCAGATGGGTGCTTCTGCAGAATAATTATTTAAAGCACTCTTCCAAAATAGTAAAAAATTAATTTACGTCTAAGAAAAGTTACAGTTTTAAACTAGCCGAGTCAGTAATCTAAATTCAACCTTATTGAACACCTTTGAGAACGCATAGGAAAAGTCGCGACACAGAAACATTCTTCAAAGGTAGAACTCCTTCAGGATCTTTTATCAGAACGGGCAAAACTCCCTAGGTCCACCTTAAAAAGACTTGTTAATTCCATGCACAGACGATATAGTGAAGTTCTGAAAACAAAAGAATATGCAACTACATCCTAAATATTTCTGTATTTCGCTATAAAAATAAGATTTATTTCGATAAAAGTTTAGAAAAACTGAATCGTCTTAAAACTTTTTCTTTCAACTTTTCAAGTTCGTGCTTGGTATTTTTGTAAATTATCAATTTTCACGCATAATAATTATTGCGCAACACGTAGGAGGACTAAAGCTACAAATTACTAATTTACATCTTTAAGAAATTTTGCTCACAGAAAAAGTTAGAAGAAGAAAACATATCTTCTCAAAACTTTTACGACCTACTGTATATCCAATCGGACACGTGTGAGACATTCTCGGGAGACATTTTGCAGCTTGTCACTAATTTGTAACAATTCTGTTGGTGCGATTGGCGTTACAAAAAAGAGGGAATGCAATACCTCAAAAACGCCTTGACAATATCATAACCAGCATTCGCTGACGACGCATCGAAGTCAGAAGTAATCATATCCCCTACTAAGGCCTAAGTTTTTTCGCCCATCGCCTGCACATGGACATTTTTCTATCTTCGTTCTGGTTGCACTCGAAGCTAACTTTTCAAGAAAGTTCCCAGTATAATTTGAATTATTTCTTTTACAAGCTTCTGTTAAATTTTCCTTACATCCAGAGGATATTATGATACGATTTTTATCGTACATATACACTTCTGCGCTACGAATGCACTAAAAAATAAACTCGTCCTTTATTTTTTCACTGCAGTGTAAGACCTCGTAATTAGTATGTCGCTTTGGGGTGCAGATTACTGTTCGTCTTCTGTGAAGTGAATAATTTTTGTATACCGCAAAAAAGTGCTATCTCTCTGGTATTGTCCTTCAAAATTCAGTTTTAGCTAATTAAATGGCAATGAAATTGACTATAGCCTTATAATATGGCTGTTTCTCGTACTACTTTTAAGTTTTTTAGCTGTTTTTTATGGAGATGAATGCGAGTTACTGTTGAGTTGGTCCGTTTTTGTTTGTCTCTATGCAAATCTGTAGAAATTGCCTATCCAAACAGGAATCACTTAAATTTTCTCGGTAATGCAAGATACTGCCAGCAAGTATATTGATCTTATCCCTTGAGTATAATACGGAATTTTTAGTCAGAAAATGTAAAATGGATTTGAGCTTACAAAAAAAGAACTAAATCCTTTCCGAAAGATTTAAAATCGTGACAAAATTATCCCGATTTTAAATCCTACTGAGCTAATTTAGTTCTTATTTTTAAGCATATACGTTTGAGCTATACTTTTTAAAATCATGTTGTCTAGTTTATTAAAAGATCATTACAGGAAATGGAATGAGACAAAACAGCGGCATTAAAAAACTGCTGAATTAATTTTTTAAGTTACCAGTTAGCAATTTTTTTAAAACTTCCCAGCTTAACCCTCCCCTTTAGCTTAAACCTTATTAATTAAACTGAACGCATAAAAGCATAAAAATTGATTACTTTCTGTTTTATTTAATTTGTTAAGAGTGCACACAAAATATTAAAAGTTATTTCAAATCACGAGTTTGTGCTATGATTTAGTATTGGTTACTCCGATCTGGTATGAGAATAACACAAATTATGCCATTGGCTTACATACGTAGATAAATCGAAAATCTTCGAGCCATCCAGATGCCCTTCAACATTATTTTGATTTACTGCGGCTGCAGCGCCCTTAATGAAATGCAATTTATTATCGGACAGCCTGAATCCTACAGAACGATCATCTGTCTCCTATTTATTTCAGCATACATGCCGACTGAAAAGTAATTAAACTGCAAATGTGGGCGGATTAAAAGTAGGTACGGTTTTAATCGGAACAATAAACATGTATCTGCTAGTAAATATTAATTTTATTTGGTGTGCGTTTTGTAAAATTAAATAACATTTGCCGAAACGAGTGCGTCTGACAAGCTCTTAATCTCGCATTTTAATTAAAGACTTTTCATAACAAGTGAAAGTCAAATAATTAAAATGAATTTGTTTTTTCTTGGTATACTGTTAGCTTTTTTAAAATGTCTCTTCTTTTCAGAAGAGTCATGAATGCTTTAAAAATATTTATATCAAGAAACTTTTAACTGCAGCTGCTTGTGAGAATTATTTTTACTAATTACTTTACTAATACTAATTATTTTATTAAGCTAAACGAGTTGGACATATAGAAAAAATTGTGTACGAATGTACTTTAAAGGTGTAATAGAAAAATATTTTGTTGAAACAACTACAATTTACTGAAAAACATATTGTACACTATGAACAGCGAGAACAACTTTTCAAATTTTGGATCTTTTTAATGATTATTGTTTTAGGGGTAAAAAAAATTAAGTAATATTTGCCAAGTATTTCAATCTGTTTGAACTGTGGGTTTTCTTCTAAACTATTGACTTTTGCAGTATACTGCCAGTTAGACAAAATATTCTTATAATGTGCTGTTACTTTTTATGTCATAAATTTTATAAACAGTCTTGTATTCATAGCTAAATGAAATCAGTATATGATCCTGTATACAAAATAGTCCAAAAAGAAAAATGAAGTCTGATCTGCGGAAAGTTATTCGCAAAAAAAATACTTAAGAACATAATATTTAATGAGATTTTTTTAATTAAAAAATGGCCTTTTTTTAAGCTTAAAATGACAAATTAAAATTTCTATTTGAGGGGTTCGCACATGTTGAATATAAACATTTTTAATAAGAGCGTTGACTTTCTTCTGATTGATAATTTTGTTAGTCATCAGATTGACTTTACAAACATTTACTTATTTTATTTTATTTTATTATTTTCTATAGATATGCGGAATTTATTACTGTCATTACAGCCCATAATCAAGCATATCTTTTAAAACTATTCAAAGAGAATAATGTGTTTGAAATAAATAAAATTTACAAAAGACTTACCTGGTAATTATATAGGCTTCATTTTAATAATAAAAAGAAAATGCTAGTAAAGCATATGTAAAGTAAAAGAGAAAAGCAAAATAAAATGAAAGATCTCCGTTTTACAGCCGAAACAATTTTTTAATCTAAACATTATCCAATATTAATGTTCAAATTATAAGAAACAGGTTCAGATATTCATTCATTCTTCTGTACAGTCCTAGATTATAAAAATATTTATTTCTTTTCAACTTTATTTATCTATTCGTGATTTAATAACTGTCCCTTAATCACTGGCAATGATTGCTGAAAGCTTTAAAGTCCAGCCATGCAGGAAATATTGCATTTACACATGTGTGGGTTTTGTGAATGTCTTTTTACTTTTTCTCATTGAATATTTTTCGTACAGGGAATCGTTAAAAATAATTTTTTTCTACTATTTTAAGTATACAGTTCCTTATAAAATTTACGGCATTAAAAATAATTGCATCTCATTACATAACTTTTCCTAACTGAAAGTATAGTGATAAGGTCAATAGTTAAATGTTTCAGTGCTATACAGTTTGAAATACCCAGTATAATGCACAATGAAAACTACTTTTTCCGAAGTACATCTTTTAAATGATTATTATTTCAGTGTCGAAAAATTGCATTAAAACAATAAAATATATTATATGTTGTGAACAATGGGAACAGCTTTTTCCATACAGAATTTTTAAGTTATTTTTGTTTTAATATTTTCTATTATGTTTCATAGTTAATTTTGTAACAAGTAATTCCTAATGTAGATGAAAATACACTTTAACTGACATTTCTTGAATAAAAGTACAACCTGTACCATCTGTATACTACATAAAACGGCTATAAATAATTCAAATGTATATAACATGTTTTGAAAATAACTCCATCTACTGGGAAAAGAAAACATCTCAAAAGTATTTTTCGGTCGAATTATTGTATGTTATGTAAAAAACTTGCAATATAAACATCAAACGTCTTTTTCATATAAATTTTAAACACATGGTCCTGTTGTTTGATGTACCATGATTGATTATGTATCCCCACAGAAGTCTTCCATCATGGAGATGTGACTTTGAACATTTTTCCGGTCGCATTCTTTTAGACCAGAGATAAAAGGATATTTTTAATGGAAAAGAAAGAAAATGTACTGGAAGAATATCATATATATGCAGCAATACAAAATGCTGAAAAGCGTTCTAAAGTATCACAAAAATAAAGGTTCAAGGAGCATTGCGTCGTTTTAGTTTCTGTGGAAATTTATCATTTTTTTAAAAATACCAGCACTTACGTAAAACTTCATGTTCCTGACCGCAATATTAATTTCAAAGGATGCTTCATGCTTCTTTGTGTGCTTTGCCTGCAATAATTAGATTTATAAATTTGATGGAATCTGTGACATTTTAAACAAGTAGTGTGAATTTTTGTGAGTCAAAATATTTATGTGCCTTGTAATTATTGAATATCATAACAAAATATACAATCATGCAATAAAACCCACCAAAAAAAGAAAATTAAAAACTAAACATTAATCGATAGAAATAATTGTGTGCAAAAGAAATCTTGTTAAGCTTTAAGAAAAAGATAACATTCTTAAAACCAAATTTAGCTTTAAAAACTTTATTTATAAAGTACAACATGATCAAGAAAAAGAAAAAGAGTTGAATTTTTCAACGTGATAAGCAAAATCCGTTCTTGCTCATGTATGCGTAGATGCACTTAAAAGAATTGCTAAAACAGCATAATTTCAAAACTTTTTGTACAGAAATTACACTTTTTTCAGAATGTAAAATAATTAACAATTAGACGGCCGTTAAAGTGTCCATTGTTATAAAACAAAGCCGATATATTATACCAGATAGTATAAAACCCTATAGCTATAGCATCAAACTTTTGCTTCAGAATATCGCGCTGGCATTATGAAAAACCGCGCATTACAAGAACGACTTATTGCTCATTTTCATAAAAAGAAACACATTATCTTATACACTTCATAACCATTTTTTGAAATAAAAATAAAAGCTCGATAACAGTCTAGTCTTCAGGTTAGCAAACTGTGATGTTAAAAATCACCTCACTTTTTATAACGCAAACAAAGTTTTGCAAGGCTATTCTATTCATTCTGCGAAAATGAAACACAACTTGGTACGTCCGTACTATGTCCATCACATCATTTTAATGCAATGCAGGTGCCACAAAAATATATAAAAAGGTACTAGGCATTTTGTTTTTCAAAATAATTTAGCCAGATTGCAATTTCGCGAATATCTGCTGTTAAATTTTATGTTGTGATCAAAAATGTGTGTGTATAGAACAAAACAATGCAACCCGCAATGTCGTTTAAAGTCAACTTTTGATCAACATTTCCAATGCTTACTACCAAAGTGTTTACAGGTCTGGCGATGCAGAATTATCAAATGATACAAACAAAAATTTGTCAAGAGGTAGGAAATTTTTACTTAAGTTGTTGCGAAACTTACTTTAGCTTGCAATACACACATTTACTTTTCACAGGTTTATTTTAAAAAACTCCAAAACATTCATCAATTATCAAATAAATAATGAAAAATATATCCAAACTTTCACTGTGATATTTTAGATTAAATTAACATAAATGATTTAGGTAATATTTTATAAAATAATACTGATAATTATTTTAAACATTTAGAGATTATTTTTCGTATAGCATATCTTAAGTATTTTATGAAAATAAATTGTTGTAGTAAAATTTAGCTTCGAAACTTTGATATAGTTATGCATAAAAAAATATCGAATCATAAATCACGATTTTCATACAGGCGACAAAAATTTAATTAGCATCGCAATTAGCTAAGCAAGATAAGATAATATCACTTAAAACGATTTGTCATTCTGAAAATGGGGAACTACCTGAAAACTAATGGAAATTGGAGCCTTTTTTTTTACTTTCTAAATCAGTTTTTTTAAAGTATTTTTTTTTCATACTGCAAATTTTACTTTCGAATACCTGATTTGCAAAGTAAAAAAAAATATTTTGTGATATTTCATTTAATCTTCATTTCTTAATTAATTGATCTTTATATGCACAAATTGAAAACTCAATTTCTATTTCTCATTTTAAGCATAAATTAGCTGAAAAGACATTTTCTATTAGTTCATAAAAAAATCTGAGTCCAAATGTATAAAAACACTAGAAAATGTTTTACTTATAATATAAGATTAATTAATTTACCTTGCACAAAGCTTTCATTAAAAAAAACTCTTTTTTATATCAATTCCATTATATCCATTTTATAATTACGAATTTTTTTTTTAATTTTTTTTTGTGAAGCAGTGATCGAAATTCGACTAAAATTACTATGTTTTTTAATCGTCTTAACGAATTTCAATTTTTAATAGTTATAGATTATAATTAATAAGACATTTCCTTTTTATTTTTAAACATTCTAATTTTTTATGTTTGTAATCTATCAAAAAAAGATTGGCTTTTGCTGTATTCTTCTAAAGTAAATGAATGTTATGCTTTTTTCAAAAATATATACTTGAATAAACCAGAAATATTCAATTTTATATCTGTGGGCAAAAATTGGCCCATTATTGAAGCATTGTGTCTTGGAGACTGTTAAGCTTACAGAAAATTGATTAGGTAGAAATAGTTGCAAATTTAATCCAATTTTTAAAAATTAACTTTTCTGTATCATTGATAGTTTATGAGTTATGCAGTAAAAACTGAAAAAAGTCGGAAATTTTTGAATTTTTTCGCACAGTTAGCGTGGCTCTTTCGAAGCTGCAAACTTGAGAGAGAGAGAATTTACACTACTGGTACCGTCCTTACAATATGTAAAAATATTAGAACTACCAGATGTTTTGCGTATTTAGCGTTTAAACTTACTCGTTTATTGATGCAACCTTGATTCGTACTTGCTATTCAAATGTCTCATGCAAGGGATTTTCACTGTTTTTTTTTTCGGAAGCACTTAATAAAAACAAAAATATTTAGTTTAATCTGAAAATGGACTTATATGTTAGAAAATCATTAATATTTTAAATGTTTTTATTTCAGCAAAGAAAGACACATTCGCAGATTTTTATATTCAGTAAGTACGCATACATACATTTTTACGGTTTTCTTGTGGTACCTCAAATGAATCTAAAAAAGAAACTATACATTTTATTTCGAAATGACAATTTCTACATTTTATATGAAAGTTTGACATTGGAAGTGTGCCATTTGAAAACTTGCTAACTTAATTTTTTGAGGGTGCTTTCATGACTGAAAAGATTAAACTGAAAAAACATGTTGAGGATGAGGACTTAAATAGAATCTGCCTACGGCTGTGCTGTTATTGTAGATTAATGAAATTATGAGGCAGGCCACTTTTGAAACAGTTCCATCAATACAATCAATCTTAAGATTGTTCTCCTTTCTGTCAGATAATAAGATTTAACAAAAGCTGTAAATCTCAAAGGGTAGCGTAGTACAGGTATTTATGAGTGTAATAAACTGACTTCTAGGAAACGACAAACAGCTTCTTTGTTTGAGGATCGTTCCACTGACTTCATGAACGCGTCGGAAATTCGAATATGGATCTCGACAGATGTTCGGAGTTTTTCAGCAGCACAGTCGGTCAATCAAATAACAATTGTCAGTTAATCAGTCGTAAATTTGAAAATTTAATTAATCAGTATTACTAATAACTAATGAATTGTTAGTTGTGAAATTTAAATTATTAATTCACCAATCGTTTATTGCATTTTTTGCAGTTAAAAATTAATGAATTGTTAGTTGTGAACTTAGAATTAAAAGTTATTCGATTCTTTAAATCGCGAATCTACAATTAACAGCTAATCAATTGTTAATCATAACACTAATTTAATTAAAACAATTAAAGAATACATTTGTACTGAATGTATATACTAACTGGATAATTTTTAATGATATTGTGACCTACTTTTTAACACTTTTCAGAAAATTAAAATGTGTTTTTGATTTCAATTTTGTCTGTGAGTCTGTCCCTCTACACAGACTACAACAGACAAATCGACACAAAGGAATTTATAATTACTTTTAAACTTTTTTTCAAAATGCCAAAAAGGAACCCCCAAAGGATTCTTAGGCCCTTATTTTACAGAAATTCTTTCAGTTTTAATTGTTAAATGTTGGATCAAACTAAATTTTATTGATTAAGGAATAAATAATCTTATGATTAATTTTAAAAATCAATTAACAATTGGTTAAACTTTAATTATAAAATTCGCAATTAATAATTGATCATTTGTTCATTGAGTAGCTTTAGATTTGTGATTAAATTGCCAGTCGCTAATTGTTTACCAAATTACATTTTGCTCAACAATATTGCAGTGCTTTCGACCGCTTCGATGTAGTTATCAACAGCAATCGGTGTATACGTAATCATACATTTTGAACAGAGATGGACAGACACGTGCATATAAAAGAAAATCTGGTTTCTCTGATCACTGGTATCCGAGAGTTTTTAGTGCTCTGTCTTCTTTTCTCCGTTAATTGCTTGTGAGTCCGACGTTCGGATCAATTTATTTAAATCTTGGATCTGTTCTAATAATATGGTTCATATTATTGTATTTTTAAAATGGATTCATTGAACAAAATATGAATTTGCATTCAGAAAACAGTGATCGCGACCAATGAGATGATATGTATATATATATATATACAACATAGATATATACCAGCTTGCTTGGGTTCAAACACCAGGGGCTTCACGTTAGGCTGACCACCTGGCCGAGACATATGCATCCACACCCCAGAGCCCATGGTCGCTAAGACGCGGTTGGCATAGATATGCATATGTGTGCATTTATATATATATACACACATATACTTTTAAATTAATCTTTGCAAAATACAGCCATGAATATAATACATTACCTTGGCAAAATCTCAGGCTGTGAGTCTAAAACCTATGGTGTAGAGTTGTGCATTTCTCCCTCTGACGAGGACAATGCATTTTACAATGTTTTGATATATTAACAATGACTGGCTTGGGGGTTTTTTTCATTATAAATTTTCTAAGTATTATTAAACACATGTTTACTTTTATGCAGCTTCTTTTAGCGCTATGTAACATGTGAAACAACTGTATCTTTGTGTATTTTTAAATAAAGTTCAACTATATATATATATATATATATATAACTAACAAGTAAAACACAAAACATACTACAAATAAGACATAACTCGCATAAAAATATAACAGCTATTAGCAAGAATTAGAAACCAGATTTTGAAGCCAAAAAAAGTGCAAGAATTATTGTGATAATATAATGGAACGGAAATTATAACCACTGTCACCATCGTCAGGGGCCACAAACAGTGGATTATAATTTACAGCAAACCAAATAGTAGGGTTTCGGTTGTGTGGCATATCAGAAGAGATATTAACTCCACACATCTGGGCCCTACCCTACTATATAAAGGAAAGAAGAAATCAAAAAGATAACAAAAATTAGAAATAGGAATATAATTTTACATACCAGACCTTGATCACATGGAAATTTCATTTGAACAATTGATATGTGTTGCCAATGCTAAGAATTGTAAAAAGTGAAAAATGGTGTTGCCACTAAATAAAAGTGTAAAATTGGAAAGAAGAAAGTTTACATTGATTACAGGTTAACATTAAAAACAGCAGCAGCAGCAACACCATAACACTAGGCAGAAGTAATTTGAACATTATTGTTGAAAATGTTGGGAAATTAATATAATAATAGAAAGGAGATAGTCTAAATAGATAGCTGTATTTTACAAAGTATTCAAAATGAATATAGATAAATCATAGATGCTGATTGAAAAGGACTAACTGAAGGTAGTAACTAGGAAAATTACAAAACTATAAATGCGCACTTGCAGCAAAATATAGCTTGTAAGAAGATTTATAAAATTATTAGCAATGCGAAAATGGCATATAAAGTCAAATCAAACATCCATAATTAATTATTTAGAAGATATCCTATTTGTAACGCGCAATTGCAGCTATGACAAACAGATTAGAATATAACTAACAAGTAAAACACAAAACATACTACAAATAAGACATATCTCGCATAAAAATATAACAGCTGTTAGCAAGAATTAGAAACCAGATTTTGAAGCCAAAAAAAGTGCAAGAATTATTGTGATAATATAATGGAACGGAAATTATAACCACTGTCACCATCGCCAGGGGCCACAAACAGTGGATTATAATTTACAGCAAACCAAATAGTAGGGTTTCGGTTGTGTGGCATATCAGAAGAGATATTAACTCCACACAACTGGGCCCTACCCTACTATATAAAGGAAAGAAGAAATCAAAAAGATAACAAAAATTAGAAATAGGAATATAATTTTACATACCAAACCTTGATCACATGGAAATTTCATTTGAACAATTGATATGTGTTGCCAATGCTAAGAATTGTAAAAAGTGAAAAATGGTGTTGCCACTAAATAAAAGTGTAAAATTGGAAAGAAGAAAGTTTACATTGATTACAGGTTAACATTAAAAACAGCAGCAGCAGCAACACCATAACACTAGGCAGAAGTAATTTGAACATTATTGTTGAAAATGTTGGGAAATTAATATAATAATAGAAAGGAGATAGTCTAAATAGATAGCTGTATTTTACAAAGTATTCAAAATGAATATAGATAAATCATAGATGCTGATTGAAAAGGAGTAACTGAAGGTAGTAACTAGGAAAATTACAAAACTATAAATGCGCACTTGCAGCAAAATATAGCTTGTAAGAAGATTTATAAAATTATTAGCAATGCAAAAATGGCATATAAAGTCAAATCAAACATCCATAATTAATTATTTAGAAGATTTGTAACGCGCAATTGCAGCTATGACAAACAGAATAGAATATAACTAACAAGTAAAACACAAAACATACCACGAATAAGACATATCTCGCATAAAAATATAACAGCTATTAGCAAGAATTACAAACCAGATTTTGAAGCCAAAAAAAGTGCTAGAATTATTGTGATAATATAATGGAACGGAGATATATATATATATATACATGTATGTATATATACAGATATACACACATATATTTATGTATATATGTATGTATATATACACAAATACCAACTTTGCAGAAGTTGCACACGTTAGATTAAAAACATGAAAACTAAACAGCGATTTAAAATATTCCGTTCTTAAAATGTACTATTTGAAAGAAGAAAGTGTATATAAGTGTATAATATATAGAACGATTTTAGGAACCATACAATGGCGTTGAACGAAGAAAGAGGAGGGGGAACAGAACATCACAGTATGCAACAGAATGACATTTTTATTCATTCAATACAAGATGCAGCATTCTTATCGTACATGAATATTTACTTAAGTTAAACAAGATAAATATCTTAAGTTGCTTGAAACTATTTATTTTTTCGATAATTTGCAGTTTTAAATGTGAGAAGATGCAACTTCCAAATGCTTATAATTTTCATTCTAATATCTACGCGCACACTGTCACATCTTAAAATATATATTTTTAAAATAAAACTTATCTTCTCTCATCTGTAATTTGTTACATGAGTTGTTATAATCTAAATTAAAATATATTTATTTTATAAAAAAATTTCATCTGTTCCTGAAATATAAGCATTTGAAAAAAAGGGTTTTCTTCAGAAATATATATTTATTCCTTTTTTTAAAGCAAAGTGCTCATGATATTGATTAAATAAACGCTCGTTATATTTTTCTTTGAATTGGAATATACTACCTTCTTTCTTCATATTATTGTAACTGATTTGTTATGTAGTACCTTTTATATTAAAGGAAGTAAACAAATAGAATAATTATCATAATAAAAGAAAATCCGATATTCAATATTGTTTTTTATGAACAAGTTGTTGATATTTTTCCTAAACAAACTCTATTCTTGTTTTCTTGTTTTGTTATGAAGTATCATTTCTTTGCTCAGAAGGAAACAAGATCCCCCTTCATATACACATCTTATCTCAGAAGTCTTTTTTTCTTATCCTTTTTGCGTCATTCATTTTCCTTTTCTATTATAAAGATTACAAAAGAATGCACAAAGTATTGATAGAAAAATTGTTTTATTATATTCCATTTGTATGACTTGCTGATGAACATAGCAATTTCATATTTTCTTTCGTTTTATCAATACATGAAAAACTTATTATAAAGAGCAATGCCAGTACTTCTTTGAGAAAATAAATTATATATACACAATAGGTACATATACAGGGTGGTCATTAATAAAGTTTCGGTTGTATGCGCCTCTACTGGATGTTCCGTTCACCCGATCGGCATAGTATACGGATATATTTTCTGCACGCCTGCTGTGATGGCAATTTCTTTATCATATTTTTATTTATTTTATTCACTATATCGATATTTTGATACTTCAAATTCAAAATATATACAATAAAACCTAGATAAAATGTTCCGGGTGGAAAGCGTCTTTTAGATCGCCTATGTGACCGTAGTCATCAGCATACTGCTGTCCTCATAGCCTCTAATGTGCCGTTCCTTGCCCAGAAACATGGCTCCCTTTTTCGTCGATAAGCGCATGAGCTACGTGATTCATCATTATTTTAAGAGATTTTGATTATTTTTGAAAATCGCATGGTAAATGCAGTTATGTTTCCACAAAATTATTATTGTTTAATAAATTATCCTCATTCTTCATTCTACTTCTGTAATTTTATGACTGGTCACGTATATATTAAATTGGAATAGAAGAAGATATTTCATAGTAAGCTATAATTGAAAAGAGTTACCCAATGTAAACTATAAATGAAAACCACACAAATTGGAAGATTAATGAAAACGACAGAGGTAGACTAACAAGATTAAGGTGGGCTAATTTTTTACTTACAGCGGTATTGACCAACCTAGCTTAACTCCAGTTGTCAGGTTAGGCAAATGACCGATTTAAATCATAGACACAGAGTGGAAATTGTATTGGATAAACACCTTCTTGATATAGAAGGCCTAACAACTGAAGCTTTTACGTCATCACTGGACCTTCTTATATGACGTCACCACAGTTTTAGTTTCAAAAGTAAACAATATAAATTTCTGGTAGATGCTACAAATATTAGAAAATATCTTAAATGAAAGATAAAAATTAAAATACTTTTCACCTTCAAAATAATTCATTGTAATCTACTTCTGTATCATATTACACAATTAGTGATGGTCAAAAATTGTCATTTGTCGTAAAATTAATTTTTCTATCTTAAATAATTAACAAGTTTTATGAGTGAGAAAATTCACCATAAATTTAAAGTAGATATACTTTGTGAAAACAAAACTGTGATGACGTCATGTTGAGAAGAACTAGTGATGACGTCGAAACTTCAGTTGTAAGGCTTTCTATATCTAGAGGGTGTTGATTGGGCAGACCTGATGGTGACCTTTGTATGAGGCATGGTAAATACCATGCGACAGATGCGAGACGAGACGAGGCAGACATTTACAGATTTTATGCGAGACGAGACAGACCTATTTTTCTTCTTGCATGTATCCCTACTTTTCAAGTTACTTGATCTGATAAGTTAACTCATGGACCTAATGTCTAGTGAATACGGCCATTTGTGTCGTATTGTTAAAAAGTATGAAGCCCTGAATTATGCTGAAGGATTATAGAAATTCAAGAAACATTTTTTCTTCATTTCTTCATTCGAAATTTTTAAAGTATGGCAATTTTTTCGACAGCAAATTTTTTACAGGGTATTGCGTATCTGGTGCGCATGACCTTGCATGCAAAATCTTTATGACATTTGGGTAAAGGAGGAAAGCCCGAATCTTGTAGATATATATGAGATTTTCTTCTGCTCCTTTTCATGCCACATTTTCTGATCAACTGGATCCAAACAAAACAGTATTTTTGAAAATTAAAAGTAGTGATAAAATTCGAAAACAACGAAAATAATAGTTTACATGACACTCCGGCTGTTTAATGCTGTTCTGTGCACAGCTCTTGAGTTGTTTTAAACTCAACTGATGGTACTATATGACATTATATTAGCACTAACACACAACCAGTTTCTATCAACTAATTTCATCTTTATAGATTACTAGCTGAAGTACCCGTTCTTCGCACGGGAATGAATGGACTTTTTGATATTAATATTTGTTGTGATTACTATTTATTGTAATAAAGATATATAGCAAAATGGATATCGCGTTATATTGTGTTCAATAATCATGCATACTGAATTTCAAGGCAATCGTTTTTACGGTGCAGAAGGCGATGCGGCGTAGCACAATCTAGTGGCGAGTTTTAGCAAAACAGATATTCTTCGCATTCAGATATCGATGTATACGAATTTTCATGACGATCGGCTGAATAGTCTTGAAGTTCATGTGTTGACGCGACATCTAGTGTCAAGTTATAGGAAAATGGATCGTGACAAACTCTTCCCCGTGTTCAAATATCTATGTATACCTATTTCCATGGCGATCATTCGCACAGTCAAGAAGTGATACACTGCAGGGCCATCTAGTGGTTAATTAAAGTAATGATTTGCTACAGCGCCGTCATGTGGCGAGTTATAGGAAAATGGATAACGCCAAAATATTCTCATTGTTCAAATAGCTATGAGTACTGATTTTCATAGCCACCGTTTGAATGGTCAAAAATTTGGCCTGCTGCAGCGTCATCTAGTGGCGAGTTAAAATAATAATGCATTGCAGTGCCATCTAGTGGTGAGTAACATCAAAAGCAACGCAGTTAGAATATATTCTTCGTTCTCAAATGTGTAAGTATAAAAAAATTTATGCCGATCGGTCGAACGGTATAGAAGTTGATGCGTTTTAGCACCATTTAGCGGCAAGTTACAGCAAAATGGATAGTGAAAAATATTCTCCGTGTTCTAATATTCGCGTGTACCAAATTTCATCGAAATTGGTTGGACGATATTCGCATAGCAAACGGCTTAAACGGAATAGAATTCGACGTTCTGCTGCGCCACCTAGTGAAAAGTTAGAGGAAAACGGATAGCATAAAAACCTTCTCCATGATAAAAGACTTAGGTGAACCAAATTTCATGGTGATCGGTGAAACGGTGCTGGAGTTTTTCAACCTCCTACACACATACCAACATTCATTTTTATCTATAACCAGTCTTATTATACGTATATACCAGTCTCAAGTAAAATCCAGTTTCAAATCTAAGCCTCGCCAAAGTGCCAGCATACGCTATTTTGCAAGAGTTTTTTCAGGGAATCATTCGAAGCATTGACTTAGCAGCAATCAAAATGGGAAATGGTCCGACCGCCAGGCATTTATTTGAAAAGTGGAATCCCTTAATACAGCCGCATTTTTTAAATTATCAACTATAACATGTTTTATTCATCGTTACCTCGATGTACTAAATGCGAAGATTTCAATTTTCTGAAATTTGGCGGATTTCCCCCAAGTTAAATCAATGTACTCAATTGGCGAGAATTCTGAAGCTACATCGCTTGAAATGCCCTAATAACTGCATTATTTCTGCACGGATAGTTAAAATTTAATGCTGTATTCGAAGAAAACCTATACACTCGCTTTCAAAAATGCTATTCCCTTAAGCTCTCAGTAAATTGCGCCAAAAAGCCTGAAACTGTGCAAACCGCTAGAACTCACTCTCTAAAAATCGGCCTATCAGCCATTTTTTTTTTTCGCCAAACTAAAAAAAATTACATATTAGTCTCGGATATCTTCGATCCTCATTGTTTTGCGTATAAAACATTTCATTCCTGCTCTAATTTCTTATGCGCACACGATATTATAATTAAAAAAATAACCTAATAAGATAAACTAAAAAAATCATTATTATTCTTTTATTTTTACTTTAAGAATTTAAAACATTTTATTCGGCAAAATCGCCACACATGGCAACCAAGATGCTTATTTCACACACTTTTTTCACTACAGGGGTTAATATTACGTAATGCTTTCTGCGCGGAGAACATAAAAAATTTCTTAAATTCCGGGAACGGAAATTAAGAGAACCATTCAGGAGGAAAACGTTTTTAAGTGGAGTTTCAAAGTTTTAAAGTGGACTATCATTTATTCTATATTATTTTACATATCTGTGTAAAATTTCAGGCTGACAGGTCCATTTTTGTGGAATTGTATACTACCCAAATCAACAAATTGACAAACAGAATTTCATTTTTATTTATAAGATAACCTACGCTTGTTTTTAAAAATACCCTCTCATTAAATTGCGCCAAACTCTAGAAACATAGAAAATCTGACACACTTTCAGATTTTTAAATACGCACTAAAGTGCTATATATAAAAAGAGTTATAATCCATGGGTCTTCCCTATTTTCGTTCCTTCTTTCATTAAGTTGGAAAGTGTATCATTATTCATGAGTGTGATTAAACAAAATTAAAATTGATATTTCTAACATCTTTTTTTCTGGATGTAATACATTAGATTCAGAAAAGCTGCTCAGAAAAATGCACAATTCCAACTGAATGAAAATTTCAAAAACTTATACGCAGGTGTATTCATAACCCAAATAGCAGACGATTAAATTACGATAAATAGCGCCAAGCGTTAGAATCCTCCTCAAAATCGCGAGAATGCTGAAGATAGATGGCTTGAAATCCCTTAATAACTGCATTATTTTCGCACGGATCATTAAAATTTAACGCTGTATTCTAATAAAACCTTTGCACTTGTTTTCAAAAATCCGTTTCCTTAAGCTCTCAGTAAATTGCGCCAAGCTGGAAACTGTGCAAACCGCTAGAACTCACTTTCTCGGCATTTGAGCCATTTTATTTTTTCGCCAAACTAAAAAATTTTAACATATTAGTCTCGGAAACCTTCAATTCTTATTGATTTGCGTATAAAACATTTCATTCCTGCTCCGATTTCCCATGCACACGATATTATAATTAAAAAAATATATAACCTTACGAATATAAACTAACAAAAAAAATCATTATTATTCTTTTATTTTTACTTTGAGAATTTAAAACATCTTATTCGGCAAAATCGCCACACATGGCAACCTCGATCCTTATTTCACACTTTTTTCACTACAGGGGTTACAATTTCGGAAAGCTTTTTGCGTGGAGAACATAAAAAATCTCATAAATTCCGGGAACGGGTGGACTTTCAAAGTTTTAAAGTGGACTATGATTTATTCTATATTATTTTCCATATCTGTGCAAAATTTCAGGCTGATAGGTCCATTTTTGTGGATTTGTATACAACTCAAATCCACAAACAAACAAACAAACAAACAAACAGAATTTCATTTTTATTTATAAGATCTTCGAGAAAATTACGTTTTCTAGTCTTCGAGACAGACTTTTAAAAATATGTTTCCTGTATAATACTTTACAGTCTTCTAAGTTCAACATAAAAGTATGTGCAAGAAAAATCGTTTTAGGATAAATTATTATATCGCTCGACACTTCTTCGAAGTTTAAATTCGAACCTCTCAGTACAATTAATAAATATTTCTACCTTATTTCTTTAATCAGAGAGTACATTTAAAAGGATATAATTAAGGACATTTCAGCTATTAAGAAAGATTAACCCAGATTCGCATAATTTCTATAGTGCCACCCATTAATCTATGTTTATTCTTTATTGCTGCAGGACGTACTTGCTGAAGGCCTTCTCTGACACTGAAGATTTATAGTCGCTTAATAGTCATAAATCTCATAGATTCGAAGAGCAGTTAAAGAAGAGCGCCATTAAATTGCCATATGAAATAGAAAATTAAATACTCTTTGCTGCTGAAATATAAAAAAATTTACACAAATATGAAAATCGCATTTTACTTTAAAAATGTCTTCTATTTCTTTCTAGTGGTTCTTTTTAAGCACAAAAACTCTTAGTTATGTTTTTCTAAGTTACAAACTACAAATTCTAACAGGCATTAACCGTAATATACATGTAAAATCAGTTCTAAACATATTATAAATAATTAATTTTCTTTTCAAGCCTTTATTAAAAGTTAAAATTAATAATAAATTAAAGTATAAAAGTTTAATTGATTCAGACATTCTGATACTTTTACTTTTATAAAGATATGTAAAATATTCTTTATAAGATTAACAAACGATAAAAGATTCTTAGCAATAAAAGATTCTTTTAGTCCATATATGGGAGTGACTTGTAAATATACATATAAAGATATTAATAATAAAAAAATAAATAACTGCCCGAAGAATAATTGTGATATATCTTGAAATATACATTCATAAAATGCTGAAGTTTGGTGTATTGTGTTTTATGTTTTAAAGCAAACCTACTTGAGGGGTATTTGCTTAGGGTGGTGTGCTTTTGGTGGAGGAATTTTAAGGGGCTCTTACGTGTATTCAAGTTACCTCTTGGGAAAACACGTAATTAAGTTAATATTCAACTATTTGGAACAATATTAGAAATAACAACAAAAATGTAACAATAACAAGCTAAAAGAAGAAGAAAAAAACTAAACGTTGAATACCAATAAACACAAACTCGTTCCAACCGAATATTTTTTTTTAATCTAAAAGACGTTTCCATTTTTATTACGGATGATAAGATGAATGTCATTCAGTAACTGAAAATAGTTATAGATTTATTCATGAATTGTTTTTTTACTACTGCAAATAGTAAATTTTGTTTTATAGCACAACATATTAGAGTACAGATTTAAAAAATTCAGCGCAAACTTATATTTTCACTTTGTAGTTACTTTAATATGGTTATTGCGAAAGTTGTTATTATACAACTTTTTATTCCATTTCAACGGGATTAATTATATTTTATTTTATATTTTTTAGTTTCAAAAACAATATTTAAATTTGCATGGTACGTTTTTTGCCGCTTCTTGAAAGTTTTAAAATGCTTTAATGAAATAAATTTTGGTCCTGGGTTTTAACAGTCGGGGCAAGTTAATAAGAGTTTCTCTATTAAAAAAAATAGTTTTTTTCTGGCATTTTATTTTAATTTTCTATTTGAGCATGTAATACATTATTTTTGGTTTTGTACAGTATTTCAATGTTTGATGGCTCCCAGAACATATAGCCGGAGATTGCATTCAATTGTTTCACATTCCGTAATTGCATTCTGTGAATAACAGACCTAGAATGAATAGAAATCTGATCCAGGATATGTAAAAGCAGGTTATTTTAAATTATAATTTATTTTTAATGAAATTTATAGGGCTATTAAAAATCAGTAAATTTCGTTCAAAGAGATTTGAGAAGAAATACAGAAGTAAGAATAAGAATATATTAGAGAAAGATAAGAAATACGTTTGTAAATACATTTATCATTATTTAAGTGTGTCACCATCTTATAAAGTATTGTATCCGTATTTTTAAGTACAACTAATATTATAACTGAGCAGCTTATTGGAGAAACCCCATTAGTCATCGTATAGCTGTTTGTATACTAAAAACAAGAACTTATTTTACTTCCTACAGTAGAAACTATATTTGTATCTTTGTGAGTAAAAATTAGTTATATAACTGAATAAAAAGTGCCTGACTAGTGTCAAAAGCAGATATATATCGAGTAACTTGCAAGAAGTACATGAAAACAGCTATATCTAGAAAAAACTGAAAGTAGGTATTCTATAACCATTGTTTGTTGTCAGCATAGTTTTTTATCTCCTGTCTGTCACAAGTAGGCCAGAGTTGAATGATTTCTGCATGAAATGCCTAGATGTTGAAATCGAGGAATGAAGTTCAGTTTTCCCAAATCTTCAATATTTTACTTCTTGTTGGAGATTTGCCCTGTTGGGTATCCTTCATCAAAAAGGAAGCAAAGAAGCATATTTTTTGTTGTTATTTTTCAAACGGAAGTGTGCTTAACTAATCCACCAATGATATTTGGTGTGACTGGAAATATGTGAAAAATGTCTGAACTTCGATAACTTGGGTACTACTCTTTAGCCTTTTGATAAATCACACCCACGTGATTCAATCGAGAGAATTCAGTGTTTTGTAGTATTGGAAAAACGATGATTTGAAATCGAATATCCTCAAAGAATTCATTGCGACTATTTCAAAGCGACCATTCTTACAGGAAGACGAGTTTATTCAGAATGTAAACACTATCAACTCTCTAATGTTTCTTTTGACGACTTCAAAATCGCAATTGAAAGGTTTAAAAAAAGGGTCCTCGGATTAGAAAATATTGATCAAGCGTTTAAAATTTTGAGAAAAGCAAGATCTAATCAAAATCTAACAACGGCGACTTCAAGGAGAAACAATTCCTTCAGGTGGTTCTGTGGAGATAAAGAGCCTGACTTTCAAGCAGCCTGACTTGATGAGTTTCTTATTTACAGATGCATCTATCTGCAAATTATGGGAGTTTGGTGCAAACTCATTTTCGTCAAAATAGTGCCTTTTGGAGTTTCTTAAATAATCGGTTCAATTTTGATTCCACTTCTTTCTGAAGAACACAGAAAGCTAATAATCTGAGCAATTTACTACATAAATAAGTACATTAAGAACAGTAATATAGTTCTCTACTGTCTCATTTATCAGCAAAAGCTAAATACACTAATCAAACTATGAATTATTCAGGAAACGAACTATTACAATTTCACATATTTTATATTTTTGAAAGGTTCCTATTTCTCCTTTTTTATAAATATAATGCAAATATTTATTCATGCCACTACAAACAGAAACCGGAAAATATCTGTATTATTTTTGTTTATTTGTATAACTTCTCCATTAAATATAACTCCATTAAATAATTAAAAAGTTGTGACTATTAAGCACAACAATTGATAAGCGTAAAAATTTGGTAATACTTTATTTATGCTCCAAACTTCTAAATGAATATACAAGTAACTGCGTGAAGCGATAAAACCCTGGGCATTAATTCCTTGTTTAATAAAATGTAATTGTTGCTCGATGATATTTAAATTTGCAAAATTAGTTCTGTTGGATTTTCAATTTACACTCCGATTTTCACTGAACTGAAAAAAGTAATATGAATACTGTCGTTTCTTTCGAAAAAAGATCTTCACATGATAAATTTAATTAAGAGTACATACTTGGGAAACTGTCGTTTTATCATTTTAAAAGGTTATTTAAAAGTCATTTAAATTACTTGTTGCCTAATCTAGGTTATTCAGATGAGCAAATATTTTTTATTAATTTTCTGATTACATTTTGAAATTAATTTAGTATTATTTAATGTATCAGCTCAGAATAAGAATATTGAAAATTAATTTGTTTTTGAGAAATTAGTGTTTTTAATTAAAAATTAAAAGTTATTTGATATGTAATATATTGCGAGTTTATGTCTTTTACTATGTAAGTGTGTGTTGTTAAAATGTATTATTTGAATGGTGATTTTCAAAAGGATTTGCATGGCATAAAATCACGACATGGGATGAATAATTATAAATTATAAAATATTTAATTAAAATGTTAATTTATTTTTGTTGTTATTTTTACTAAAATGATAGTTAAATCTATAATAATAATTTGTTAATTTAAATAATTTAAATGCATTTATCAATACTGTAATTACTTAGTTGAAGTGGAATCACATGTCAAAATTGTGACATGTGATTCCACTTCATATGTATGATGTAAAATAGTATTATTTATTCAGTTTTGAATATAAAAAATGGTCATTTTTTATTTTCAAAAGAGGAAATTGTATGAGTAATTAAACAAATTACGGATATTAAATGTAAAGGGATTTCTTCCGACAATTTAGCATTTCGAATTGAACTAGCAAAAATTCTTAAACCGATTTAAATTAATTTAGAAAAGCTCCAAAGTATATTTATTCCAAACATTTAATTTCAAATTGCATTCTTATTCACTTTTTAATGTTATATTTACCGAAAATGTGTTATTTCATAATGTATTATTTTTGCGTTTTAACTACCATATAAATGCTTATTACGGTGTGCGTTTCTTTAGCTCACAATATTTCTCAGAAAAATTTCATTACAGAAATATCAGGTTTGGTGCAACTTCAAATATTTTTTTCTTAAATTTGGTAGGAATAAATAAATATCTTATAACTAATACAATATTTCTGTTAATAAAAGCCAATAACGTATGAAGTGCCACAGATGGTTATTTCTGGGTTTCACCTTAAATAGCCATCTGTATTTTATTTTAAAATTGTATATATTCTCCATCGACGGAAGTAAACCTTAAAACATAAATACATAATTATTCTCGGCTACTATTCTGTTAGCGAAACTCTAGACGAAAACCTGAAAAATCTTAACAATAACTCACTCAAACTGATTATCGTCCAATGCTTTTTTTATGTTCATATGAGCCTTGTATAAAAAATTGCTGCATTTGTGTTTTCTGGTGAGGAATATCAGCAACATCTAAGAGCGATAATTGAAGCTTTACTAAGAGTCTAGTTAATATTTGCAAATTGCATCGTGGAACCTCATGACTGTGTGGGTTTGTGCACCCATCACTGCCAGCCGCCTGCATGCAAAGAGGTCTCATGTTCGCATCCCGTTAACCCATGGTTGTCATTTCTCCCCTTCTTCTGTGTTGCTACTTCTGTTATGTTCTTTTGTGATTGTTAAAAAATGTTATTTGGAACTAATAAATGTTGAAAACAGGTATTCCGGGTATAAGAATCCAGATGCAGTTCACTATGCACCTCCGATTGCAATAAGAAACCTCAAAAAAAATTCTCAATTCAAACAAAGAAAAAGCAAATTGCATCAGCTAAAATATCTGTTAAAAGTTAAGACAGCATTATATTGCACCTTTGGTTACAAAATACATTTCGTAGAATATGAGGGGGAAGGAAAGTGCAGACGATGATTCTCTTGATTTATATTCATCTTGTAATAAGCTATTGAAAGTTTTGGCTTCATAATTTTAATAAAAAATAAATTACTCCACACGCCGCCAGGGTCGTGTAATGCCTAAGATAGCCATTCTCTCTCGTGTCAGGGTTCGATTCTCGTCATGGTACTTGGGTGTCATTTCGTCCGTTCGACGGAATAAGAGCTTATAGGACGATAATCGGCAAGTGGCAGACCGGGGGAATTGCGTCAGCCTCTCAAAGGAAAATACTTCACCCCGTTTTAATAATTAGCACTTCTGCGTCCTCTGGCAACGCAATGCGTAAACAGCTCTCCTGTCTCAATCTACCACGAGCGCACGCATGCGTAGAACAAAAAATTAATGAACAAGACTCACAACGCCATCTTACAGGCAAATATCATTTAGCTCTTGTACAATGCATCGGTGACCGTCCTTCCCTCCCTTCATAGAAAGCAATACTATTCTCCTGGTAGCCGGTACTTCGGGGATTAGTACTGTCGAATGACTCATAGTCAAGTGTCCTATTTTTGATTAAAAATAAATAAAATAGATATTAATTTACACAATAGCAAGTAACTAACAACAGTGCCTTTTTGAGACTTAAACATAAATACACGTTTGCATCACATTTCATGTGACTGTCCATTCATTTATAAGCAAAAACATAAAGAATATTTTGAATGTAGCATAAAATGCATACTGATAACATACTGAAACATGCTGAATGTACACTTACTTCCATATATCTTTTCAAAACTGGCGTTTAAAACGTGGATTTATTAATATTCACGAGCTACATCAATCAAAAATTTTCTCAAAAGGTGAAGACGTGAAAGGATTTGTAGCATTTTTCAGTACAGTCATCTATTTTAAAGAAGCGTCATGCTAAAAATGAAAAGGGAAAAGTATAAGTAATGATTCTCCGGATGTAATCTTGGAACGAAATTTTCGAAAAAAGTACACAAAAAATTCTACAAAAAAGCATTTTTGATGTAATACTATACACATTTTGAATTAAGATAAGAATCCATATTGTAAGAATCTATTACAATTAAATTGTATCAGCATGTATTATTTGGCAGAAAATTGAAAATAAGAAAGGTATTCGTAAAACTTTGTGGGGGAAAAAAGATATATTTTATATCGATAGATTAATTTTTGTGATTTTTTAAATAGATTTTTACCGTGTTATATTAAAATATTTGACGTACAATTATTATTATTACCTACTAAAGAATTATTGATTGCAATATCTTCTGGTGTAGTACTGGTTACAGGAAAAATGCTTGACATAAGCTATCTTTTATTTGATGAGAAAAAAAAAATAGGATATTACATACGATACATAATATTTTTGACAGTATTTTTATGTGTCAAACTCATACATAATACGTTGCGTTTCGCATTTTCTTTTCCTGCATTTAAACGTAAGATATCACGCTAACATTGGCGATTTTACATGAAGGAAATTCACTTCAGAAAAATTGTAATAGCCTTTTTAACTCTTTAATGCATAGTGAAACAAATTTGATACAAGGTTTTATTTTACAGATTATATTAAAGATACTTCAGGAAAAGGGATTTTATACACGATGTATCTTTCTGAAACATTAATAAAATTTCACTTCATTCTATTACTTTTAGCTCTAAATTGTTTTATGCAGCTGTATACAGGGTTATTCATTATTACACCGACAGACTCAGGGGTGTATTAGCTGAGCTCATGTGGAGCATAAATCTACCTAGGAGCACTCTCCGATCTCTAACCGTTTTACAGTTATTGCGGATTTAAGGAAAAATCTCTGAAGCCTTCAGTATCGCTCATTCGTAATTTTAATAAACAATCTACACAAAAACGCACACAGTAAAAACGAACGGGGAAAATACTATGCAAAATGCACCAATTTCTGTATTTAATTTTAATGGCGTTTTACCAACACTGAATCAGTAAAAAAGTGCAAAATAAAACATTTGCCAAAATATTTATTTCGCTATTCTGCAAACACCGACTTAGCAACAATAAGCAAAATTTCTAAAAACTGGGCCGTTCCAAAAGCTTCAAATTACGCTAACAATAAATCATATCGGTTGTCTAGCTCAGGTGAAATCAAGCCAAATGTTTTCCATAATCATTGAATTTCATGTTCTTTGAAAATCAAGCTTCGCCATAGCTCGGCCTTATGAACTTAAAGTTCACTTTTGGAAATATCTGTTATTGAACAATCCATTAGTGATTCTTTTATTTTCTTCTTTTGTATTATGTATTAGAAGATGTTGCCCATCTTAAAATCTTTATATTCTTATTTTTCATATCCTCCTGTGATATTTCAAAAGTATCACTAATTTCTGATTTATATATTTCCCCTAAAATACTCTAGATCAATGAATTCTACATTCAGACTATGTAATTTTACCACAATTTAAGACCTTTAGAACACAACAATACGAATTTCTTTATATACCTCTCCGTGTCATAATATATAAAAGTTTTAAATATCTTATGGACATTTAATATGGCATTTTACTCATGGAAAAATGTATGCATAGCGTGTAAAGCTTATTTTGAGTAACCAAAGAAAAAAATTCTGCGTCATACCCTGTGGCTGGCAATTTTATGAAAAATATTTTTAATGAACTGTTCTGCAAAGAAAATTAAATCAGTGCACATATG
This sequence comes from Cheiracanthium punctorium, assembly GCA_038373885.1. Lineage (NCBI taxonomy): Eukaryota > Metazoa > Arthropoda > Arachnida > Araneae > Cheiracanthiidae > Cheiracanthium > Cheiracanthium punctorium. The sequence goes on from JAWZYV010016657.1 coordinate 257,809, forward strand.
AGTATATTTTCATACTATTGACTTATTTTTTACGAATGTATTGCATATTAAGATGAAGTTGCACGAGGGCTGTGAGGAGGGATGCTTTGGGCGGAGAACTTTGGAAGGGGTTGTAATACGTAATCGCATTATATCCGGAGAAAACTACCAAAACTCCAGACCGTTAAATTGATATCCGCGATATAAGCCGGAACCTTCAGCCATCTACTATGTCCACTCGGTGAGCGTCCTTATTTTTTTTTTTTTTACGAAAAGAATGATTTTATATGAAAACGACATAGGAAATTGGACTAAGAATACATTTTTTGGGATGGTATAAATTAAATAAAATTATTGAAAATAATGCTTCATTCATCATATTGCTTCTGAAATTTTCGAATGTTTAATAAACCGCAAATTACTTACTCTACTTATATTAGTAACTTACTTTTCAAAGAAAACATTGACAGGTTGGGTAGCATTAGTCTGAGTGTTAATGTGTATTCCGATTCATTATTTAAAAAAGTTATAAACGATAATATATATATATTTTTTAAATCCTTACTCAGTTTTGTCTCTAAACTACTTCTGTACCAATGTTTGGGTCTTGTATTCTAATTTCTCACAGAAGAAGGGAATAGCCAGATAACCTAAGTAAATATACATTTATAATTGAACAAAAAGAAGAATGAACTTCTGACAGTAGTGGATATCATCAAAGTTTGATCATTACATCATGAGCCACAGCTGACGAAGGTGTTCATTAATATTCGCGACAGGGTAATTAAAAAAATGTATCATTATCTAGAGTTCCTTTACGCCTATGCGACTCCCTCTGAAGAGTCTGTTGAAAACTTAATGATTTCATCATGCCCCGTTTAGGAAAAAAATATATCGCTTATAAAATTAATTAGATAAGGTTTTGTGCACAAAATACCAGCAATTAGGGAACTTATTAACTGATCTGTTTTCTGTAGGCTTTTATAATGTACGTGTATCATATTAATGAAAGCTAAAATGAGTTATTTAATATAGAAATTTCAGAACATAAATTTGTCATGAGAAGCATTTCGAAAACTCGAAAGTTTACTTTTAATATTACAATTTTACTATTATTTGGCTTTTTAATATCTTTTCTAATTTTTCACATGTTGTTGGCAGTAAGATAATAAACAAATTTGAATAGAAAGTGTTATTTTATAGCTTCTTTCTCAAGTAAAATATATAACCATAAGAGAAAAACTGAATGATAAAACTTTTTATGTCTTTGTTCTTGGTAAAATTCAATTGTTATGTTTTAAAATTCATGTATGTTTTCAACGCATAAAATATTTCAACAAATTATGTATTTTTGATAGAATTATAATACCACTTGCTAGTATTGCCACTGTCTTAATAGGATTATACTAAAATTTATAGTACTTAGGAAAGGAGAGGCACAAATGAGTATTTTTAAAACACGTTGAAAATTTATTCCGTATTCTTAAATTTCTTAGAGGCATCGACTTACTTTTTCTTTTCTTTTTAGGTGAATCTAGTATCTTTTAAGACTCATCGTTTCTTTTGAGCAAAATATAGAATCGTTTACAGTGAGATATATGATGAATAATACATTTCTTTTTAAGGAATTATGACCTGAATTCTTATTATATCCGGTAATACCACCCTTAAATCCAGAAATCCAAATAAGCTGAACACGTATCGGAAACTTAATTCCATCCAATTTATAAACATCGTCAGCAGTACTTTTTTATCTTGTGTGAGGATATTTATGTATGCCATCAAAATTAAATGAATTGTATAAATTAAATGAATTAAATTTAATGAATTCCTTGTTGTTTATCCTTTCATAAATCCAGTAGCAGCATAGATCAGCGTTGCAGATGTGTATTAGACGTCAGAGCAGAACTTTGCCTGCTGATGTCCTCTAGTAAATTATCGTTCTTCACTAAGGAACGAGGCTTATATTCAATATTACTAACTAAAAGCCGTTGTGGAGGCAATTACAATGCGCGTTAGAAAGAACATTTGACGAAAATATGTATGCACTGTCTATATTTAATCTTCGTCCACCTAAAATAAATAAGTTCATATTCAATTTTTATTATATACCCATATCGATTTTCATGCTCTTCTGGAAACTCGTGGAAACTTTTGGCATTCAAAAATTTCGTTTTGTGTACACAGCCTTTCTTGTATCCATTCAGACGATTTGTTTGTTAAAAAATATTAAACTTTGTATTCTGGAAAAACTATTTTAAACGATTTGGAATCACACTTTCCTTTCAGAGACCGATAACCATGATGAATAGGACGTCATATCGATTACAACAGCTCATTTTGTCACACAAATGATTCATTTTTTTTTTTACTCTCGGAAATAAAATGGAGCTGAAAATAGAAAAAAAAATCGCTTAAAAATGAGGGAACCGGTACGATTTTCAGATTTTTTAAAATATATTTTTATACCTAATTATGAAAATTTTCAAGCGGATCGTATAAACAGTGTACATGTTACTTCGCTTTTTCTCCTTTTTAATCATTTTGAACTTTTTAATCTTCTTGGAGCAATGGCGGTAAGATGTTTGCATTGAAGTGATTGCTCGGAATGGTTACAGACAGGGATCTGCGTAACTGTATAGTAGGATGCATGAGGTTAAGTGCGAATTCTTTTTTATTTATTAGTTCGCGTATATGTTCAATTCTTCAAACACTTCTATGTGACAAACTGTACCTAATGCACCCTATCACTCTCCTATCACTGTTCTCAAATCGTTTCGGAAGACGCCTGTTTAACAATACGAAATGCTTTTCTCTTTGAATTTGGCTTCCTCTCTTATTTTTCAGCTTCCTGGTCTTCCATTTAAGCAAACATTAGCGGAAAAACAAAATTTGTCTGGCGGTATGGTTTTTCATTTAATCATATTTATATTTTTTAATGCACATTATATCATTTTTATGCTACACACGCAGTATGCCGAATTTGGTAGACACCGAACCTTTCTTACATAAGTAGATTATTTTGAAAAAAATCAGAATGGCTACTTTAAATAGAAAAAAAAACTTGTTGGCTTAAAATTTTGTCATTAACCTAAATTTGTTTATTTTCCTCCATTCGTTCTTTTCCAAACACAACTTAAATTACTGCGCGAAAGAATATGATTCTACCTGTTCCAAATGGCATTTTTAAAAATTATGTTTATTTTATTTTACATTATTTAATTTTTAAAAATTAATTTTTATTATATGAATACATTAATCTTTTGTAATCAAAAAATATCTATATATTTTTAATATCGTATCAGCAATGCATTTATGTCCCATGGAGTTCTAGTCTGGATGCGCGTCATTCATGCCTAAATCATAAACGAGGTCTCAGCTGATAATTTTACAAATTCAAATAATTTTTAATGAATCTTTTTTACTAGTTTTAATATCTATCTTAGCTTTTATTCTCCTTATGAGTTTCTTTCTCTGTTGGATTCCTGTATACAACTGATTATTATAAGTAAAATGTTTAAAATGCTACAATTTAATTGCAAATAAAACATTTTTTCACATTCATATTTTATATAAAAGCACAGTTTTACTCTCTGAAATATTCATTAATTTTGTTTTGTTGTTAAATGTATAGTGATGAAATCATTCTGAACGTAAAACATTGTAAATATTTATCAAAGTTTCCTTTGTGATTTTTTTTATGGTTTGATGAGCTAGAACGGGTAGTTTTATAAAATTCTTTTTTTATCATAATATAACGTAGTTTGTTTATAAATATTTATAGTTTGCTTATTTTTTCACACATTAGATTGCAATATTTGTGCACATTTAAAAGTTTATTTGTTCATTTTGCAACATAATTCCAGCCCTTGACTGCACATTAAAATTCATGTACTTTTTTGAGCCTCCAAAAATCTCCCGATAAAGTAATACAATCGTGAAAATTTGAGATTTTCTCCTACTATTTTATATTCAAAAAGGCTAAACAACCTATTTTCAGAAAAGCGCTTTTTTACAAAATTTTTGTTTTTAGTAATACTGTAATGTGGAGTGGTAAAAGTTAGGCTTGGTTAATTTTATATTTCAAACTGCTCCTAATACTTTTTTAATGAGCATAAATGTTGTCTACTAATGTCTGAAAATATAATCTAAAAATCCATTAATAACTATCTATAGACATTTTCGATCAGAAAGAAATGCCTTCTCATTTTAACTCTACCTTGCTCTGCAACAATGATGAGTCGGAATATAATATTTATCTAGAACCTATGTCTAGCAGCCCTAGACATAGTATTTTTAAATTTTAATAATAAGAAATAAATAAAATTTGATAAATTTATTACTTTTTCTTATTTTTAAAATTTATTACCCATTTTTCTCCGCCTTTATGGAAGAAATAGTTATATAAAATTCATTCAGATGTGAAGGTAATGAATGCATTGCATAAAAGTAACACAAAAAAGTTGAATATTTGATAAGTAACTGAAAGCAGCCCACGAATACAAAAATTGCATGTTTTCATACCCATTTTACCTAATTATATCTTATTCGGAATTATTGTTCTTTTTGCAGAGCTTTGGATTATCCCCGAAAACACAAAAGGCCTTTTTTTATTCTCGCCTATCAATTTTCTCTGTATAAATTAACGTTTCTTAGATTTAATCATGAATATTTAAAAACATCTCATATTACAGAGATATTTTATATGATTCTTAAAGAACGGCAGTAATTTTAAAACATCAAATATAATTTTATGTAAAAGAAAGAAACATCATATTCTTTAAGTAAACATTCTAAAGTATCATTTACCTATTTATGAAATCTAACGTTTGTACTTCCATAAAATGTACGTATAGCCAGTATATGTAAAACCAGTTTTTTTTTTCAGTAAAACCTCGAATTTAGGGGGAAACAAACGGCGGAAGCCATGTTTTACACCGCATATATTGATATTTTAAATTGTTAAAAATTTAATTTATTCTAAAATAAGTAATAGCACGTAAACAAGTCATAAAAACGCTTACATGCAACTGTACGAAATATATATACAGTTTTACAGTAAATCACAACGTATTCCTGGTAAGTCGTGATAGGAGAGCCAAAGTGCTACAACTTTAACCCTGATATGTATGACCGAAAATCAAATTGTTTTCGAGAAAATTGAATATCCAACATTTTTTCTTGAATGAACCAAAATTCGACTTTCAAATGCAAATTTAAAAAAATCAATTAATTAAATGGGTTTCATTTTTGATTTGTTTTCGTAGCTGAAACTCTTACTGAGTTGAAGTGATGATAAAAAAATTGCAAAAGTACTTCAAAATTTAAATTAATGCATTTTTTAAAATTTTTAATTTACTTTCTTCCTTTCAAAAAATGCTGTTTATCTCAAAATATACTATTACAGCAGGCGTACAAATTACAAATAAAATTTGTCAAATTAATCAGCCGTCCCAAAAGTATTAATGTCCGTATAAAGAAGATGCGTTTAATTAGCGCAGGTAAGAAAACGAGAAATGATGCGGCTTCATTCCTTGTTTAGAATCGCCAATAACCAATCAAGTTACCATTCCTCTTAATAATTAAGCTCTTGCTTGAGCCTCGTCAGATTGTGAGTCTCAAACTGGTGTGTAATGTGTCGTTATGTTAGTTAAATTCGATTGTGTTACGTAAGCACATTTTGTTGATTAGCCAGTTAACAAGAGAATGTGCTTACGCAACGAAGAGTCGAAAATAGCACGATGTCACAGCACATTTCCGTTTGATATTCACAATCTGATGTGACCAAGATCAGATGAAAACAGTGATAACTTGAAGCGCAGTGAAGCGCATTAAAACAGTGATAACTTGATTGGTAAACCAACGATTCTAAGGAATGAAAGGGGCGTTTTTACCTGCTCTAAGTAAAACTCACCCTTTACGAATTACATGTCTTTAGATAGACATTTATACCTTTTTGGACGGTTGATTATTATTGGTGGAAATTTCACTTGTAATTTGCGCGCTTACTGCATTAACCTTTTTTGAAAGAAAAAATGTGAAAAGTAAAACATTGCATGTAAACTTCATGAATTTAAAATTTCAAGTATTTTCACACTTTTTTTATAATTACGTAAGTTTAGAGTGTAGTCATCTACGAAAATAAATTAATGAAACCCATTTAACTATTAGATTTTTTTATTTGCACTTGAATGTCAAATTTTAGTATATTCAAGAAAATATTCGAATCAAATTTCTAGAAAATTATTTTTTCTGACCTGCTCATAAGGGTTAAAATTGCAGCATTTTGACTCCCCTAACACATCTTACCAGGAATACGTTGAGTTACCAGTAACCCTGTGTACGTTACATTTGAAACTATGCCTTATAATTATTGGAGAAACAAGTTTTTAATTACAAACAAACTTTGCCTAAACATAGGATTCGTATTTATTACATTTTAAAGCGAGAATTTTAGTGGTAATATCTTTTTTTTTCATATAATCCATCTGAAGATGGACACCTTCCCCTTTTTTTTCCCGTCTATCCTCCTTCGAGGACGATAATCAAAATGCACTGAAATTATTATATAGGTATTCGTGAGTTCTGTATTTTGCAGGAAGTATTTCACGGATATCGATTTTTTTCTTTGAGATCACGCGCCTGATATGTGACCCCTAAGATTACGAATTTCGGAAAATGCTCTCTAATCTAGCGCTTACGGTAAAGAAATGACGTATTTGCAATTTTTTGTATTATTAGTTTCAGTAGTTGTGGCCAGGCGAAATATTGACATACGGAAAAACGTAATTACCCTGTACCCAACTCAATACCACAGAATACACTCTTAAAAATTATTTCTTTAATTCACCAAAATTTTTCTGGCAGTAGTGATGCCGGAATATCTCCGTTATTTGACTAATACCAGTTTCTTTTTTTTTATTGTCAACTGAAGAAACTTCATAAGATTCATAGAATTTTTTTCCTCTTCTTCAGATTCCTGGAAGAAGAATTCAAGGAAATATTAAGTTTCTGTAGAGTACGGAAAATATTCGTTGAAAAATGACGGATAAATTAGTATATAAACACGAGTTCCTCTGAGATTGCGCTCTTCTGGCTTTCACTCATGTTTCTTCAATAAATGAAACATTGATCCCTGAAAGTCTTGTTTTAAAATGCACTAATTAATTGTTAAGACACAATTAGTTTGTCATTACAATCAAAGTAAATTTTTGTTCAATTCAGTGTGCAAAAGGCCTTACCTTAGGATAAAATCAGTAGCAAAACGCTGTGGATAGGTCTGAGTAAAGGAAATATAAGAAAAAAAAAATCTGAAACCTTTTCATATTTTAAATACGCACCAAAGTGCTATATATTAAAAGCGTATATACGTATTCGTGAGTTCTGTATTTTGCAAGAAGTATTCCACGGATATCGATTTTTTTCTTTGAGATCACGCGCCTGATATGTGACCCCTAAGATTACGAATTTCGGAAAATCGTAATTTATGCGTCGTCCCTATTTTCTTCCTTATTCCATATGGTTGGAAAGTGTATCATTCTTCATGAGTGAGCAGTATTTTTCTTCCTTATTTTATAAAAACCATCTTTGGAATCGAAATCTATCTTAAAATCGCCTACTAAAACTATTTTACAATCTTCGCCAAGTATATTATAACTATACTTTACCGTCTTAAATATTGTTTCGAATGTGCTTAATAATCCATGAGTGTGCCGTGTTTGTCTTTCTTGGGTTGATTTCTACTCTAACGCCCCAACTCTCGCCAAGGTGGCGATCATTAAACATATAGAGTAACCATGACGATTTTTTGTATTTATGTGGCAATCGTAATTTAGAATTAAAAGGGCGATTTGAAACAACCTGTAAGTACAGCATTCCGTTACATTTTTATTTATTTTGGGTTGCCAATTAATGTAGTTTTAATAATTAAGTGCCTTCAAATTCCTTAACAGGTGCGTTTATCACTAATTTGTTCACTTTATTTTTCATGTAGTTGTTTAGGGAGCGTATAAACTTGTGCATAACTCCTAGAGACCCATGACTTCCAAGCTCGCCAAAGGGGGGGGGGGAATTTTTAGGTTGGCGAAAGTAGGGGCGTTAAAATAGGAATCACCTCTTTCTTGAACCATAAAGCACATCTTTGGAATCCAAATCTATCTTAACCTACGCCTATTGATACTGTTTTAAAATCTTCACCAATCATATTGGAAGTATAGGCATATTCCAAATACATCTCGTAGACATTTTAAATACTGTTTGGAATGAGCATCATAATCCATGAGTGTATGGTGTTTTCCTTCTTCGTTCCATAAAACACTTCTTCGTAATAGAAATCTATATTAAAATCGCCTACCAAAACTGTTTAACCATTTTCGCCAGGCATAGTCAAACTACACCTTTATAAATACTATTTGGAAAGTGTATCATAATCTATGATGTGTACCGTATTTTTTTTCACTATTCTATAAAACACTTCTTCGGAATTGAAATCTATATTTAAATCGTCTACAAAAACTATTTTACAATATCGCCAGGCGTTTTCTAACTATACTCAAAATATATTTATAATAGATTGTAGCATTTTGGCACCCAGTTTAGCGATCATTTATTTAAAATTGCAAACCTTGTGCGACTTTCAACATTTTATCAACGCCTCCCCCCCCTCCTCCACGTTATCTAGATAAACACATTTCAAAAGTGACTCGACGCGAAAATTGTACCAAAATCGTGTCTACACAAAAGCAAGGTTGAAATTAATAGCACTCTAATGCTTTAAAAAAAAAAAAAAAAAAAAAAAAAAAAAAAAAAAAAAAAAAAGAATTTAGCAATATTTAAGCTTTTTCGTCTTTGAAATATTTTATAAAATAATCTGCATTAACTAACCTTATATTTTAATTACCGAGCTCGAATACAACTTACAAGTACTAAGTATGTAAATAATTTTTCTAAAAATATCTTTAAATAGCAGTTCAACTCATCTCCAGGGATTCAAAGAAGTATGCTCTGTTGGAAGAAAATTTTTCTACGCAATTATATGACACTCGAGTACGTTAAGAGTACTTTTTGAAAAAGAGTAGTGCTAGACATCTCGTATGTTTGCTAGACTGTAGTAAACACTGGATGATTTTTAAGAAAACTGCCGACTGTACGATGAACTGTGGAAAAAATGTAAATAGCTCATCTTTAAGTGAATTTCATTATGACAGTTAATAGTGATTTTTTCGTATTCTTTCATATAAGTTCTTTTGAAGCTTAAAAATAATCAATTCACAATACAAAATAAGTTACTTTGATCTTTTATATCTTTCACTTAAGGTCTTTTAAATTCTTTTGAGTCTCGTATTGTTTTAGTATATCAAGTTTTTACATCTTTAAAACACTGTTAAAAAAATCTGATGTGGAGATCATATGACTTCATTTGTACGCCTGTTAAAATACACACAAGTTTGATGCATTTTATTTAAACTTATTTCAGATGAAAGAGAAATATATTTGAATAACATTAAGAAGTGACAATTTCTCACCAAATGTAGGGAAATATCGCCAAACTGATTATTTTTTTTAACTTATTTGCGGAGCAAAATTTGGCTTCATGTGTGTGCAATTTTGCGCATTTCCCAATGTTTTTTCATGCATTTTAACGTATTGATAGTTTCTTCGTTGACTTCGCAAAAAAAAAATATAAAAAAGCAAGGTCGATTTTAATCATGAAAAGAGGTACTCAGCCAAATATTACAGCAGCGTCAATACAAAATTTTATCATTTTTCAGCTAATTGTTTTTGAGTTACACGAAATACACACATATATACATCAAGACAGAGTGATTAAAAATGAATTTATTATGGGTCAAAATAGGTCATACATACATATGAGTAGAAGCCACGTAGGAATCAGGTAAATTCAGGGATGATCAAAATGGATTTTCTCTCAAAACCCGAAAACGAAATTTTTCGACATAGGGTAAGTGAACTACGGGCTAGGGAGTGAACTAAGTAAAATCGATAGTGCAGCTTTGACCAAGTCTGAGCAGATCATTTTTAGTGATACAAACTTAATACTTTTATCATGCAATTTCAATTATGTTTTTTATTGACCCTAAAATTTTCATGAGATACAACAATTTTTTCAAGCTGAAAAATGTTTCAAAGCTTTCTCTAGCGTGTGTGTGTATTTGCCTCATCCAGTAGGGTAAGTGCATTTCTGTTTCTATCTCCTATAATAGGTACACTAGGAGTATGGTGGAGTTAGGACATATAGAATATTTTGAGAGCTTTCTAACACTTTTTGCAGAACTGAATTATCTCTCATAGTTTTTGCGATACGAATTTTTTATGTGGTGAGAAAACTCGATCGTTAAATTACTTAGAAACATTATTTTGATTTTACTTACCAAATTGAGTTAAATTCAAGTCCAGTTGTCGTTAATGAATGTTTTTGATAAAGAGTGTCCTCTCTTAAGGATTATTTTTATTTTTAACACTTAAAACCTTTTTTTCCCCTTGAAAATGTGTGAACAAAAATGAAATCGTTGCTATGAAAACACTTATTTAATATTTACGCTATGTACACCATCTTATCCACTTTTTTTTTCTATTGGATATTGTTTGAGGAGAATTGTATGTTAAAGCTGCTTATCCTCTGTGCCCCAGTGAAAGTTCTGGTAGCACTTTCACGATATCTTTGTCTGTTTAATCTCACCGATGGAGAATTGCAAGTTGTTTATATTCGTATTAGGTATTTTTCTCAAAAACCTTACTACTGAGTTGTTAAGAATGTTTAAGGATTGAAATATCCCGACAAAATGCTTCACTAATGAACAACTAATAAACAAATGTGCAACAACATTATTTTAGGCATAAAATTTACTTGGTCGGCCAAGTATTTGGTGTATGCACTTGTCCAATACCAACAAAAACGCGGGGCAAGTGCATAACTCCCCTTTTTTTAAACAGTAGCACATGTAAACAAAATAAAAATATTAATTAATAAAAAGTACGTTTAAGAATGTAAAAGAAGAGTCATTAAAAATAGAAAAAATATTAATTCATTTTTTTTCATCATTCATTCATGCTCTAACACTCCCTAAGAATGCTTCTTTCACTTCGTACAAAGAAGTAAAAATCTATTTTTTGTATTATTATCAGTCAATAAATTTGAAACAATGGCTTCATATTTCATGTAAATATGTCGCAATGTTTTAAAATTGTACATTGCTAAAATTTCAGCGAAACACTAACATTCTGATAAAATCTATGTTACTTTCTGGGATTAATTTAAGAAATACACTGCAAATTCCCAGCACACATTGGGAACATATTTGGAACACATTTATTGGAAAAAAGTGTTCCAGTTACCTAAAAGTGTTCTGAAATGCGTTCCGAATGTGATTCTTTATAAAGGAAGTGTTCCGAAAGTGTTCTGAAAATGTTCTGAAAGTGTTATGCTTAGGATATTTGTTAATCTAAACTTAGGAACACATTTGAGAACAGATTGGGAACACCTTAAGAATAGATTGGGAACACATATTAGGAGCACATTTGAGTACAGATTGGGAACACTGGTGAAATCATTGCTTTCTTTGTTACAACGCTATTGTTATGAGCGAGTAGCCCGGACGGTATAGCATTGGCCTCGAGATCGGGAGGTCCGGGGTTCGAATCCCGCTGCCGGTAAGTGAGAAAAAAATAAAATCCAAGTCCACAAATTAATTCTAAAATTCAATAACAAATGACAGCATTAAATTATAGGAATTAACTAAAATTAAATAATTCATTAAAATCAGTTCCAAACTCTAAAAAATTCTAAGTCCAATTCCAAAACTAAAAAGTAGTTCTTAAACATAACACCAGATTGCAGCACTAAAAATGCAATAACAAATGGCAGCATTAAAATTAATTAATTAATAATTAAATAAAATAACTAAAATGTCCCAATCGAAATATAGCAGACTCCAAATCCAGAAAAAATACAACTCAACCATCCAGGATGGAAACAACTTAACTCCACCCCTTACGCCAATTGCGGCCGCGCCCCTTGATGACGTCACTTCCGCCGTACCTGCGCTTACTTTTTAGAAAGTGTTCTCAAATCTAATCCTAAAAGCATTCCTTAAAGTGTGCTAAAAAGGATGACAAAATAAGTGTCCTAAAAAGTATTCTGAAATGGGTTCCAAACAGTGTTCTCAAATGTGTTCCAAAAAGTGTTCTCAAAAAGGGGACAAAATAAGTGTTCCAAAAAGTGCTCTGAAATGGGTTCCAAAAAGTGTTCTACAATGTGTTCCCAAAAAGTGTTCTCAAAAAGGGGACAAATAAGTGTTCCGAAGTGTGTTCCAAAAAGTGTTCTGAAATGAGTTCCAAAAAGTGCTCTGAAATGTGCTTTTAAAAGTGTTCTCAAAAAGGGGACAAAATAAGTGTTCCAAAAAGTGTTCTAAAATGTGTTCAAAGATTTGCAGTGTATGTAACAATCTATTTTATGTTTAATGCAAACGTTTCACTTCATTTTACTAGCAATAATCCAAATAATAACATTAATATTAGTAACATTTTTAAAAATGACTGCATTTTATGATGCTAAAATATTTAAACATTCATGATTTTCAGAGAAGTGTATTACCTTTGCAAACGGATACAATTACACATAGAGATTGTGTGCCGTTTCTCCCTTCGAAATACAGTAAGCGGTCACTTTTTTTAAAAGATCATTCGCAAAATAACTAAAATTCCAGCAGATGAAAGGTTTAATTTCTTTGTATATTAGATGTTTTTTTTTACTATCTAGAAGAGTTAGTAGTTCATTGTGGTAACGTAAAAATATTGCTTTTAAGCGACACAAAACCATCTTTGATGATAGAACGTATAGTAAACCTGCAGTATGTTGGCAAAGTTAAAAGCAACTAACGAGAATGTTTATTTAAACCAATATCTTATGTAATTAAAAAGAACAGAAATGATATATTTCTGCAACTAGCTCATTAATATGCATGAATTATTTCAAATACAATCTATAATCTAAAAATATTAAGTTTATCAGCATCAATTCATTCCTCTTTTACTCATTTTAAATTTTTTGAAGTTTATATCAGTACAGTGCTGCTGTTTATTTATATGACAAATTTAATTACTTTTTCAAAAGCAAATATTTTTAAATTAAAAATTTACCTATAGAGAAATTTATTCATCCGTTTATATTCAGTTCCCTAGAATTCATTTCTCTACAACTCTATCAACTTTTGAACGATATTACACCGCAGGAAGTTTTCGACACAAATATAATAACGAAATCCCTTCTCTGTAAGCTGAAGTATTTTTTTTTTTTTGTAATAAAATACCCTTCTATCACGTCTCACACAAGGACGTGATAGCATTCATCATAAGTTTCGCCATTTTTCAAAAAATGAAAACTATAACGTGGAATTTCAGCATTACGATAAGAAAGGTCTGGCAAGGAATATCTAAACAAAATGCGCTGGAAAAAGCTTTTGAAACATTTTTAGTAAGGGCTTTATGTACATGAAAAGAGAGCTGATGATAAATATATTGACGCGTGTATGGAAAAAAATAGACTAATTTCAAATAGCATCAAGATATTGCTCGGTCTGATATAGAAAGTTATATATGGATAAATTAAATCTGTTGTTTCAAAACTATGCAAGATTAGGAATGGATTAAGTATATTGAAAACAAATGCATTAAGTATTTTAAAATGTCATTTTTCTTTTTTCCAAGTTCTCCATTTCATTTAGGAACAGTAAGCGTGAATTAAAGAAGTTATAAAACATTCTGATAATATTGCAATTAACACGAAATATTCCAAGTACAATGTGCATTAAAATATTTTGAAATTACAATTTGTATTTAGATAATATTTTTCATCTTCTTTAAAGTGTCATGATATGGTAAAGCGCATAACTCACACATTTCACAAAAATCAAATCAAAAGGTTTCGTACTGAAAAACATTCTGAAGTACAGAGTGGTCATAAAAAACTTATACAGACTTCTGTGTTGTATGCTATGATATAGCTGATATATGGATCTCTGGAGGCTACTCCATTACACCGATCAGATTTCAAATAAAGAAAAACAGAGGTATGAGCTAAAAATTCGGTAAACCGAAACAAAGTGGAAGTGGTGTTTACGATTATAGGTACAGAAACTTGAAATTTTCGAATGGCAACATCCACATTTTCAAGGCACAAAGTGTTTAGCACATGCAAAAACTCTAAAGAACGTTGGAACGGTACATGAGTCACAAAAAACGTACCTGTTATCCTCTATAAAAAAAAACTGCTTTTCGGACGGGCAATAAAATCACCATCGGGGCGCACGGAGAAAATTTGCATGTGACACAGGGAAGACACTTATCACAGTATACCGTTTGGCTTACATTCAGGGTAAAAATTCAATAAAAAGTGTGGTGGGAATGTTGCTTCCTCAGTCGGGAGCTCGCACATGCCGGTAAGTTGAATGATTCTGGCAGCGTAAGTGTGTTTTTGGTGGCGGTTCGCAAAGCTGCTTTTTTTTTCCCTGCGTGTGTACCGCGTCCGTTTCTTCTGATCACGAACTGTTCCAGCTGCAAGGTTTACGCATTCGTTGAAAATTTTGCGACGAGTAAAAGTGGTCGATTCATAGTCATGTAATGGTTAGTACGTTGTTCTGCCGTGCCAATGGTCCAGGTTTTGTTTCCCGGGTCAAGGTTGACTGAGCTTTTCATCCCTTGAGTGGGTCGATAAAATGAGAACCGACCTTTTGTCTCCAATTGCTTAGACACTAAACATTGAGGGTTTTGCATCAGGCTGATCACCTGGCCGAGGCTTATGCTTGCGAGTGCCAAAGCCCATGACTGCGAAGGCGCGCAGAGGCAACGCAGGCCCTAACCCCAAGTGTGTTGTTGCAACAGTGTTTAGTTTAGTTAGAGAAAAACTTCTCGTTACCTTTCAAAAATTTCAAGTTTCTGCACCTGTAACCGTAATCAATCTATTGCCGTCCATAGAATTCAGAGCTCATATCTTTGAAAAACGATATCTTAATTCTCGTCTAGATCGGTTAAATGTAGCGATCCCTAGATATCCATGTTCCGGCAAAGTTTTTTTTTATCACCACCCTGTATTTTATGTTCAAACTAAATGCTTCTCACTTGAACCAAGAAGTTTTAACAGTAACAATTTAACAGCAATTTACAATACAGATATTACCATGCGACAATAAATTTCGTGGGATTTTTTGCACATTTACGGTGAGTTATGGAAAAAACCTGTATACAAAGCTACATTGAAAATAAATACTTTTCTATACTCTAATGAAAATATTTACGAAGCAAAAATGATTTTTAACTATTCGCTATTATTTTTTTTTAATTACAGGTCAGCGCTTGTATGAATAAGATTCACTCCTATAGCAAGAGTTTTCTGTGAGCTGAACAATTAATGAATAAAATTAAACCAACACAACCGGAAGCGTTCTGCATAGTTAATTCTAAGTTCTTAAAATGTTTCACCTCTGTAAATCTCACCCTTTATGCATAACAAGAATATTTTGCCGCATTAAAAAAATGTTCTTTTTTATGCTTTCCTGTAGATTGTTTTCCAACTTTAATAAATTATGTCACAAACTGTTCTTTTTTAAAAACTAGAGGGAAAAAGAACCCCCCCCCCTCGCTTAATTTTGGAGTGCAGCCAACTCTATACGTGTTTACTGGAATAATTTCTTCCCGTAATAAATTATTCCGTTTCCAGCTTTTTGTTTTCGGAATGTTTCTTTTAAGCCGAGAGAATAAAAGATAAATCGGGTTTCTTCTTAATACAGCTAAAATAACACGGGAAAAAAAAGGAAAAAAAATCTTTGTCCGTATAAAAGACAATTGATGGAAGAATTTTTCGAATACAGATTGGTGATGTGTGAGGGATTTTTTTTTCTTCCTGTTAGAAGACCACGGTATGGAAAAGTTGCATTAGGCATGAATTGATTTGAAATCACTTTTTATTTTCTTTTTGATAAAAGTGCGATTGTATTTTTTTAGTTGAAAATCTTTCAGTCACTTCTATAAATAATCTCAATCAAAATGTTAATTAATGCTTTAATTCTTAATTTCCTTTTATATCCGATCACAAAAAGAGTTCAGCTCATCGCTCCAAAAGTGTTTTTATATACCTGGTATAATTATATCAGTACTCGATATTCATAGCTTGGTAAATTAGACATCTCTTTTTAAGTAACAGGAAACTATTAAGTTTTATCTTTTACAAATTTTAAGTAAGACAGTTTTTTTCTATGCTGCTAACCCTAATAGAAATGAAGATGTGCGCAATGCATAATTAACTATTTCTTAGGTTAACTTCTAAAATGAAGCTCATAACACAAATATTTTTTGCAAAGTTTAGCAATTTGTTACTAGGAGACACCTAGATGTGTATTTAAAAATTCTGATAACAACAGTAACTGACCATTTGAAGTATTTGCTACAATATTCCGAGTTTCCTACTTGTCTGCATCTCATATTTTCTTTCCTTTGCACAACAGTTCAGAGGAAGATTTTGCGCTCTTTTTGATCAGCCTACTGAAAAATCACTTGTACGCAGTCAGAATCTGAAAATTGTGTTTTGTCGAGTGTATTCTTTTCCACTCCGTTTGTACGACATACGCATAAATATAAGCCTTTTCTTTATTGGTATATTATTTGACAACTCGCTTGAAACAAGAAACAGAAATTCAAATTACTCGATCCATGCAAATATTTTTGATAATTTTATTTCGAAAACAATATTTTTAAAAATCTAAAATTAAATTAATTCAAACGAAACTAATTCAATAGAATTAAATCAATATTTTTTCATAAACCAAAATCATTGTCCATCGACGAATTACAAAATAAAGAGATATTATATACAGCGTGTCTCAATTAAATAATGCCACCGTGACTGTGCTACGAAACTGGATACGAAACAGACGAATAAAAACGGGACATATATCTTAACCTCTTGAGATCCAGGACGCACGACGCATACGTCCTGATTTTATTGTAGACCACCAGACGTACACTGCTTAAGTCCTTAATTTTATTTGTATCTGAGTTGTCGTTTTCAATTTTCTGGTAAGAATATTCCTTCTCCGAAGATACACCGGGTTATGTTAGACATGTCACTCACTTTTCACTTCATGACTTGGATCACGTGAGGAGGCGTGGCCAGTTAGAACGCAGGTGTTGCGCGCTTGTGAGGTGGAGTGTTTCGTTACCATGATAAGTTGCCATTATCCATAATTTGTAATTTTTTTCTCTGCTTGTTTGATTATTAGTAAATAGCAAATAACAACATATTCTCAGTTGATTTCATGTGAAATATGAAAATACAAATGTACACTAAACGCTGGTATATACTTACGCACTCGCAAAAAGCGGTCTGGGTGTCAAGGGGTTAAGAAAGTATACACACAAATACTTATTTACAAGGTAAAAGCTCACTTCCTGTCCCACCTGGGCAGGAATAAAAAATAAATGTTTAAACAAAAGGAAAAGAGGGTTCCGCTGGCCGAAATAAAGTCAGCACTGTTAATAGCCGATACATTCGGCATATGTCTTATAGAAAGAAGTCTATGACGATGAATAGTCTATTTGACTATGAATAGTCAATTTGGCATATCATTTACCAATTCTAGGAGGACGGTAATATCATTATTTCTTAATACTGATTTCACCAATATTCAATGATAACGGCCTTCAATTCTGCAACAGACTGAAACTGTCATTTGCATATTCATCCCTACTCTGGACTACGGAGATCTCCTCGTATCAATAGAACGCAACGACGTCAGTACCATCCAAATTATTATTCTTTTTTTCCTGATGAGACCCACTGATTCTTCCAGGTTGGATGATATTTGCGTAAGTCTACCTTTTTGCTTGTGGATAATATTTAGGAACTCTTGTTTCTTCTCCAAAAGACAAGAAGGTGGAGGCTCATTTTGTAGTGTGGAGACGCTTAACCTGGTGGTAAATTTAACTTGGCATGTCTTTCAAGCCATATAAAAGTTTCTGATCACCAAAAAATACTAGAAACCCATTTACTGCCAGTTCCATGAATAATTGCTGGCCGAAGTTTTATTTTCCATTATGACAACGTACCCATTCACGTTGCGAAATCCTCTTTAAGATGGTTTTTCGATGATGGGTTGTACATCATGAAATGTCTTACTCTTTTCGCTTGATCTCAATCCCCCAAGAAAATGCGTGGGGTATACTGTGTAGGGATGGATATCCAAATGTCAGACAATTTCAGTCTGTATCTGTGGCACAATTGAAGTCCACCATCATTGAACACTGGGATAGTATTGAGATTACCGTACTCCAAGGATTGGTAAATGATATGTCACGTCGACTATTCAAAGTTAAATGTAAACATGGCGAATACATTGGCTATTTGCAATACTGTCTTTATTTCTATGGGACAATTTCACCCCTCTTTTTTCACACATTTATTTTTTATTCTTGACCAGATAGGGCTGGGCGTGAGTTTTTTTTTCCTTTTAAATGCGTATGTCTGTGTATACTTTCTTAATATGTTCGTTTCGTCCTTATTCGTCTGTTTCGAACTCAGTTACGGCACACAATTGCAGTCGATTTATGTGAGTTCCTATTCCACCACACATCAATGTACATAGCCTATTGAGTAAAAAACCAGAAAAGTTGTACAATAAATACAAAACTTCAAGAAATTTTGATATTTTCTTGTTATTTTTCGGTAGTGTTCTAAAATTATTACCAGATGGGCCTGGCACGAATGCCTCTTTACCGAGTGCTAGAAATCAGCGTAACAAGATGGCGGAACCTTTGCACGTTTGCATCAACGTGGAGCAGCAGTGTGTCATTAGATTTCTGTTGCCTGAAGTGTAGAAACCAAGCGAAATTCCACCTTCGAACAACTGGAATATAATGAAAGCTGTTTGAGTTTCGATTGGTTTTAACCTTTCAGCTGACTGAAGTCAAATGGCATTCCGCTGCTCCACGCTGATGCAAATCTGCAAGTGTTACGCTATCCCGTTTACTACACATGCCTCGCCCATCTGATACTAGTTCTAGGATACTACCAAAAAATAACAAAAGGGCGCAAACATTGATGAAGTTTTAATTTTTTTTATAACTTTCTAGATATTTTATTGAAAGACCCTTGTAAAAACCACCATATAAATTAAAAAATCTGCACCATTGGAACATTATTTTTTCAATTTAATGAATCATTATTTAAATTAGCAAAATCACCATTAAAACACAATTCTTGCATCTGTATTTGACTGTGCTTTGAAAAATTACACTCTGTGTCGTTTTTTAAATGATTGATTGAATTAATGTTACTTGCATCATGCTTAAGTTTATGAAAAATTTCGGTGAACATAAAAAATAAATAAATAATCAAAATCTGTTTATATTTTTAAAATAAAAGAGGAAAAATTAAATCATGTTTTGCAGGTTTTCTGTCGATTGCAATAAACTATTTTAATTGCTTCCAGTCATATTAAATTTCGAGATTTCGATTTGTAAGTAGAGTAAACCTTCTTCAAATATGCTTACATACATAATTAAAGGACGGCATCGCTAAAAAAGTATGCTTTTCTATATTATTAAACATTCACTTCGAAAGCAATTTAAGTTTAAAACAATCTAGAGATATTTTTTGTTGTTTTGATATTTTTTGTTGTTGTCAAATTTTTCCAGAACTACGCAAAAGCTTTTACTTTCAGTTTTTCAGAAGTCATTAACTTTTTAATCTCATTAAAATATACTAACATTCTTCTTTCAACACTGTTCCGGGGTTGATTTACTGGTGCAAAATAAAACTTTTGCGTCATGATATGTCTCCATAGAATACTCTCGTCATTAAACAAGAGAACTCTCATTTATTTATTCTTTTCTTAAAGTTTCAAGTCTAGGTAATAAGTTTTTTAATGCTCTAGTTATGTTTTATCATTATGAGAGAAAAGATCGGAGGAAAACACCTGCTTTAATTTTAGAGTATAAATTCATAAGTGAACACCGTAACAACTCTTTTTGAGCAAAGTGGAATTCTTTTCAAAGAATTTAGTTAAAGTTGTGTTGAAAAAACTGCAAGAGCTTATTCATATAGCATTGGATTTCATTAACCATTGTACAGAAGTAAATACTTATAGTATTATGTTTCACTTAGCATGTTTATTATCTAGATTTATAATATTTTTGATGAAATTGAATATACAGAAATCGCATTGTCGTCATCGTCATTATAAGCCTGCTAACGAAAGCCATGTTAGGCGAATTTTGGAAAATTATCACCAAGTCTGAGCGCCAAAAAATAAATTACATCAGGTTATTCTACTTTGTCTCTTATATTTAGCTAAATATGACAATATGTTATGCTCGATAGTAATATTTTACTACTAGAGTGTCCATTGTAAAACTAATATAAATTGAAAAGTTGAGCTCAAATATATTCAAATTTAAAAGGCTTTTGTAATCAACATTCAAAAATATACTTAAGAACAAAATCAGCATTTTCTTTTGATGTCTAAAATAAAAAAGCAGTTTACATAAAAAGCGATAAATAAAAAAAAATACGATTTTCTTCTTTTATCACTTTCACTTTTACTTTACGTCAAATTGTTCAACATATTTTTTTTAAAATGCCAAAAATCAAATATTTACTTTAATCTGAAGATTTTACACTTTTAAAATGATTATTTATGCATAAAAATCATTTATGAAGATTTTAAAATGGTTATTTACGCATGCAATTTTATCCCTTATAAATAAGTTTTGTCTTAAATCTCTATATAATTTGAAATATTTTATTTTAATGAGAAAAATTACAAAGAGTATGTTTAATACCTAATCATCTTAATCACCTCAGAGAAAAAGATATATATGTTTCGTATATTGAATAAGTCTTTCATTTATCGCAAATTACAATTCTGCTAAGATAAATTCTGAAAATGCTCGCCGTTATTTGTTTTAAATGGGCGTCTTTAATTTTCCCCAAATAATAGTTTTGCATTCGTACGATTATTTAAATTTATTTATAAACGATTATTCACTTATTTAACAAAGAGTTTTATCATACTTAGGGATGATTCTTTGCCCTTGTATAAATACAAATGGAAATAAATTTATATCACACGCTTATTAAAACCTTCTTTTGTGTAGAAAGATTCCCTCACTTTATTGCCTATGAAGATCACAAAATTCAACGCTTGCTTTCCCCCTTTTATTCTTCAGCTGTAACTATCGTTTGTTCAGCAATCGGTTAAATTTCTTTTACACCCCTTTAAAGCTGTATTAATCCTTTCCTGACGGCTGCCAAATTTTGCAGAAGTTTAGATGGATATGAAAACTTCCTACTTCACTTCTTAAAGTCTCTTCTTACAGGTAATCTTTATTTTAATAACGTTCGGCACTTGCAGACAAAGCATTGGCCACGGCTAACTCCGGAAGTGTTGGCCATTCTATTGTAGAGGCACCTAGTAGGAGGCCAACGCTATCCCCTATGAAGAGGCGGAAGGAAGAACAACACAGCCGAAGCTGGGCCTATAGTCATAGTGTGTGGTATGCTGACCACCATACAACTTGAGAGGGTCTACAGGTTAATCTTGTAATCCTATAACCTCATAGAGTTAAATAAAAACAATTAATCAACAAAAACATATATATTGCATATTTGCATATAGGTTAGGCTTTGGTCTTACTGCAGACAAAAAAAGGTAAGGCAGACCAACAAAAAAAAAAGTGTTTCTGGTATGCACGTTTTGAAATTAATACAAATAAATGTAAATTAAAAAAAACTGAAAAAAATTCAATAGACATTATTGAAAGATTAATAGCTGTCAGTGATTATTTACTTGAAACAATCGAACAGTAATAATTTAATAATATTTTTCTAAATCTATTATTATAAGTGTGAATGCCTCAAAACGAAACGATCTCAATAAAAAGAGTAAAATAAACAGTAAGAATATATTCCGATAAAATATTAAACACATGAATAACAAAATTCAAATAATTCCTGACACTTCTATCTTTATTCAGTATTAGATTTTATAGAAAAATGTTGCACTAATCAATCGTTAATTAAAATCTATGAATCCTAACCAAATTTCTGCACGAATGGAATAAATTCAGCTAAGCTAAGTCATTGATTTCTCCAAAACAGTTAATTTTAATTTAGTTTCTGAAATTACTTCATGGTTTAGGAATTGCTGTATCCTTGGCTTTTGTGGTCCGTATAATGACCATAAATGCCTTTTGAAAAGATTTTCTCCATTAATTTTCCAATACATAAAAAGAATCTCGATAATTAGACCACTGCTATATCCATTCTTAAAGGGAATGGATACAGTAATTGGATAGAATTAACGTAAAATGCCGAGAATAACATATTGATGAATTATTTAAAAGGTTTTATTAGTGTTTGGAGCAGGTTTTTGCTGGCTTTGAGCCTAATGTACTGAAATTATTATATAACTTCAATTATTTTTTTAACGGATTGGGGGAGGGGGATACTTTTCAAGTGCAAAATTTTCTGAGTATTATGGTAAAAGAAATCACACAGTTTTAGAAAAATTATGAGTACTTTTAGACTATATCGACCACTAATCTTGCTAGGCGATATATGGGTTATGCCAAGAACGTATCTGTGCTGTAAGAAGGCATAAGTGTAGGAATGCGATTATTTTCCTGAGATTTCACCACAGCTATCTCGGTGATGTATCTCAGTTGCGTGGCGATTTTAGTGGCCACCATAATGGACAAGTACCAAAAAGATTTAAGTTTAGTTAAAAAAATAAAAATTTAGTTTTATAAACTTAAATGAAAATTTAAAAGCCAAAAAGAAAGGTTGAAACTAAAGTCATATCCACAATCCATTTCATAACAAAATTACTATTTTCTATTTCGTTCTGCATCACACGTGATAAAAATTCTCGCATGAAAAATGTTTTCAGTAAATGCGTCCCGTATTCAAATTTTATTTTACAAAACATAAACGAAACAAAACTTCTTCTATTCAGCATGAAGCTGTGTAGATCGACTTTTCTGTCTCCCCTTAGCCATTCTAAAACTTTGATACAATATTTGATTACTTTCTACATTACACATTCAAATCTTAGTTCTCATTACCGATCTTTAAATCCAACACTAACCTCAAAAGCCTTTGAGTTTGCTTAGACACAATACGATGAGTGTAAAAATAAAAAAAATAAAATAAATACTTTTCCAGTTAATACAAGCTGTTTATAAGTCCCTCCCCCTTCCCCAAATACACCTTTTCTGTTCTTTGCGTATTCTGTAGCCTACAAAACCATGGAACATTGACCCTCTAGAAGCTTCATTTTTTTTTAATATTACTTTTTTTGAGATAAATGTTTTCCTGGAGTTTCTCAGAAACGTTTTATTTAAATATTCATGAGCGTTTTCGGAGCTTTATAAAACGACAGTCATTTGCATAAGATGATATTTAGCCTGACAACATGCAAGAACGGGAGATAAATGGAATGTGTCCTCGCTGAAATAATGCTGTTTTAGAACAGAGCATTGAAAGTCATTACGTCAACGTGTAGATGAAGGGAATACTGTACAGTGAGATAAGGCACGCCGAGAAACAGAGAAGTTTTTCAACATTTTCTAACAGAGTGGTTTTTGCTTCTGTTTGCCTGTCTGTCCCTCTGTCTGCCGTCCAACTGCATGCCATTCTTTAAAACATGAGCAGACACAGTAAATATAAAATATCGTCTCATGTGGCCTTATTTTTTAGATGACCAATGGAAGTTTTTAGGATTTCAACCCATTCCGAACTCAAATAGGATAATTTTCTATTGCAAAATTTGAAAAAAAAAAGTCTAAGCCCTCAGTATTTTGATACATAAAGATACGTATTTATATAAGGAATGTATAAAAATAATCTTTCAGCAAAATAAAGATACATAGTTGCTATTAGTTGCTATTCAGTGAAGAATATTGTGCTGAATATTTCAGTACATTAAATTAAAGAATAACTAATCGTTAAATATATAATACTTCTGTAAGTTTTAAACTTGATAGAGAAATGACTTTATAAAGTACTTGAAGAAAATGTCAGTCTATTGCGAAAGATATTTCGTTCCTTTCCCCCAGAACATGCTCATAACAAATAACTTTGGTTTTCTTCAAAATCCAATTTCTCTAATGGCTTGTTTTGTCATTTTATACGCAATCCGCAATTTAGTGTATTCTGTATTGCGATGATTTCCTCTAACTTGAAAGGCAGCCAAAATAAAAATAAAAGTATTTTTTTTGAACTGACCATAATTTGTGCGTTTGAAACTATATATATATATATATATATATATATATATATATATATATATATATATAGAGAGAGAGAGAGAGAGAGAGAGAGAGAGAGAGAGAGGGGGGGGGGGAGGGAGAGAGAGATTTTTCTGAGAAAAGTATTAAAAGTACTTTTCTTGATTTTGTTTTTTTTTTAACTTCTGCAGAAAACTTTCTTCGAAAAATATTTTTTCTTAACATTTTATTGATGCTAAGTCAATATAAAAGAATAGGTACTCTGAAAAAGGAAAAAGAGAGAACTCTGTGGTTTTATTTTTATTGAACTACATTGAAAAAAAATTCATTAAATATTTTAGTTTGGCTATATTTTAAGATCAACAAAAATGTGTGTTCCTAGTATAAAGCCATTCAGCTACTTTTGACTACAAAACCCTGTGAACTGCACGAGACTGATGAAGGTCAAACGCTCCGAAACACACCCTACAAATCCCTGTGATGATTCATTTGGGAACACCTCTGGATTTTTTGCTTGATTGCTACCATCTTAGTAAAGGTATAATGGGGAAGATTGCCTATCTTATAAATAGTGTGTACTGCAAACTATAAACACAAGCGGGCTCTTAAATTATCATCAAAAGTCATCAAATTACGGGAATGTAACTGGATATGTTTATATGAAACATCGTCCAGGAGTTTCCGATGATATTAGTAATTTGAAACGATTTACAATGTACTATACAAGGCGTTCCCTTTCCTAGTCATTGTTGTTGTTTAAGAAAAGAAAAATATATCTCACACAGACTATACACAAACGTATTTTTATTAAAACCACTGTCATTTTACATGAAGCAACCGGAATATTACAGATACGAAAAATATATCACACCGCACCCGCGTATGAAAGCGACGATCAACCCCAAGTAGAAGCAGCAGATGTTCACCAGCAATGCTTGCGGCAAATAAATAAATAAATAAAAGTTTTTTTATTTATACTAAGCAGCACATCACACATACTATTCCTGGAATTCCCTAGACCGCTCAACCCCACCACCTCCTCGTGGGTTGAGATGTCTTGTTGACGAAGCAGAGGTCCTGTGCGTCCTCTCCCATGTTCTCCATTATCCAGTCTGTGTACATGGAAGTTGCCGTGTAGACGGCTGGCACACGGTTGACAGCGCAGCCCAGGTAAGATCCGAAGGAAGCGACTCCAATGGCAACAGGTTTGGTTTCGTTCATGGCTACGAGGGGTCCGCCTGAGTCACCCTGTAAAACAAGAGAGCAAGGTAGAAATAACACTGAAGGCAGCAAAAGATTATTTATGAAGCATGAGCCTTGTAATTTAAGGTACAAATTTCGAATAGGAACATCCTATTTGTCTGTAAGAAACACGTACCCTATAGTGGCACGACAAGCTCAAATAACGTGCAAAACATGTTTTTGACTTTAGAAAGACGTGCTTTGAAAGTTTTGTGGACTAGTTGTGCTACTAGGGTTAGTACTGAATAGCGTCTTTACAGCACAATATTTTTGTTTTGGTAACTATTGCTAAAAGTAGTGTTCAGGAATAATCATTTAGCTCAAATGTTAAACTATACCTTAGCAATTTTTGTTTGACAAACTTTCGCTAAACAGTATTTGGTCTTACTGAAAAATCTTTGTAACTGAGGGTAACTGTAGTACTTTCAAATAAAGAGCAGTAAAATATTTATATGAAGAAGATTGAAATTAGCGTTTTCTGCTCTTTCTCGCAATAACAATTATTAGCTTTATTCAGTCATATAAATTTATAGATATAATTTTAAGGAATATAAGTATTTTTACTATTATTAATGTATTTAGCATCACACTCTAAGTCAAGCTTAGTAGTAAGCTTAGTAGTCAAGCTTAGTAGTAAGCAAGCTAGCAAGTAAGTCAAGCTTAAAATTAATGTATGTTACTTTCTGCATCAAAGTTAAATTTATGATTGAAAGTTTGATGCTTCATATTCTTTATTCCTTCATCTACGATATAAAAATAAACGAAATAACACTTACGAAGCAGATGCCCTTGTCTCTATCTCCTCCAGCACAGACGTGTCGTCGAGTCACAGGGATGCCCAAAATGGCATATGTGAGTCCACACATGGAGTTGGTCGGGACCTTCTCAGTGGCTGTCTGCAAGGTCTTGGAAGATTCCCGCCCTCCTACGGAAAAAATAAGAATACTCCGTCAAATATGGGAGAACTTGATGCGCACTTGATTCAGTAGTTATGGTTTCGATTCATTTCAAGGTAAACAGGAAAAGAATCTAGAGTGGGTGATTGAACTTTATTGCCATAAAATGTCCAACTCAGACTTGATGAATCAAAGATCTGTTCTGTACTGAGTACGCAAAATGATGTATTCCATAAACAAAAAATCCAATAGCAGCTGTTTTAAATTATCTCTGTGCATATTGTTGAATATTTGATAAATTTTCTCGTTTAAAAGGGTATCATAAATAAAATTGCCCACATTATTATCGTTTCCCGTTATCTAAAATCTGATAATCAAGACTTTTAGTATTTTGGTTTTAGATCAAAATGTTTTAATAATTTGTATTAGTGGAAATTTAGAATAAATTTTTCCTTCAACCACTCTGAAATTCAGTGAAAATTTTGACTCACCCTTCTCAGCAACGCCCCATCCCATAACCTGAGCTGTCATGTCTTCGTACATGGAGTCCTTGGTGGGCAAGCAGATGGTTTGAACCTTTTCCGATAGCTGAACAGGCTCATTCAGTCTCATGATAGCGATGTCGTATTCAGTGCCTGAACCATATTCGGGGTGTGCCACGATCTCGCTGAAAGTGACCTCGTTGTCTGGACCGTCTCGATTGATGGTACCCATGAAGGCATTGTAGTGTTTTGGATCTTCGGCTTCTCTTCCACTGTAAGCCAGAGAGAATATTGAGAGTTATGAATCAAAATTAAATGCTGTAAATGTTAGTAAAATTAATTTAGATGATTATGCGTCCTTCCACTTAACAACTAATCCATTCGGTTATGCAAACTCTCTGTATTCACACCGCACTATCACTTCTTTCATCTCTCACACTGTACATTGAGAAACGAAGCCGTTTAAAGCCAATTAGTGAGAATCAGAGAATTTAGCACTCTAATTTCTGCTTAGCTCGTTTAAAATCAGGTGCTTTATGTGAAACATCAAAAAGAAGTTGAAGGATTCCCGAATTGACTTAACAGAAACTTCTCCTAATCTGTATAAAAAGGTTTTAACTGTAAGTTGACAGTAGTTCACGTTTTAATTAAAAGACGAACGAAACAATAATTTAATTTTTATTGAAAACTTTATAATTAATAAAAACAAGAATTAACATATTTTGATGTATAATGATCTAGGTGCAAGAGCCGGCAGAGTAAGTTTGGCCATCTGGCACGTCAGCTACGCTAGTGAATAAAAAGCTATGTAGCAGACAAAATTTACAATGCTTCTCGACTACTGTACGTGCGAACATTTTATACAATCCAGGCGCAGTGTTTTCATACTGCCTGAACAATAGTTTGAGTGAAGTTGCGCTCTTCTCAAGTCTTCGGAAATCATGTACATAGGAAGTCATATATATAGAATTAAATAAACTTTCAGCATAAAACTCGAAAGATTTCCTTGAACTTACTTTATCTTCAAAGAAAAAGCAATTTTTACTTACGTTAGTTCAAATTTTCTACCTATCAGATCTGTTCATGTAAGTAATTTTCCCCCACTGAAAAAACACTCAAAATACTGGTGTTAAACGATAAAGTAATTAAAAAACTTTGTAAAAACACACATAAGTTCCCTGTGTTCTTTACGTCGAAGGGCTTGGACTGAAGAAGTTCAAAACAATTTTTGAACGAAACGCGTATCCTCTTTCCTTTTACTTCTTATGTGTGTTTTTACAAAGTTTTTTAATTACTTTAATTTTCCCCCATTTTGAAATCCTTTTAAATAATAATTAGAAAAAAGATCTCAAGTTCATCCAGATTTTAAATTAATTTATTATATCCTAGATTTAACACGTTTTTGGGTTTTGTTGTTTTATTTCTATTAAACGTTATTAATTTATTTTCTATGTCTCCCTGAAGTTCATTAGTCTTTTTTCTTTTTCTTTTACTTTAAATATAAAAAACTATTGAAGTCTGTGTACAGGTGTGCAGTTGTTTTTATGTACTGCGTTGCATTTAAGACCTAAAAATTTCTAAGTCAACAAATGTAAAATTACAGAATTAAAGATATCAATAATTAATAGTTAACAAAGCATATGTTTTTCGTTAATAGTTAATGTAAGCTTTAGCCTGCATTTGCTTAAAATACTTGCATTGCTAACAAAACATCTGAAAAATACTTGAGTATAGATAAAGTTTCGTTGCTATTTTAAATAACTTTCATATTTGTTTTACAGTCCAGAAAGTAAAGTATTTTTAACTATTTTAATTACAGCTAATCCTTTTTCCTAACGCCATGTATAGTTTAGATAAAACTATTTAAAACAGTTGAATGCATCTGTTCAGTAAGTTTAGGAAAATATTTCAGTTGATTACAGGGACAATTTCTGTTAAAATATAAGCTTTCGAACCATAAAAAAGTTATCCAGTATGTCATTGCTTTTTAAATAATTATACAGTTGGATTTTTCAGTATTTAATTATCTCTATACTAGAGGCCTGATTTATAACTTGAAAAATCAAAAAGTTTAACTATAATAACAGTTAACAGAAAATATAATTAGTTTGGATCTTCGTTAGTAGATAGTATAATAAATTCTATTTTTACCGTCTTTTCTATATTTCTCCAAGATAATGTCATTGATTACACAGGCGAATGAAATTGAAGCAATAATTATCTGGCTCATATATCATTTCAGTGCATGTTATTTTTGCATACCGGAAGAAAACATATATAAGGGAAGATGGTTTAGGTGAAAACGAAACTGGCCGGAAAATTTCTACCTTACGCCACATAACCAGTAAAACTTCCACCAGTTAGCTCAACACTGCACGTGACAAAACTTTCCACAATCGCTAGTGTCTACTCGTTTTTTTCTAGACAGAGGAACAACAATGATTAAACGTATATAGGGCTTCTAGAGTTAAGATTTAAATTTGAAGTTTTTCGTTTTCCTTAAATGTAATGTCTGACACAAGTTCAATTACATAAATGAATAATTGCGTCAAAAGACGTGTAGCAACTTACAAGACGACGCAGTGGGCTGCAGTCATGAGAACTTTTGGGGTTACCAAGAAGGAACTGCAGACGAACCTTCCTTGATAATGAAGTGCGACCTGCAAAAAAGTAAACAAGAGTAAAGTATTTAACAAGTACATAACACGTGGATTAATTTAAACAAGTGTTTTAAAGAGTTAGGCCGAGGTCTTATTCACCCAACATTTTCACACACTCGGAGAAATCCAAACACGCTTGTTACAGTCATAAGTAAGATCTTACCTATGACTGTAATACGTCATTTATGAGCTAATTAAGCCGTTAGAAAGTCAATTAACGTATTAAATTTATTCATAGAAGAAGCACTGTATTATGAATTCGGGTGTACATGAGACACCCGAATTAATAATTTTTTTTCTTAGAAATTGTTAAATGAAACGATCCGATTGAAAAGACGTACATATAAAATTTTAAGTTCGGAACAGGCAGGCAGTTTATGATGAATTTAACATGGAAAGATTTTAAAAAAATGTGTCTATGTTGATCTTAAAATCTCAATGAATTTATTAAAACATATTTGAACAACTGCTGTCCATTAGCCGCGATGCATTGAATAATTATGTGTGCTACTTTGAAAGAATTCTGAGAAATACACACATAATTTTGCACATTAAACATCCAAATGCATACGCCAATAATATACGTAGATTTTGCTCTAATTCAGGCAATATTTACGACAGTCAATGGAATAAACAAACGGACGCATCTAAATTTTTACTTTCCAAATTAATGAGAATTTTTTTTTTTAATTAGTTTACATGGAATGTGTCGTAACTGTTACATCACGACAGTGTGAAATATTGGTTATAGAATAGTGTCTTTATTCTAATATATCGTCACAGATGAGCCATTTTGGGTTGACTCCTCACATAAGTGAATTGGGTTTGTGGCTATTTCGTGGCATCACTGCGATGTCTACATGACTCCCGTGTAATTAAGGCCCTAAATGATTTCGCTTACCATCCATGGAAATTCTCCTTCTTCAGCGTCTCTACCACCGATGACTCTAGGGTTCAGTTCTTCGTCGTATTCTGGAACAGAAGAGGGAAAAATGAAAATCTGAAGCACATCAAAGTGCATATTTAACTCATAGCACTTTTTAGCTATGCAATTTCATAGCAGCAGTAGTACTTACCATTCATCATTCTGTCGAGCGGCGTCAAGACCTAAAAAAATGAAATGCAATCATTATTAAAAATTAAGAATAAATTAACTGGCCAATCCTCAGCAATTCTAGTTTATTCTTGACATTCATTTTATGAACTTATTTTAGATGTTCGTCTAGTGATACGACATTCCTTTATGTGACATTTTTAATTACACATTTTTCCCACTGATATTGAGGCATCCAATTTACAATTAAAAAAGAAAAAAAAATCAGAAGAATATCAAGAAACACTTTTAACCAGGAGTAGGTAGTAAATATTACCGAGAAATTGGCATAATGCAAGCTAAATACGGAAATAATTTTGATTCAAAATATTTTGCATTAATCCACAGTCCAATCTATAATGGATAGAGGAGCCTTCAGCTGCCTGGTTATCAATCTTCAACGGGTTACATTTTTATGCAATCAAAATTTTTATCACTGAAATACAATACAATCTTTACAATACTGCATTTGAAAATAGACCTGTGAATTCAGAAGATAGTTAGTTATCTCTCTATTCTAAAAAAAAGTAAAGGCCGCTGTCGCCGGCGCTGTCAAAAGCTTGTTTTTTTTTAAATTACTAAACATCAAAACGTCTGCAAAAAGTCCGGATTTCAATTAAAATTGACTCAGTAATGATTTCCCAGGGAGGTTTTTGACACAATAGCTTAATGCTACTGCACGTTCATTTTGTTGATAATGAACAAGTGATAAAATTTAAAGTACGTTCGTTTTAAAAATATTTACTTTGGTAACTATGGAAATAATTTTACATATTATTATACATATACTTTAGCAGATTGGCTTAGAGATTTACGGGAGAGCTCTAGCTTAAAACGCTCATCTTGTAATAATTAATAAATATTGTTCGTAAAGTCCATTCATAGGTTTATTTAAAATACTCTGGCGTGCTTCTTTCGAGGAAAAAGTCGACTTTTAATCGAACTTTAAATTTTATAGTTTAAAATAGTAATCATTCTGGTAGCTTCACTATGCATATTAAGCAATTACATTTAATTTTATGCTTATGAATTACACTTTAGGCACTTATCAAGTCTCCTCTAACAAATATTTTTAACAGTCATTCATTCTTTTATGTCTCAGACGCCAATATATATTTAAATGGATAAAAACATTTCGTATAAAACCATTAGTATTTTGAAAGATCAAAACTAGATCTCAGTAGATACGCTAAAATTCCTATTATGGCACTTGTTTGCTAAAATTTTGCCATTATTGATTTTCATATGATAAAAGACTATTTCCGGAAATATTTTATGTTTTTCTATACATTAGAGGCTGACAGCATTATAGATGATCAGTAATCCTTTTACGGCAATTTCATATTATGTAAGAGTCATATAAATGTGTCTTTTATAGCAGTAGGCGTTGTACCTTGAGATTTGTTTCTTTATCCGCTTATCACAAACTGCATGGGTTTTTAGATGAATGCGATATTAGGTTCGTAGTTTCTAATGAAATCCTGCTAAATCATGAAGTATATCACTTCTTTGTATAAATATACTTGCTTCAAGAAGTTTGATCGTAAAATTTTAATCAAGTTAGCAATAAAATTTATGTCGAAAAAATTAGAAAATCTCTTTTTAAAATACAAAGATAGCATTTTCAAAGCATGAATATGCAGAACAATCATTTGGGGGAAAAAACTTTTTAAAAATGTGCGATAAACCTACATAACTTTCAAAAAATATGTAGAAAGTACGCAATTTTTAGAGCTAAATCCTAATAAAATCAGATCTTATTGAACGATTTATTCTTTGAAACATCCCGAATGCACTTTGCTTGACTAATCTGAGCTTCTGTTATAACCAAAACATTTCATGACTTCTTTGACTTCACTGTAGCAAAGTTCGATTGAATGACGTGCTTAAAAAAAAGCCGATTTGTTTAGACTTTACTTGACACTTACGCTCTTAGAGAAGACCAATGCTGCTAGAGCTCCCAAAAGGATGACTGTTCCTTGTACAAAAGCCATGGTTGAAACTGGTTAACCCTTCTCTGCCACATCGGGCTATATATACTCTGAAAATCTGACTCGATTATCTTTTTTTTTTTTCCAGCCTCCATGGGAAAGAGAAATATGGCATTCGATAACGAATCAAATGTCAATGACATCACGTGATCGACATTGCACACTACTGTTACCTGACACATACGGGTGTTCCCCCCTATGGCAGGTGCTGCTGCTTTAGCTATACCAAGCAAAGTTGTAAGTTAATTACATGTTCTCCTGAGATAAAGATCTCTTACGGAGATTCAGCTTAGGCAGTGACAGATTAAACGGAAGTGTTGCAAGTAATGACTATTAATAAGCGATGATGATGATGACACTCATTTCCCTGTTCCCAACGTCAAAGCGCTCTCCGCAGACCAGAAAGTGAATTATTATTACTTTCAGAACAATGGCACGTAGTAGGCTTTGAACTTTAGTCTTCTCTGAGTCTTCCCTTAACGTGTTTGATGCAAGAACATTGCACATGAAATTAAATTTAATAACCTTTACTTAAAACAATCAAATTAGTAAAAAATGATCACACGTACGGTTCAATGGACGACAGGAAGCTCCATTCCCGCCAAGAGTTAAATTTTTCCCAAAACTTACACGAAGTTAGAAAAAGTAAATACAAAGCAATGCAAAAGAAACATTAAATGAAAACTAAAAATTTTGAGAAAATAAATGGATTTTTTTTTCATTTATATCTAAGATTTTTCTAACTTAAAAAAAATCAGAAAAGTAACATTCGTTTTATCTCAATTTTTCCTTTTTTCATGTTTTATATTTACTTTACCTAATCTCGTATGGGTTGGTGAATATTTAACTCCTAAAGAAAATAAATCAAAATATTCCTATACTTTCACTAACTGAAGATAGCCACAAGAACCAAGTTTTTCATTCATATTTGTTTACGCTATGTAATTTTTATTAACCAAAATACCTGTTGTTTATTATATTTTACTACGTTTAAAATTCTTTTAATAATTTTTTAGTTCTGCTCTAAACTCTTAACGATACAAAAGTATTTAAAAGAATAACGTTGTGCTGTTTTAACACTTTTTTAAAAAATTTACACCGATAAAGACTAATAATAACACCAAAAAACTGGTGTTAAGCGATTAAAATATTAAATTACTGTATAATATCTTATTTTATATTTATTCGTGTTACTTCCAAAGTTCAATATTGTTTTAACCCAGAAAGACTAATTTAAATCAAAATAATACATATTTTTTCGATTAGAAAGAAAATCATTTTTAATTTTTATTTTACTATAATTTTTTAAAATATTTATGTACAGTGAGAATACATTTTTGTGTATTTTTATGAATTCAAAGTTTGAATTTTGGTGGCAACTTACAAGAACAAATATATATTTTTAGAAAATTAATATTAATCACGTTTTCTAATCATTAATCTTTAAAAACCCAAAAGTGCATAAAAAGGTTTCATCAACGAACCTATATTTCAGAATTATGATTAACAGAAATCAAAATGCATATTTTTTCACCTTTTGTAATCTTGCAGTTATGATAAACTATGAGGAAGTAATTATTACGGATTGTATGATTTCAAATTTTGTTCTAGAATAAGTAAAATGAAATTTGAAATGTTATTAAATTTGTAATTCTTAGTCATCTGCTTTTAAAATCGCACAAGGCGTAAAAATTTAGATAAAACATTATTTATATATGTAGTATAACAATAATATAGTATATTACATAATTTAAAAGTCGGATGCACACACAAAATGCCTGAATATTATGAAACGCGCCGGAAAATTTTAGACTGGGCTGACATAAAGAAGATTTATATATATACCTCTGTATATAAATCTTCATAATCTGTATATCAGTACACTCTGTCTCTCTGTCATATGTATTTCAGTACATCTGTACAATCTGTATATGACGCGCAACAGTATGCGTCATAAACTTATACTAATTTTAAAAATTCATTTAAAAAGAACGAATATAATTTAAGAAAAATATGGTTTGAACGAACAGAATTTGCGAAGATAGGATACTTTTAGGGGAAAAAATTACACTCAAAATGTTAATGATAGATGGTGCTGACATACATATTATAAAACAAGCTTCCGAATTAAAAAAAAAGTCCCATCCGATTCTAATCTGATTCATACAGACCGCAATTCTTTTAACATTATTTTTTTCTTATGAATTTTGATATTTGACACGAATTTATGAGGCACCTAGTATACATGTATGTAAACTAATATTTATTTTGAGGAATTTTTAAAGCGTATTCTATTAATAAAACTTGTATTTTTATGGATACATTTTTTAAAAATAATAATAATAAATTGTTAGTTGCATATTTTCTCGCTCAGAAAGAATCGTTGCTGTAATTGGACAAATAATTACAGCCCTGAGGTCTGAGTTATCCGAATTTTCTAAAGAAAATTGAAAGTTTTAAAGTATACCTCTCTATAATGTATGAGTATTTCATGGAACTGATGTCGGTGTTTTCAGTCCCAATTGCTTCCCAAATTGCCTATACGGCAAAACCCATTATTCTCTGTGTCTGAAGCAATTTAAAACTTTCTAAGTGGTTATCGGGATAAAGAAACTTTTAAACTTGCGTTTAAGTTTTATTATCATAATCGTACGAGATAGAAAGAAAAGTTAATGGCATGGGCATTGTGCTGTTGGTAACTATATAAAATATTTTCAAGTTATGAAATAATTACTGTGGTGGAAACTGATTTATGAAATCGTAGTTTTTTTCAAAATAACTTTATTTCTATTCATTAAAATCTTTCGTATTTCATATGTTATGCATGCTATGCATAATTAGTAATTTAAATAACAAGAAACCCACTCTCATTAATAAATAAAAACAAATATTCAACATTTTGAATTTTATATATGGAAATCGATTTATGAAATCTATAAATAAAATGTGGCTAATATTTTGTAAAGGTGCAACATTTTGTAAAGGTTCAACATTTGTGTTCAACATTTTGAATTTTATATATGGAAATTGATTTATGAGATCTATAAATAAAATGTGACTAATATTTTGTAAAGGCACCTCCTTCATCCGAGTTTCTGAAATTCTATCCTTCATGCAGAAAATAAGGTTTTCAATACATTTCTAATCAATTAATGTCCACTTCTGACTTACTGAAACTCTCTGTTCTATAATCGATGTATATTCTTGTTCATTTCCAAGCCATTCGAAAAAGTTCTGCCCAAGAATTTTCCATGTGGTTAAGATCTAGACTCTTAGGAGGACGATCTAGTAGAGCAATATTTATTTCTTCAAACCAGTTGTTCTTATCATTTGAAGCATGAAGATGTGCATTACCCTGCATAAAGATGAAACTGAAGCCATCATTTTCCCGTGCGAATGGTGAAAGGTAATTTTCTAAGGTTGAGGTGTACTCGAATGAGTTCTGACGATTCTCTCTTTATTGACGATTATAACTCTTCTAGAAGTGACGGGACGGCATAAATCAGTACAAATTTGCTTTGAACTAGAGTTATTTTGCGGTGCACTTTGAAGAATCCTTCTTCTCTATCCCTTTCAGTCAAGCGTGGATTTCCCTTTTTTTAAATATTTTTGTTGTTATTCACAGGGTCTCTCTTATAATTATATGTTACACTAATTGTTCTTTTAAGTAATTTACTAATTTCACACAATCAGATTTACCACATTTTAGATAAGCATCGATTTTGTCTCTTCAATCTCAGACAACACGGGTCGTTTACTCATCTTGGCAAATGAGACTTAAACTGCTTTCTTTCGACTGAATAACATTCTGTACAACTTCCGTGCACAATCTTTGTCTTTTGGTCAAAAACGTCATTAATAACTAATGAGCAAGAGCAGCTACATTTTCATAAATCTATTTCCATGTTATTCAGATAGAAAAACACACGCACAAACAAAACAAACTTGTTCTTCTTGTTTATGAATATATGTGAAAATTTCTTTGCAGAAATATTTTGTTAATAAGAAAATATGCAGCGTATGAAATTTTAACCAATTCAAATGCACAGCTCGATGATTTTTCTAAACATGCTGTCATTTCATAAATCAATTTCAAACACTAAGTGCTGGATGGTCATAAAAATCTATCCCTATATATGGATCTCTAGCAGTCGTTTCTCTGTACCAACCGAGATCAGATTTCGGATACAGTTATTCAGAGGTATGAACTGGGAATTCTGTGAAAAGCAACAAAGTGGAGCTCACAGGTTATAGTTACAGAAACTCAAAATTTTCGAATTGAAACACCCTTTTTTCTTGTCTCAAAGTGTTGAGCGCAAGCAAAACTCCTAAAGGATTGTCAGAACTGTACGTGTAACACAAAAAACGGACGTGTTATACCACGCACGAGAAAAAGTGTGGTGAATGGCCAATAAACACATTATCGGAGAAAATTTGTATATGGTAGAGACAAGACACCACTCACTTAACGAAGTTGACGAGGTACTCAGCGTAAGAAAATTGCTAAGAAAGCAGCGTGGGAATGTTGGTTGATTCAGTCGGGAGCTCGCATATACCAATGGGATGACTAGCTGTGAAAGTTCAGATGCTTTGGTGCGCAAATAACGCCTACGTGTTTTGTGATACACGTTCCGCTCAATGCTGTTTAGGGTTTTCGCATGCGCTGAACATTTCGCGACGAAAAATAAAGATATTGCCATTCGAAAATTTCTAGTTTCTGTATTATAACCGTCAGTGTCATTTTCTTTACCGTTCCCAGAATTCTGACCTCATACCTTTGAAGAACTATAACCGAAAACTCATCTTATGCGGTTGAACGGAGCGGCAGCTACAGGTTCATACATTGGTATAGTTTTTTTATGACCACCATGTATAAAGACAATTTACGACGTTATAAATTTGAAATACAACTCAATCAAGTTATAAATTATTTATTATCATTTTGACATACGACGGTAAAAAAAGCGGATCTGGTCTGAACACCTCAATTGCAAATAAAAGTTGATTAGTTTAAAATCATCTTTAAATGATTCGGGTATATTGATATAATGAATTCGTATTGTTTTTTTATCAGAAATATGGATAAAAAGATTTTAAATGATGCTTTTTCAAGACTCTACTTTCAGAGATTAGATCTCAAGATTTATACTCACTAAAAATTTAATTAATTCCATTTGGAAACAAGATACAACTATCTGCTTACTCCATCCGTGTTCTTTTCTTGTGTCTGAAAAAATAAGAATAAAAATCAAACTAACACATTCCTGAAATTGCGAAAAGTTCTGTAATTACTCACAATTTAGAAAAGGTGTGTAAGCATATTATTATTATTATTATTATAAAGAAAGCAAGTATATTATACTATTAAAGTAAGAATTTAAAAAAAAAATTCCTTTCTATTTATGTTTTAGTGTGTTAGGATAAAATGGGTATGCAGTTAGGCTTAGGCGTAGTTATTATCATGTTTCCAAATGCCCCGAATTAACATTTTAATTAGTATTAATTAGAAAATAGAAAGTTGCATCCTAATATCGGAATATTTAGGGTTAAAAAATATCATTTAAAAACAAGCTATTTATATTTTTGATCCAAAAGGAATGCCTTCTCCTTTTATCTCCACCTTAATGGGGGTAAAATGAGAAAACAAAGCGATAACGGAATGCGATTTTTATCTAGAACCTAAATCTAACAGACCTAGTCATAGATTTTTAAATTTCAACAATTTATAAATCATGAACAGAAAACAAATAAAATTGGATTAAATGTATTATTATTTTTTCTTTTTTAATCTATTACTCATTTACTCCACCTTTATTGAAGAACAGCTTTTAATAAATATTTTTGCATTTAAAACTAATTTATAGTTATATAATTTTTTTATATGTGAAGGATATGAGTGTATTGCATAAGGTAAAACAAAAAAGCTTAATGTTTAATATTATAAGTAACAGAGAAAAAAGCCAATGAATTAAAAATAATGCATGTTTTTATATCTGTTTTACCTCTCTATCCGTTATATTTTTCAATGAGGGGAATGCAAATGAATTCACTTTAAAAAAATGTTTTGAGCCAAAATGCGAAATACACAGATTCATTAATAAACCCGAAAACTTTCTGTATGCACATTACTGCGAAATATATGTTTAATCTGTTTTTCTGTCTGTCATTCTGTCCGTGACGCTTTTTTTGTTTAAGCATCACGTAAAAACGACTGAAGCGAATGATGTGAAATTGGGTGTCATGATAGGTGGTCACTCAACTTAAAACATAGGCGTCGAATTTTTAAAAAATCTTGATTAGATTTTCAGAATTTGCGAAAATCGTTTCTAACTGCGTAAATTTGTGTTCAAGCATCACGCAAAAACGACTGAAGCGAATGAAATGAAATTGGGTCTCATGATAGGTGGTCACTCAACTTAAAACATAGGCGTCCAATTTTTAAAAAATCTTGATTAGATTTTCAGATTTTGCGAAAATCGTTTCAAACTACGAAAATTTGTGTTCAAGCATCACGCAAAAACGACTGAAGCGAATGAAATGAAATTGGGTCTCATGATAGGTGGTCACTCAACTTAAAACATAGGCGTCCAATTTTTAAAAAATCTTGATTGGATTTTGAGATTTTGAGAAAATCCTTTCAAACTGCGTAAATTTGTGTTCGCACATCACGTAATAACTGCAAAGGTGAAAAAATGATATTTGGTGAAATGATAGGTGGTCACTCACCTGAAACTATAAGCATCTAATTAAAAAAAATCCATCAGATTTCGGGATTTTGTGAAAATCATTTAAAAGAGTGAATCTTTGGTCCCGTACGTAATAACGACTAAAGCGAATGATATGAAATTTGGTCACACGATAGATGGTTGCTCAACATAAACTATAAGAGTCCAAATTTTTAAACATTTTTATTAGATTTTGAGATTTTGTGAAAATTATCTCAAAATACGTTTATATTTCTTCAGACATCACGTAATAACGACTAATACGAATGATATGAAATTTAGTGATATGATAGGTAGTTGCTAATCTTAATTTATAGGCGTTGAATTTTTAAAATACTTTGATTATATTTTGAGATTTTGCGAAAATCGTTTTAAAATGCTGAAAATTTGTTCCAGCATCACGAAATAAAGACTGCAGGGAATGAAACGAATTTGGGTGACATGATACGTTGTCACTCAACTTAAATTCTAGGCTTCAAATTTTTCAAAAATGTTGATTAAATTTTGAGATTTTGCGAAAAT
The DNA here is from genome assembly GCA_038373885.1 of Cheiracanthium punctorium. Lineage (NCBI taxonomy): Eukaryota > Metazoa > Arthropoda > Arachnida > Araneae > Cheiracanthiidae > Cheiracanthium > Cheiracanthium punctorium. The sequence continues at coordinate 297,696 of JAWZYV010016657.1, forward strand.
TATTTCAATATTCGTTCGCGCATCACATAATTAAGACTAAAGCGAATGAAATGATATTACTTAGTTACACTCTAACCTGTAATATTTTAACAATACATGAAAATTATAACTTCGCTTTCTTTAATTTGGCAACATACTACATCCATTCTGTGTACTCCTACAATGCTGACGAAAGTTCTTGCTTTTTGGAAATTTTCATTCACTAACCCGTCGAGGACGGGTACTTCAGCTAGTCTAAAATAAATGCTCATATCCAACACGCTAAACGCGATGGATTGTAAATAATTCTGACATAATTTCATTTTCATGAATTCGGACAAAAACTGTATATTTAAAACCTTTTGACTTATCTGAAACAAATGTTTTATATATAGTCTAGCAAATAAACGATTGGAAAGATTTTATTTTGCTTCAATTGGGAAAAAACATACCATTAGCTCTTGTTTTTTTTTTACTGAATCCACTACCTTTAAATCGTTTTGGTGAGAAAGCAATAAAATAATCTTCATGCCATTATCATCGTCATCGTACTAATATCCTCAGCATCATCATCTCCATCATACCAATACAGGGTGTATAACAATTCCCTCCCAGGTTTGGAAGGCTTATAATATATATATATATATATATTGCAGCAACATAGTTGACTGTATTGGAGAAAGAAATGTTACAAGTTTTATTTCACAAAAGTCCAATATGTAAAACTTTCGTGACAGCGACGGATTAGTGCAAGTTTATCGGGGGGTAGGGGTGGGGGAGGACAGTTAGTTTGTCGGTGGTGGCGATTAGCTAGAAAATTGTAACATTTATGAAACAAAACTTATAATGTTTCTTTCCCCAGGAAAGTCAAGTTTTTTGCTGTATTGGTAATGTAATTTTTCTATAAGCCTTCCAAACCCGGGAGGGAATTGTGACATACCCTCGATATGTTAAGTGTGGGGGAGGGAAGTCTTTAGACAATCTTCCGCATAACGAAACAAGGACGAATTAGGGGGGGTGAGGTGGAGGGGGAGACCGCCCCAATTTAGAAAAAAGAAATTATTGTAAAATATCCTATTTTACTTCCATAAAATAGATGTATGTGTCAATCTTTTAACTAACAGCCCCCACCGAAAAGCTAGCTGCCTTAACCCCACCCCCCACCCCCAACAAAATTTCATTAATCTGTCTCTGTCACGAATGGTTCACATATTAGACTTTTGTGAAATAAAACTTCACAAAAGTTACAAGCTCACAAAAGTTACAAGCGTAAGTCACAAATGCTACCAATAAAGTCAAAGTGGACTTTATTGGTAGCATTTATCTCTCCAATAAAGTCAACTTTGTCGCTGTATTGGTAATATATATATATATATATATTTATAAGCATTCGAGACCAGGGAGGGAATTGTGATACACCCTGTATAATAAGAATACTATTAGGAAGATCGGACTGTGATGCCGTTTTTTATATAAAATTCAAATTTATAAATTGTCCGAGTCGGTAATTACAAAATGCTGTGCCAAAACATCAGATCAATAAATGTTACATTATACAAGCAACAAATTTATAGATATTTTTTCCCCTTGCATAGATGTTTTCTGTCTAACCTCCATGGAGCACAATATCAAAAATGCCTAGAAATTGATTTAAAGTTACTCGTGAGTGTTTATTTTATATCAAGAATTTTATGTATATCTCTTTTTTCCTTTCAGATAATGTGGAATATGTTAAAACTAACGTCCCCCCCCCTCCCATAAGTTACCAATTTTAGAAAGTGCTTTCTAATCAGTACCCATGTTGAAAAACTCACATGACAAATTTCGTTTCATTAGCCTTAGTAGTTTAGGCAAAATACTGACAAGCGAAAAAACTGTACTAATTTTCTTTTTCTCTAGCATTTAATACAGGGTTATTCGCAATTCTCTCCGGGATTCGGAAGGCTTATAAAAAAATGAATATTACCAATACAGCAGTCCTGGTGAAAGAAACATTGCAAGTTTTGTTTCACAAATAACGAGCTTCCTCGTCGTTAATTGGTCGGAGTTCTGACGCCGAGAATCGCCTTCTTCCGTGGCCACCACGCTTTCCGGACCTAACTCCATGCGATTTTTTTTAATGGGGTTACATAAAAGATTGTGTGTTCTTGCCCCCTTTGCCTCATGATTTAAAAGATTTACGACAATGGATCACAACCGCATTCGTTACTATTAATCGCGACATGTTAAAGCGAGTGGGGGGAGAATTTGACTTTTGACTTGATATCTGCCGCATTACGAAAGCGGCATTACGAAATGCCGCATTCATATTGAACATTTATGTAACAAAACTTTTAGCATTTCTTTATCCAATAAAGTCAACTTTTTTCTGTATTGGTAATACATATTTTTTATAAGTCTTCCAAGCCCGGGAAGGAATTGTGAATAACCCTGTATAGTATCTTATTCAATATACTGCTCGGTGTTCACCACTACATACACTCATGCACGTTACAAAAAAGTATCCTTTTTTAGAAATCAATATTTATCACAGGCACATTTATTTAACAAATCTCAGAATTACTTCAACAAATGGCCCTTCTTAATTCCTTCTCTTTTTTTCTACTTCAAGTCTCGCTCAACAAAAGACTGTTGTTCTTTAAAGGTGGAACAAAACACCTCATTTTGTATTCATAGGATTTTTTTAAACGTCGAAAAAATATAATATAAAACTATAAATTCTCGGATCAACAAAAATGTTATTAAATCCTTACTTTTCAGCTTAATCGGTAAAAGAAAAGACTGATTGTATACTGGGAAAAAAATAACTACTTTTTTTAATTCCATTATAATACAAAAGTATTAATTTTTTTTTCAAAAAGCGAAAAATGAAGTAAATGACTGAGTAAAGTTAAGAAAACTAATGATCTTTATCGGGGTTCTTTATTTTTCTTAATATCCCCTATCCGAAAGAATTCCTCTTCAGAAAAACTAAAGTTCTAACAAATGAGGTCATTCCTTTCGCGTAATATCCTCTTCTCTGAGAGTATTTAGAGTGCTCTTCTTTTGAATTGGATTAACTATTTCAAGGCAGTTTTTGTTTCTTTTGTCGAAGATTTTACGTAGAAAAAAAAAAAACTCAAGTCGCTCTCTTGTGTATATTCAAAATGCCCCTTTTCCATGTGCTGCAGTATTGCATTCTGTAAATTCAAACATTAATTGCATTAATTTTTTTAAACTATTTAGACTTATTAGTAAAATTTACTTTAATTATTAAAATAAGTATAAATGCTTTTGAAGGTTTTTTAATATGGTTTAAATGCACAAAAGTTTGAAATTAGATACACATCAAATCAATTTCTGGATTTTATTTGATTTGATTTTGGCAATACAACCGATTATCTTGGCTGAGGTGGGTTTGTCCTCCCTGGGGCACTTTCTGTGGGGCCCTAACCCGTATTTACCCGAAGTTTTGGAGAAAACCACGGAAAACTCTGAACGGTTAGGTCGATGGATACGACTTGGTTTTGAACCAGGTACCTTACTTTTCTCAGCTGGTCAGGCAAATACCATTTTTAGCGGCATATTAACGCTGTTATAGGAGGGAATGATATTTCATGTACAATCTTCTTTGAGTATCTCTAAGTGTTTCGATTTAGTAAAATCGGCACATCAAAATGATGCCAAATTACAAAGTCCATTGCCAACATACTGTATCCCCAGATTAAGAGTTGGAACGCTATTTAGACGACATATTTTATGATGTATCGTCACACGGTGCCAAGTTTGGTGACTGTCGGTGCAATTTTGATGTAAGCATACGACAGTCGTCGGACCATTAACTAATTATGTATTATTCATTAGTATCCTACTATATAATTGGTATGTTAATCCAGAGACATTAGCACGATACCACCAATATGTAGTAACGCGCCGATTGTATTATGTAGTGCAATACCAATGATTATAATAAAGCACCATAACATGCATCAGCAAGGCATATGCATATAGGTATATCATTTACACATAGGCATATTCAAAACTTTTTAGAATTAATTGTCTTCTAGCTCAATAATTGGTTGCATTTATTTTTATTTCATTTTTACTGTAATTAAACTTTCCTGGGAAAGTTACGGAAAATGCATTTTTCAAATGGTAAATTGTAAAGAGATACGTTTCTTAAACGTATGTGATATGCTGTGATATCTTCCCAAAATTTTAGTTATAAATAAGAATACTAGAACTCGATTTAACAATATTTTCACTTCATATTAAATTTCTTCCCAGATCCCCAAAATTAACAAATTTGCATAACCTCCAAATGACTTCTAAATGGAAGGACAGCACTTTACTTTTCATTTACTTATTTATTTAGTTTTATAATTTCTGAAAGTATACCTGTTAAATAATTCAATATTTTCAAGAACGCTAAGATTGCAGGTTTTATATAATGGTAATGAACAGAAAGAACTAAATGCCTATTTGCTAATAAACAGACTGAAATAAGAAAATATGGACCAGCAATTCTCTATTCCAATTTACTTTAGTGACCCACAGGGTATTACAAAACATTACAAATGTTGACGATTTCTTCTTCTTCATAGCACAAGCGGTCTGCAGTTTGAATTATTCATAAAAAGGTATATTCACAAGCGACTTGTCGCATCAGAGATACATTAATGCATGGAAATCGTATCAGATGCATAAAATACCATCCAAGTAAATAGAAAATATTATCTAGTACACTCCCGTGTTTACGATCTATTAAATCAACAGATTACGTCCCAAGAAGACAGTTATGTGCAGTAGTGTAGTGAATATATCTTTTAAGATGTTCAAGCGTGGAAGAGAGTAAAGTAGGAATAAGCCATCCTTCAGGCAGATAATGATGTAATAACTTACGAATAATTTAACTCAAAACATCCAAATAAGCTACAATAATATGTTGTTGGAACTACATAAATTGAGATTAACCTTTGTATTTTTTAATATTATATTCGAAAATCGTAGTAGGTAAACAATATTTGAATTGACAGAATTATGAGAAAAACAATATTTCTCACAATTCTGTCATTGCTTGGCGATAAATGCAGTAAAAAATAAATAAATAAAATAAAAATGGCTACAACTGAGTTAAATTTAAAAAAAAATTATTTTGAAACTCACATAAAGGTCAGTTTTATTTTGTAAAATACACTAACAAATCTTTCAAAATCAATACTTAACTGTTACAGTACTATACTTATAGAAGGATAAAGTATATCCTATGAATGCGAGCTCGGATGGCATCTACTAAATAAAGATTTTTGATTAAAGCAGTCTAAAACATTTCACTTTGTGGGAAATACTTTTAAATATTTTGTGTGAGATGTTAATGCTCATTTCAAAAATAGACCAGATGTTTAATACACTCATGTCCATAAATTAAGGATAATTCAGAATCACACAGAAATTGATCTCTAAAATAAAAATTTCACCTGTGGAATGATCACACACATCTTGAAGAAGAATATGCAAATTACAGGAAACCACCAGATGGCGTGGATGGTACGTCACAATGACGAGAGTGTAAGAGAGGGGTGTATAAGGAATGGTGGCAAAGAAGTAAAATTGTTCACAAGCGCTGTGAAAGCCTTTCAGTGCAAAAACCGCATAGTTATGGCACAAAGGAGGCATTTGGATGATGTTTTACGTGGCAGAATTATCGGACGACTGGAATGTGGACGTACCCAGCTGGAAGTATCCGAGGAACTTGGAATCGCCCAGAGTGTCATCTCCAGGCTTTGGCAACGATTCCAAGATGATGGTAATGTGAGTAGACGTTACAGCACAGGTCGCCCCCGAGTTACAACGCCGAATGAGGACCGCTATTTGGCAGTTACTGCCAAAAGACGGAGTACACCATCAGACGGAGTACAGCATCAGACCTGTCTCGTCAGCTCTCTTCAGCTACCGGTACGACAGTTTCAAGGCAGACCGTGTACAGACGCTTAGGGCACATTGGTCTATATGCTCGTAGGCCTGTCAGATGTGTTCCACTTACCGCAACTCACTGTCGCCTGCGATTAACCTGGAGTAGAGAGCATGCATTGTGGACACCGCAACAGTGGTCTTATGTGATGTTTTCCGACGAGTCCAGGTTTAGTTTGGAGTCTGATTCTCGCCGGACATTCATCTGGAGGGCGCCAGGTACCCGTTACCACCAAGAGAACACCATTGAAAGACACCGTTACGGTGGTGCAGGATGGCTCGTTTGGGGAGGAATTATTCTTGGTTCCAGAACTGACCTGCATGTTCAGAGTGTAACGATGATAGGCCACATCTATCGGGATGTCATTCTGGAACAACATGTACGTTGGTTTCGGGGCGCCATGGGTGCTGAATTTGTGTTTATGGATGACAACGCCCGTCCTCACCGTGCAAACATTGTAGACGAATGCCTTCAATTGGAGGATATCACCCGTATGCATTGGCCAGCATACTCACCGGACTTGAATCCAATAGAGCATGTGTGGGATATGCTTGGCCGACGAATTGCAGCCCGTCAACCCCCTCCCACCTGTCTACCGGAACTTCGGAGTGCATTGCTTGATGAGTGGTGTAATATTCCCCAAGATCAGATTGACCATTTGATACTCAGCATGCCTAGGCGTTGTCAGGCCTGTATTGCATCGTCCGGGAGACATACTCCGTATTAACCATCCTACTAACCATGTTATACTGTTTTTTGTAAATAGGTTCTTTTTTGAAATTTGGTCAAGGGAGTAAAACTTGCAATTTTTATTAATTATGTCAAACATATAGCATCTTTTTTGCTCTTTACTTTTTGTTTAATAAATAGACTTTACAAATAAGTCAAATTTGTTTTGCTTCTTTCTCTTTCTTTGCCTGAACTTCATTATCCTTAATTTATGGACATGAGTGTACTTGATTGCAAAACGGAATAGTGTTTAAGATTTTTGTTTGTATATATATGTCCGTGCTCTTGCTGCCATAAATATCTATGAAATGCCACAAATTTTATACATTTCACTAGCACATGCACCATGCCATGTAATGAAAATTATGCATATAGCATGAATAGAATTTTTTAAAAAATACGCAAAAAAAAGAAGAAATGCCAAATAAAATAAATGAAAAAACTTATGTTCTATTTTCTAAATAACTCTGCATATCTTTCAATTAATTTCAGAAATTTCACATTCCAACGAAACCATTCTTAATTTATGCCACACTGAGCCAACTTCTCGCACGTCAGCGTGCAATACATTGCTTATACACAATCACAGATAGTTTATAGTTGAAGAAAATCGACTTAACGCATAATGTTACAGAATCATTCGTTTCAAGCACGAACTAATTAAACTTGATTATATGGCATTAGTGGACATTCAAACATGTAATCAATATACCTTCCACGGCGTGCGAAATTCAATAATGTTCATCAGTATTCCGAGCAATTCGATAAAGGCGCAATTAGAATATGTCTTCTTAATAAGCAATCGAATGTACATAGTTTAAACAATTGTTAAACTACACTATCTTTCAGATTTTCATTGAATTTTTTAGATTAATCAATTCATATGGGAAGAATGTTCACCCCGATTACCTGAAGTTTATCGAATGGCGATTTTACAAAATTCCCTTATGCACATGTTTATTGCATATTATAAATAAATTCTACCTTTCTTTTGTGCAGCTTAGTGTAATGGACTCCGCAAATTGGACTCCGCAAATTAACTGCAGGAATAGTAATCTATATAAATAAAATTAGACCTTTGTCTGTACAATTCTCGGAATTCAAAAATTTTGCGATTTCTAACCGTTTCAAGCACCTGGGAAGACGGTGCGACTCTCAAAAAAAAAGTTTGTCTGTCTGTCGTTCTGTCATTCTGTCCGTGACGCTTTTTTTGCTCAAGCGTCACGTAAAAACGACTGAAGCGAATGATATGAAATTTGGTGTCATGATAGGTGGTCACTCAACTTAAAACATAGGCATCGAATTTTACAAAAATCTTGATTGGATTTTGAGATTTTGCGAAAATCCTTTCAAACTGCGTAAATTTGTGTTCGAGCATCACGTATAAAAGACTGAAGCAATTGAAATGAAATTTGATATCATGATTTGTGGTCACTCAACTTAAAACATAGGCGCCGATTTAAAAAAAAAAAACTTGATTAGATCTTGAGATTTTGCGAAAATCGTTTTAAACTGCGTAAATTCTGTTCGAGCATCACGTAAAAACGACTGAAGCGATTGAAATGATATTTGGTATCATGATTGGTGGTCATTCAACTTAAAACATAGGCGACAAATTTTTTTAAAATCTTGATTAGATTTTGAGATTTTGCAAAAATCGTTTCAAACTGCGTAAATTTGTGTTCGACCATCAAGTATAAACGACTGAAGCGATTGAAATGAAATTTGGTATCATGATAGGCTGTAATTCAACTTGAAACATTGGCGTCGAATTTTTAAAAAATCTTTATTAAATTTTGAGATTTTGCAAAAATCGTTTCAAACTGCGTAAATTTTTGTTCGCACGTCACGTAAAAACGACTGAAACGAATGAAACGAAATTGGGTATCATGATAGGGGATCATTCAACTTAAAACATAAGTGTCGAATTTTTAAAAAATCTTGATTAGATTTTGAGATTTTGCGAAAATCGTTTCAAACTGCGTAAATTTGTGTTCGCACATCACGTAATTACTGCAAAGGTGAAAAAATGATATTTAGTGAAATGATAGGTGGTCACTCACCTTAAACTATAAGCATCTCATTAAAAAAAAAAACGATCAGATTTCCAGATCTTGCGAAAATCGTTTAAAACTGAGTGAATCTTTGTTCACGCATTACGTAATAACGACTAAAGCAAATGATATGAAATTTGGTCTCATGATAGATAGTTTCTCAACATAAACTATAGGTGTCCAATTTTTTTAACATTTTTATTAGATTTTGAGTTTTTGTGAAAATTCTCTCAAAATACGTTTATATTTCTTCAAGCATCACGTAATAACGACTAATACAAATGACACGAAATTTGGTGATATGATAGGTAGTTGCTAATCTTAATTTATAGGTGTTGAATTTTTAAAATATTTTGATTACATTTTGAGATTTTGTGAAAATCGTTTTAAAATGCTGAAAATTTTGTTCCAGCATCACGAAATAAAGACTGCAGGGAATGAAATGAAATTTGGTGACATGATAGGTTGTCACACAACTTAAATTTTAGGCTTCCAATTTTTCAAAAATATTGATTAGATTTTGAGATTTTGCGAAATTTATATCAATATGCGTAAATATTCGTTCGCGCTTCACATAATTACGACTAAAGCGAATGAAATGATATTACTTAGTTACTCTCTAACCTTGTAACAAAACATAAAAATTATAACTTCGCTTTCTTTACTTTGGCAACATACTCCATCCATTATGTGTACTCCTACAATGCTGACAAAAGTTCTTGCTTTTTGGAAATTAGCATTCAGTACTAACCTGTCAACGACTAGGTACTTCAGCTAGTTAATTCTATGTGTGGATCAGGGAGAAGACTTGCTCACAAGACGTGAGAAATTTTTCTTAATGTGCTGCCACTATTTCGCCCGCGATGCAAAAAATAACTATAAAACGACATTAAAACCGTTCATCACTTGAATAACCTTTCAAAAATCAGCTACATTTGGTCATTTTCTGAACTGGAAAAAAAGAACATTAGTAATCCTTCCACCGTTAAGGGGTGCGGTAGGAAAATCCGCTACCTGTGTAGCCCTGTGCTAAATTAATAAAAACATCAGTGGTTCATTTTTTTTCTTAAACAAATGTGCTACCCTGATCCATTTTTCTTATTCTTAGGAAGAGCTTCTGTGAAAGTGGCTTCAGTAGATTGTTCATTTTCTTTGAGCTTTCCAGAAGGAATTTCGAAAAATATGTAGTGGCACTCACGCCTCGAAAAGGACCCGAAAATGGGAGAAAAACACATGGAAAAAGGTCTTGGGTACCAAATTAATTATTGTTTGATAAATTAAATACTTTGGAAGTGAAAAAAAAAAACATAAAATCAAAATCCACTGCGCGCAAAAGCAGATGTTTGCTCGGTTGAAATTTTGATTGAAGTTATTTTCAGAAGCGATTTTGAATGATTTTTTTTTGTCACATGGTCCAAAGAAACATCATATTGAACCGATTGGCAGAATAAATAAACCGAATAATTATTATTAATTTGTTTTCGTTCGTATAATTGTGTTCCAATATTACTTTAAAACACACTAAAAGAGAGAGGTTTGGGGATAATTACAAATCTAAACAAAGCACGGGTTGCAGTTGCTATGCCAGAAAAATCAGACCTATTTCTCATTACTGCATAAGTAGATTATAAGATGGTACAAAGTATTGCATTTGCTACACAAGACGAGCAGCCATCCTTAGAAAATCAATAGCAATACCTAAAGTGAACTTTTGTTGAATCATATTACAGACTCGATCGTCCAGTAAGAAAAGCAGATTTTTATGCCAGGCTCATCAAAGACTACCTTGTATTTATATAGCTCAGTGCGTTATAGTTGTCATAAGGCGTTTCTCTAGAATGACAAAATTCAATACGTCTAGTCAATAAACTAATTTGAGTAGGGACTTCTGAAAAATTTCGATAAAGAAGTTATTTAATTAATCATTTTGTCCTTTCTCCGATTTCTTTTTTGAGTCAGCGTTAAAATTTATTTTTTTTTAAGAATGATACCACTCACATACAATACATACTTGCAAAATAGCATTTTAAATCAAAAATGTCTGATAAACTTGTTCCGTAGCTATTTCAAAAAATTCTGTTTTTTTTTTATAATTTATCTATTGAATTCTTAAGTTTTAAATTTGCTGAAAATGTTTTTTCTTCTTTTTTTTTGGCGGTGAGTCAACAAAACTTATCAGTTTTTCCTTTCAAGCGTTTGATGGTCTTAGTTCTTTTTTTAACAAACCATGTAGACAATTTTTTTCACATGGATGGTTAGTCTAAAACCGTTTAAAATGACGTGTTATGCGATTCAGAATTAAAAATATGACTAATACATATTTCAAATGAGTAAGTAAGCAAAACTTTTAAGAAAAATTGATTTTGTTATTGACGCAAATGAGGCTATGTACTACATACTCATAATCCCCATATGTTGCTTCTGTTTAGTAGACTGCAAAAACTAAATTTCATCATTAGTCTTACAGGGAAAAAGTCTATTTTTTTCCAAATAACGGCTTGATAAAACACTAAAATATTCATAATAAATAACTAATAATTAACTGAATAAAACAAAAATATTTTTTAAATTATCAAATCAATTTTTTTCACTAATCGACATAGATAACAGATCATTACCTGCATAAGTGCAACACACGCAAATGTGTATAATTCTATACATGCAACATGATTAGCCAGACAATAACAATTAAATGAGTGAAGACAGCCAAAGCTTTCTTGCTTTGTTTTTGTAATCTTACTGATGGGAACTATAAAATGATTTAAATATGGTACACTTGTAGATTAACTGAACACAGTAATAGAAACTGCAATCCAATACTCAATGTGCAAATGAGACATCTTAATCAATTCATTTCTTAGGGTTATGCATTAAATATAGCTTACATATCATTTCAATCCACTTAGATTTATAAACTATTGATATCTAACATTTTTTCAATTTAATTCTTGTAATAAATAAGTGAGGAAGGACGTATTGTAATTAAATGAAATAAACAAAATCAAAACTTCAAAACAAATAAAAGTTGCTCTGTAAACCTTTGCTACTTTAGATATCCATAAATTATTACAATTTTTTTTTATTCGCCACCCACAAATGCTTGAAATATTAAATTGAATAAAGTTCTACAATCTCCAAAGATCCACCTAACTACTACATTTCCCAATAGAATGTAAATTTAAACTTAAATTACGACCTGCTAGCTAACTGTTATCTGAGGAGATTAGAAAGTAAATAACTTTAACGTTAAGAGATCTCCAGTTTACTGAATTCCATTAAAATTTAATAGAATAATTACATTTTGCTATCAGACTCACACTGTGTATTAAATGAAAATGTCTTTCCGTTCCTTTTAGGTTTAGTTTATGTGTTCCGCTGTCTCTAAATAATAATAGAAATGTCTATGTAATGCCTAGGGGGAGTGGAAATTTAGAAAATGTGCATGTAATTTTGTCGCTATTGAAAAGTATAAATAATTTTCATTTGAACAAAACTTTAATGAGATATTTTCATTTTATTATAATTTTTAAAATGAATTTTATTAGATCTTGGTTTCGGATTCTTTTCTAATACATGCATTCATGTGTAGCAACAATTCAGCCTTTCAAAACTTTCATCCTTGCATTCGAAGTTTATTTTTTTGTATTCACAAATGAATGATATCGGATATGAAATGTTATGCCATCAATACGATTTCTGCAGCATTCGTGTATTTATTAGAAAAACTTTTAAAATTTTGTGGTATTTCAAAGAGCTTTATAACAGAAACTCACCATTGAGTTCAAAAGCTTATAAATGTTGCGTAACGTGCTGCCTATTCATAAAATCACTAATTCAGAAGTAAGCTCTACAACATTGTTCCCCAAACCGTCGATTTCGAGCTACTAGTAGCTCGCAGGGACATTTTTACCTCTACTAAGCTAATACTGACGACAAGAACTGCTTGTTTTTCCGGCAAATAATGATACCCCCCCCCCGAAAAAAAATTGTTATTATATTTGTTGTTTATTGCTGACTATACTTTGATTTCTTATGTACAACTCAATTTCCGTTTCTGTTGTTATATACAGTTAATTAAAATTGATCTCATATTTACTAGAAATGTAAGTTTATTAGGCAATAAACAAATAAAAGATTTTTTATAAAAAGTTGGTAGTTCTTTTAAGAACATTTAAGAACATTTTTTTTAGTCGCTCACAGTAGCATTTAAAGACAGTACGGTAGCTTAGAAGCTAGAGCAGTCTGGCGAACACTGATTTAAAAAAAATAATAATAATTTAAATGAGAGTTTTAACCTACAGACCGAATTTAGATCCAGGCATATTTTCAAATTAGTGTTTTGCTTATTTTATCTTCTAATCCATTATTTAAAGGATATTAGTCATATGAATTGGGGGGGGGGGGAATGTTGTATGCAATTTTCACTGTGTTCACAATTGGAAACATGGGTCATTTCTGACTATAATATTACAATGGTTTCAAAAACGGAATATATTGATGGATAGTTTAAATAATAAATCAAATATTAAGTATTAATGCAAGATTTATATTTAAATTTAAGTAAAGATATGAATTAAGTTTGAAGGGAGGAGGTTGTATCAAGATAGCTCTGTAAAAATTTATGAAAAATGAGTATTTTTATGATTTTTTGTCCAGTTTCTCACTAATGATAGAAATGCAACTTCTGTTTCAAATAATCAAGTCATCTATTAACTATTTCTGCTAATTTTTTCAAGTCAATTTTGATAAAATTTAATTTTTTTTTATTTGATGTTCCCAATTGGGAAAATTGGCAAGTAAAAGGTTAAAACCAGTTTCATATAATATTTTACTAACATTTGCATTTAACAAGATACAGGATACACATCACTAGAAGCTGCCTACCGATGTGGTTTAAAGCCATATAATGCTCCTGATGTACTTGTACACTCTGCGAAATCCCAGCCACTGGACCTTGCTCAGGGTTGCAATACATAGTTGCACAATTTACATAGTTACAATAAATTGTACAGTTACTTTCTTCAATCACAGTACAATGCAGTACAGATGATAATTCTGTCTGATTGTATCTATTGTATTAATTATCAACAAGATTTTTTCCTAACATTAGACCGTAAATTAAGAAATGAATTTGCGATTAAAGTTGTTATAATAAAACGTCACTTTCCTCATAATTTTGCATCTTCTCTATTTATACAAATGTCTACTGTTAGATGTACTTAAATATGTAATACAATCATTACTTATAAACATTAAAATATGCAAAACATTTCATCTAATCATGTATATCCCCCTTGAATATCAAATAATTTCGACAGAAAGTAAATTCCTGTTTTAACACAGAGTGTGTTTGTTTCGTCAATGGGTTCTTCAAAATTCGAAATCCGTGTAAGGCTAGATGATCTATAGAGCACATGGGCAAAACCAGCAACCACCCTAATAATCACCCTCCGTTTCTATGTGGTTAATTTTAATTAAACTTCTTAATATATTTCAATGCGTGAAGTCCGATTTTAAAGAGATTTCAAACAACAAGAAACGGTATTAGAATAAAGTCGTTGGCCTTGTAATGGAATTATCTCGTTAAGTAAAAGTTTTCGACACACTTTCAGGGACTTATCAGAGTGATTAAAGATAATTTCAAATACTTTTTCTTAAACTTTCTTAGGGAGCCTCATTTCGGCATGCTGTATATACAGGGAGTCCCGAAAAGATGGCAACACGCTTTAATTCTGTATCCATTAGAGGTCAGTAAGCTATGTAAATTGAAAGAATTATGAAAATAAACTGCAAGAAAAAATACTACGTTAATTAAAAATTCTTCTAGTTAATTTTCAAAAAGTAATATTTTAAAAAAAAATTATATGACCAACGTACAAAAAAAATGCCAATTAATAAAAAGCGCCTATACTAATAAGGTGATGTGCAAAATTTGAGAATTATATCCTAAAAAGTGTCAGAGATAGTAAGATAAACATATGGTGACTTAAGTCACTTTTCAATGTTCTCGAAGGAAAAAAAATCTCATTGAATATTCTTGTTTCAGGGGTCGTACAAAAATTATGAAAGTCTTTTTTTTTTCTTTTTTTTTTCACTCTAACGTTAAATGTTTACATCCAATTCCTGTATAGACCGTGAATCTTCGTTTAAAAACATATCGAAGGCGTTATACGTTGAAAGGCTGAAATTTAGTACATCGCTTCATTGGTGTATGCGTCACATTTTACAAATTAAGATTCTTTTGTCTTATCCAAATTTTAAAAATGCTACATTTTGAGAATTAACGAAAGAATATTTTTCTTAACATAATCTTTTTCGTTACCTTATTTCGAACTTTTTTTTTCACTTTACACTGTTCACTAGGATTAAATATTTAAAGCGTGTTCCTGTATTAATCCGACCAATGTAATTTAGCTTTAGGAAAAGTTCCGAAAGCCGCCCGCTTATACTTGAACATACAGGGTACATTCAACGGATCTTTTCCTTGGATTATTTCATAAACGACAGCCTTCAGCTTGAATTAGACTGGAGATATAGGGTAACACCGGTAGAGTCGACGCTCCCCTTGTATTTCTTGTAATTGTCAATGGATATCAATCAAACGCACGAGATTTCCTTAACCCGTGAATGGCTTGATTCCTTTTAAATGTTTTACCTGCAATTACGCAATTCTTATTTTGAGATAAGCGCATGATTTCACTATAAAAACTTTTAAATGCGTTATGTTTAAGAACATTTTTTACACTAATTACTGAATCCATGCATGATTTGGAAGTCAAATCTAACTTAGCACCTCTATAGAGTACTGTGTATATAGTTACGTCACTTTCCGTTCGAGGACAGGCCAATGTGATGTGTTACGTCTGTACCGTACAAAATGGGACAGATGCCTCACTGCCATTTTAATAGAAAAATTTTTATTTCTCTCCATATCTTATTTTTCTAGATTACAGAATTTATGTTACTGGAGTATATTTGCTGAAATTGATTGTGATATTAACTTTTTTTTTCTTTTCATTTTACACAAGCTGACCAAGTTGGGCATGTTACTAATCGTTAATTGTAGCTGTAATAATAATTATGCATTTTAACGTTCTAGCTTGAACGAAATATTGTTTTTAAAAACCTGATAAATTGTTTATTTGTTTATAGATTTCATTAAAAAGGCCCACATTAAAAAAATAAAACAATGTAAACATTATTTTACTCTTTTTTCCATCCAAAACCCACCGATGTTACTTGGTTGATGAAACAACAATTAAAATTCAATTCAAAAATATAAGAATTTAATTTTAGTAGTGAACTATTAACTAGACTAATATTGATTTAAACCTGCTAGTACGTCTCTTTATACAAATTTAGTATCTTTTTGTTATTAAATAGGTAATTATAGTCCAAATATTAATATTTTGGTATTTTTTTATTTATTGTTTCATTCTTTTCTTATGACAGGCGCAGCATAATTCCCGCACAAGAGCGGCGTCTCACCAGCAATGCAATGTTTCAGAAAAAAACTGTTAAAAAATATTAATTATTTTTTTAGATTTTTTTGTCGCAGCACACATGCTCTATATTCTACTGTAAATAGCACAGCATCATTTATTTTACTGTATGTGCAGCTTGTGGTTTTTTACACAAATTCAAAGAAATATGTGGCATAAGTCCCTATTTCCAGCTGCGTTCAACCCACTTTTATACAACCTAAATGAACTTGATCTCTTTTAAGAAGACTTCGGATATCATAAAAATGACAGGGTTATTTGGGGCAAGATACATATCACCCGCATATCATCCCACTCTGAGATTATCACGGGTTACCTTCCACGAAATCGTTGCACTTCATTTATCACTTGTGTCCCTATTTAGGCAGATCCTGCAGGATTACTTCCGCCCTGAACGCAATGAAAACCAAATATATCTCCTGTCATCAGTTAACCCTTTAGCGCGCAGTGTTCCCGCTCTGGGAACACCAAACTCTGACGTTTTGACTTTTTGCCAGTCACGAAGAATTGCTTTGATTTCTATAAAAATAGTTGCGGGTGACATAGCTAAAAGAAAATCTTTTACTTTTTAGCACATCCTTTCCCGTAAAAAAATGGTCACGATTATTTTTAACAGCACTGTCATCCGCTAAAAAATGGAAGAATACGAGAACAGCTGAATAGATTGCCCAATGCTGAAAAAGAGC
This sequence comes from Cheiracanthium punctorium, assembly GCA_038373885.1. NCBI lineage: Eukaryota > Metazoa > Arthropoda > Arachnida > Araneae > Cheiracanthiidae > Cheiracanthium > Cheiracanthium punctorium. The sequence goes on from JAWZYV010016657.1 coordinate 314,596, forward strand.
AGCCGTTGCCATCGCTTGACTTAACTACGGATAAGGCTTAACTATAGCTTGACTTAACTACAGCAAGATGGCGGACGTTCGATACGTTCATCGTGTGTCACAGATCTAGAGATTGACGACAGCAGGCTGTGCCCATCACAGCCAGCTGTCGTCAAAATAGGGTCTCTAGATTTGTGGTACGCTATGAACGTTTCGATCGTCCACCATCTTGCTGGTAGTTAAGTCAAGCGATGGCAACGGCTGCCCTTTTTTCAGCATTGGGAAAGGGTTGCGCTTCAGAGGGTTAAGAGGGGAAATTATGTGATTAAACAAGTCTGATTCGTCATCCCAGAACCTAGATTAATTGGAGATGCATCTAAATGTTTATTATCACCCTCTTCAGCATTCTTCATAGTAGTTAGATAAATTAATTGATTTTGGACTGACAGTTGACAAAAGTGAATTGATAATTTTAGAAGTTTTGAGAAAGTCTACTTTTTTATTACTTTTTGCAGAATTCATCATATAAAATCATTTTTTTCATTCATTGCTTCATTTTGATCTATATTTCCAGTTCAGTGTCATCTAGTCTGTAGTTATCTGTTTAATTTCTCGTTACTCGTAAAACTAATTCAAAAAGTTTTATTATGAATTATTGGCTTTGTTGATGCACTAATATGTATCTTAAAAGACTAATTTCAATTACCTGTATGCAAATTCTTTGCTTCTAATATAAAATATTATATCATCATCAATGTAATTTGATATGTAATAGCTAATTCTTTTTCTTTTTTTTTAATGTTTCGCCTTTATTTTTTATGTTTCGCCTTTAATTTTACTTTTTTTAAAGAAAGTAAATTAAATTGTCATTTAATTATTAGTAATAATTAAATAACTCAATAATCATTATTATAAGGTAGTTTTTCGCTTCCGATGTTTATTTATAGTGGTATCGGAATCTACTGATTTCTAAATCGAACGAGGTCTTATTTCTATATTTTCACATGTTGTGTTTATTAATGAATAGAAATAATGCACCAAATTTCTAAAAAAATTTCTTTTAAGAAGCGACAGTATTTATTCAAAAGATTGCAAAACATGGCGCTCACACTGTTTTTTATTAATATCAGTTTTCTTCAAATGCAACTAATCAATTATTCTAATGATATCAATAATATTTCCTTTTAGGTCTACATGCAGTCTATCACTTTTTTTTAAAATAACAACAAAAAATTCTTCATTTATATTGCTACGCAAAAGAAATATCTTTCAAACTATCTTTAACTTCTAAAACACGCACTCTCTTACTGACGAATAATATATAATACTGGCATACCAATCCTCAAGCTATTTTTTTAAATATCGTATATGTTCCCTTTTCTAGATGATAAAGCAAAAAAAAAATTATAGGAGACATTAGATATATATTTTGAAATATCCTTTAATTTAAATATGTAATCAAAATTTCATACTGAAAATGCTGAAAATGCATATTTAGTTTGACCCTTTTAGACTTGATTAAATAATTTCCCTGTGAATTAAATAATTTTTCTTTTCATAATGCAGTCATCCCTCACAATACCACGCTCCAAATTTCGCGGCTTCACTCTATTGCAGTTTTTGATAGACATCAAATATGGAAGAAAAAAAATCGATATTCGACGCGTTTTTTTTCAATATAAATCGAAATAAATTTATTTAAAGAAAGAATCGAAAATTAGTATTAGTAAACAAGTACGATTCTTTCTCATCCACTTTATTTATCAAATGCATACAAGCAACACTTTTTTTATCACAAACTAATTTCTCTATAATGTCAAAAGTAATAAGACGGTATTTTACTCATTAATCATCATTATTGTTATCTATATCAAAATGAAATTAAAATATGTTCTTATTTATATGTAAAAATTATTAATTGTACAATTTTAATTGCTACATTAATAACAAAAATAATTGTTACATTGTTTTCTTCCTTTTTGTAAAATATCTGTAAATTTGTTAAATAAGTTGTTTTAAAAATAAAAATACTTTTCTATTTATCATGCAAACATTACTTATAATTCAAAAATACTCTGCAGATAATACATAGGTTATTACATTAGGAAATTTATAAAATATTTCTTCGAATTTTAAATTGCTTTCTTTGAAAAAAAAATAATAATGATAGTGACTAAAATAATGTTTTTTTTAAAAGAAGCGTAGAATAATGATTTTGATAAAGTATTTTTCTTTATAAAATTTAAACTTTAGTTACTTTACTAATTCAAACATGTTTTCCCAATAAAACATTTCTTGAAGAATGCTATAGAAAATAATGCAAAATATCAAGCTATGAAATATTCAATCTCAAAGGAAAATGTAATAGCTTTGTCAAAAACAAAGAAATTTTTATTCTAGAAAAAGGTGTTTAAAAAATGCTTATTTTTCAAATTTCAATAATTCATGTGACTAGAAAGACAGAGGAATATTTAAGTTTCAATGTAAATAAATATCGCGTATTTATTTCAGTGTCCTTTCAAGTGCAGTTTAATCAGAATTTCGATGTAATAAAATAATAAATAGTTATTATCTCAGGAACTCTCTGCTGAATTGTCGGATTCGCACAGCTTGAAAGTCCGGCATGCGTAGAATGTTCCAGTAGCCGGTTTGGACAAAACACATATTTTATTAATGCTAGAAACTTTGAGAAAAATCTTCAATGGACAGTTCACAGGAATTCACAAACAGTAATTCAATCTATGACAGACATCGATCAGAGTGGCTTTATCAGTTACTGCAATTCGCCTACCGTAAGATTGTACTACAGACTAAAACTCCCCAGCAAACACATAACTATCGCAAACCAAACGATTCGATATCCGACTTCTCAGCTGTGTCATTAGTGCCGAATCGCAAGTAACGATCGGAAATCTTTTAATTATAGGATTGAAGATATATCATTTCAAGGCATCGAACTTTTGCCAAAAGTACGATAAAAATTATGCACTTCTATTTCTAGCAATTTCTTGTGTTCAGAAAGATGCCACATTGCTCACCTGATTAGCGAAGTCAGAACTGCATCGAATGGGTTTCGGTTCTCCTCTGAAAAATGATATGCACGAAAACCATAACAATATCATATGGAATATCATAGGCCATATGGCATTATTTTTTAAACCAATAATTATAATTTTGTATCATTATTATGCTTTCGAAGTTCCGATTCTGTGCCTGACCTCTCGGTTTTGATTCGTGTCAAAGCGAAATCGTAATCCGCTACCTATAACCGATCGACATCTTTTACTGTGTCCGCTGAGTGTTCACTTTGGCAGACACTTTCGACACAGATCGGTTACGCTTGCTTGGTGTCCAAATGATATCTGCACCATCTGGCGTAAGATATAGTTCAGTTATCGAACTGTGAGTCGTGTGTTTGCTGGGTCGGTATAGAATTCACAAACAGTTTTCAAAATACAGGCTCTCAAAGCAAACGGAATAACAACCCTTCTAAAAGCACAATACAGCGAGGCAGAGCTATGGTCCTCACAAAGCGTTCTCTAGAAGAATTGATTCAAAACTATTTGTGAACTACTCGGCGAGATTTCTAATTACCAGGTAATCGTGTAAATCGATAGAGTAACACTAATTCTGTTCAGTAAAACAAGCATTACAGCCCCAATAATAAAATCTCACAAAGATTGGCGAGTTTTACCGAAATTTGGCACGAAAAATAAGTCCCCAAAACAGAACCCAGGTAACTGATATCCCCACTATTTAACCAGAAACCGTCAAACCCAACGTAATTCTAAGAAAAGCTTAAAAGTCTCTATCTCACATTCTAGTTAACCAATTTACATACAACAAAATGCAAAAGTTAATTGTTTGACCCGCAGAATATGATTTTTAGACTAATTCAAACCTCAGAAGAGCAGAACATCCTGAAATTCCGTAACAGTATGTTTAAATAACTAATTGCTGTTTTCAAGCAATATGTTAAAACAAATTTTCATCATCATAAGAAACAGAATTAATAATATTGACTAAAAGTTATTAAACATACTGGAATTCTTTCTATCATTTTAACTGTGGTACAGAGCTATAGGAAGAAAAGCTCGCATGTCTTCTATTAAAGAACTATTGATTTTTTATCCTGAAATTTTTATCATCGTTTCTTATTAAATTATCCATTTCTCCCTTCCCCCAGTTAAAAAATAAAATTTGAATATATAATATTTGCATAAAGCATCATCATTATATTAAAATGTTCGACAATTTCTTTCTTTTTTTTTACCCCCTCAGTGAAAACATGTTTCCCTTACTTCGAATCCCTCAAATTTCCTTAAACAAAAATTTTCTCTACATATCTACATTTATTAACCCAGATAGATATTGAGGATTTTTTTCTCCCAGTGATATTTCAGAAAATATCTCTGGGATCTTATGTGAATGAATTTTTTATCTTATAAATGTAGTGAAGCCACTTTCTTTTACTTAAGTCATGCAGATAAAATATTTGTACTATATTAAACATTTTTCGCTTCATTTGATTATACGTCTATTAAAACGAAAGTTTTTATTAGAATTGAAGAAGCGATTTTTATCTCTAAATTTCGCAAATATAAGTCATATTAAGTATTGAATAATATCCTGAACATTACAACCCACATGAATTTTTACAAAACGTCTTTCTTTACATGAAATTTATTAGCCATTTCTTCTAACTTTAAGCTCTTTTTTTTGTATTTATCTAAACGAATCTTTTAACTTAGTAAAAACAAATCATATTAACTATTTAATTGTTCTGAAGCATCACAACATTCATTGTTTAAAATTGTCTCTTGTTTAAATCTCAATTCTTTGATCTAATTACTACAAAAACAAACGATTTGAAATAAATATACTACTGCAAATTAGCGATTTTGTTTCTATTCCTAATTGATTTTTAATTAAAAACCGTAAAACAAAGTTTTTAAAATGCTGTTTTTTTTAACATTTCTAATTGATCCAAATCATACCATTTCATTCGAAAAAAAAAAGAAAATTAATCACATTTGTTAACTTTTTGTTATTTTTCTTTTTTTTGCATATTTAATATCATAATCAGCTCAGCTTTATTAAAAAATAATAATTCGAACGACACTAATGCTTTGGCTTTTAGATTTTAATTTCATTGATCGATGACACAGAAATCAGTTCAGAGAATTTAAGTATTGTCAGAGCAATTGTATATTAGCCAAAATTGCATAAAATAAGCATGGTTCATTCATTGCATCATGTTTAGCAATGAAATTTTCTTGTTTCATCCGACGTTTTTGTGTGCTACTATAGTGTAAATTGTTTGGCCATTTGTTGTGCATGTTGCTACTACTTGTACAGTAAACAAAGATGGGACTTTTCATTTCTTATATAATTCTTGGACTAAATACTTGGTGTTAAATAGTAAATTTACTCATAGGAAAATAAATATAAGGAGAAAATATTGCCTAAAATGTTCCCTTAAGAGGAAAACTTTCATAAAATAACATAAATGTTAAATAAAACTTTGGCCCTTTGCCATAATATTTTGCACTATATTTTACATGATAAACATTTTTCAATAATATTGTAAACCCAAATTGAGTAACGAAAAAAAATAGAATTTTAAAAAAGAGTCCAAAGAATCATTTTACCCTAACCCACGGGAAAAATGATCCTACATTTTAAAATAATTGTAAATTGTTTGTTTATGGCCAAATTGAAGATGTAAAAGTAATTATGGCTTTACATAATGAAATAAAATAACTTTTACAAGCATTTAGAATGCATGATTTATTTGATGAAAATTTTTAAAATAAAAAAGTGTCTCAAACAATAAATCGGAATACTTCAAAATTATACTAATTCAAAAGTTTTGGCCCACAATAAATGTAGAAATAAATTAACTAATGTCATGGGGAGTCACGCATTTTGAGAACGGCTGAAGGGCTGCCACGATAACTAAGACCTGGTACTGGATTTTCTTCTATAGGTGGATCATTTTACCCGGTAGCATGGCTGCCCACTTTATGTCATATTACTGAAACACGCCGAGAAACATAACAAAATAAACAAGTGTAATTCACATCAAAAAACATACTCTATTCAGTAAAAAGTCATATTTTTGTACATTGAAGACTCCATTTCTAAATAAATTAAAAGTTAGTGCATAGCTTATAAGAGATATGATACCTTAAAAGAGGTATGATTACCTTATAAGAGATATGAGATTATTCCAGTTTTCTGAAGAATTCTACTCAGACACGTACCACACCGATCGCTTATATATCGCCATTGCTTCTTCTTGACTTGACACAACTAGTTTATGTGTTACCTAGTAGATAGAGCTGCCTGTCTGGAAGAAAACATATTCTGATCGTTTAGCCCACTAGGATCATTCTAGGTCACTTTCTCCTACACAAATGCACAACAAATATAACATTAACATAAATAAAACGTACTAATTTTTATGTCACAGTCGGTAATTATTAATTTATTTCCTTCACGTGTGTGACAACAGACCTATCAAATTTGCGTTTTACTACACATGCACGCCACAGAATTTACCCTGCGCAGTTTCATCGATTGATTATTATTTTCACGATTATTATTTTCACTTAATCGGGGACATTTTGAGAACAATAGGCACTTAAATGATCTTACTATATAGTTAGGCTGATCCCTGACTCAGTCACTCTCTAGCAATTCCACTTCAAAACAAAACTTTTAGCATGATTAATCCAAACAGATTAAAATGTTATGGTCTAAAACTATAATAAAATTCACACCGTTTGTACGATCCACTTGAAATTTTTCATAATTATGTAGAAAAAATGTAGAAAACAATCTCAGCTACTTTTAAAATCTGAAAATCCACACGTTGCCTCATTTTTAGGCGATTTTTCTCTCTTTTCAGCTCCGTTTTACTTCCGGGAGTAAAAAAGTGAAACATTTGCTGGACAAAATTACATTTTTCAAGTGAAAATAACGTCACACAATTGGGATTCCAATTCGTTTAAAATAGTTTTTCCAGGGAACATGGTTTAATATTTTTTTTCATTAAAATAATAGTCTGCTGACACATTAATATAAGAGGCGCTGAATACACAAAACGAAATCGTTCGAATGCGAAAAGTTTCCGCGCGTTTCAAGAAAAGCATGAAATTCAATTTTTATTCGAAAGCATCGAATAAAAATTGAATATAGTTTCATGTTCAATTTTTATTCGATGATGATAAAAATTGAATATGAAGCTATTTATTTTAGGTGGGCGAAGATTAAAAATATTGAGTGTAAACATGTTTTCGTCGAATATTTCTTTTAGCGCCCGTTCTAATTGCCTCTACAACCGGCTTTTCCTTCTAGTTTATATCCATAGTTTTAATCCAAATTCTGTATGAATTTTCGAAAGTTTCACATTTAAAATATATGTCTGTCTTTTGTTTAGTTTTCCTTTTTTCCTCGCGGAAGTTTCTAGAATGAGAAAGGTGATTATATTATGTAACAGAAATTTGACACAATCGTTGAGCGCTCAACATAAGAATTACGAAAAATTCTCATATCTCGTATAAAATCTGTATGGCAAAGTTGGTGGCAATCTGCTCCTTCATTTTAGCTGCAAAGTACAGTTAGTAGAGAAAGTTTAATCATGACCCGTAAACAGATTTTTTTTCTGGCAATCGATGTCTGTTCAAGACTGTTTGAATACGAACGTATTGACTGAAAGACACAAGGGCAAACCAAAACCGTAACTACTTTTGAAATTTGACCAAGAGTGGTAAAATGTGCCACCAATCAATCGATGATGCTATTTATAAATACGATATTCTTGTGAAAAAATGGAATCTTTTGTGTGCGATAAGTTTCCTTACGTTTGTTATGCAAATTGACGAAGTATTTTTTTTCTTCACGAAAGGAATCTGCTAAACCTAATAACTTGATTGTGAAAATAACGGATATTGACAAACAATGAATTGCTAAAACTGACAGTTTCAGCAAAAGTGTTTTTTTGCGTGTATATACACAAAGGAAACACGTAAGGAAATTTCTATAAAAATGGCTGTGTGGGTGTGCAAACTGGAGAAAAACTCCGAACGTTTACTTTTATATTGTTTTTGTAATACGTATTTTTTGCATGCACATGTTTCATTGTTTTTCTTTACCTTCGTTTCAAATGAATTCATTTTTTGAACGTACTTAGCATTTATTATTTAAAGAAAGAGTATAGATATAATCGATTAAAACCATTTACAATATGAAGATTAAGCATGTTTTTAAAGTTACACTTCATTATTTAAATGTAGATTTTAACGGCTCACATATTTTAGTGAAATATTTCTTATCTAGTTTTAAGAACCATTTGCATCAGCTTGCTGAATTCTTTTGAAATTATGTATTTTAAGCTATAAGAAGAAATTTTTATACTAATGCATTACAAAATTATATATAATTTTAAACTAAAAACTATAAATCTAAAAATTCGATTAAAGAAAAAAAAATTAATGTCATTGCAGTTACATTTATAATTAGTTTTTAATTGTATATTACAATTGTTTTCATTTCTCTGCATATGAGAGACATAGTTTTAAAAAATAAATGCTGGCATTTAAAAAATGTCTTTTATAAGCAATTTCTCTGGGTTTTAATATACTTGCTCTTGAAATGAAACAGCTTTTACATCTTAATGTACACAATTTTCAGTGATCCTTTGCTCCCAGAATTTGCAATTAGAAATTAATTGTTTATCTTAATTACTTTCAAAATTGCTGTTTCAATTACTTTTACGATTAATTAAAACTGTTTGTATAATCAACGTAGCGACTTCTTATACAATCATCTTTATTAACTTTTTCATTAACAAATAACAGCAATAGTTACATAGCTGTTATTTGTTCCCCCATTGTTCATGTAATTGCATTTTTTGAAAACACTATTTACTTTTAAGTTTTTCTGATTCCTTATAAACGTTAAAAATAAATGCAAATTCATAATACTACAGTAATCTAATATTAATTAAGCTTAAAATGAGGGTGAATCTGTAAAACTGATGTTATCGTTCTCAAGTAATTTCTTTTAGCAACATGCTTTTAGATTTGTCAGGCTGACTCTTGTCGGAATTCTAACACGTCTCTTAGCTTCTTAATAAATAAATATATAAACTTCAGAATCATTATAACGAACTGAAAACTGTGTTATTTTAAATATGCGAGTTCATTTAAAGGTAGCATATCATAATCTGAAGACATTGCGTCAAATTTCTGGAAACATGAAAGTTGGTTAATCAAAGGTTGATCAAAATTGGTTATGCGAACCTCTGGACGTTCATCAGTTAATTGTAGGATTGAACACGAACTAAAAATTGAACTAAAAATTGAACACGAACTATATTAAACACAGTTCTTCTCACCGTGTCAGCAAAATTTTTGTGCGGATATGAATTTCAAAACTTCAGTTAACTTTTTTCAACGGGGGGGGGGGGATTTTCTGTTTAGGCACTTTCCACTACAACTGTTCGAAAGTATTGTGGTCATTTTATTATGGGAGCACAGAGGGAGTGGCCAGGGTTACCCCTATGAAGGGACGGACAAGTTAACATCCATACCCAATCCGAGATTCGAACCCAAGGGGGGATAGAATGGTTCTTAAGCCACTACACCCCATGGGCGGAAACTTCAATTAAGTAATGTGTAGCTTTTACATATTTTTGAAAATTAGCAGTATCTTCACTATCAGCAAAAATTTGCTCTTTAATGAAATTGAATATCATTTTTGATCATAAATTTTGCAGTTAAAAGTATAATTCAAAGCTTTTATATCGTCCGCAATCAAGATGTCTGGAAAAGTTAAACCTATAATTTTTTTTAAAAAGATATATGAAAAATGAACATTTCTCAAACGTATGAAAAAAAATGTACTTTCTATTGTTTGATAAACTCGATTCCAACACAAAACAATCGGTAATGTCGAAATCGTCTGCCATTTCTCAAAAGATGATGTGACATCGCCATCTTTCTTGTTGTCATAAAGCAGTAAACACGCTGAAAATGTTCCACCAATAAAAGCTCTCTCTTTTTTTCCAAAATACTATATCTGTACTCATAAAAGGCGTATTTCAAGCTGTATCCGCTTATTTTTTATTGACTCAAAAGGCACTTTTTATTTTCCAGAGAACTAAAAACTTTATGAGTTCAAATAAAGGACTTTTCTCGCTTTTTATTTTTCTATAAATAATAATACCTTGATTGTTCCTACATGAAGAACATTTTATCGGCAGCCTAGACAATGCGCCTTATATCTTTTTATGTGCAGTAATAACAATAACTGACTGCTTCATTAAAAATAAATATTGTAGAGTGATTTTATCGGTAAAAGAAAATTAGTGTAAGGAATCTGTGATCGAAGGTCTATGAATAGTTTATTAAATAGTGCAGTTTTAAAAATATATTACTGTAGATTTTTAAAACTGTGCTTTCCGAGTATATCTGAAATATAATCTGAAATATAAAGCATTTTCAACGAGCATGCATTAAAATCAAATACGATATAAATTACGATACACAATAAGAAGCGGTATAAATATTTTTTAAAGAATTTTTAATTATATTATTTGAAAAAATTGAACACGAACTATATTAAACACAGTTCTTCTCACCGTGTCAGCAAAATTTTTTTGCGGATATGAATTTCAAAACTTCAGTTAACTTTTTTTTTCAACGGGGGGGGGGGTGTCCTTTTCTGTTTAGGCACTGTCCACTACAACTGTTCGAAAGTATTGCGGTCATTTTATTATGGGAGCACAGAGGGAGTGGCCATGGTTGCCCTATGAAGGGACGGACAAGTTAACATCCATACCCAATCCGAGATTCGAACTCGGACCCAAGGGGGATAGAATGGTTCATAAGCCACTACACCCCATGGGCGGAAACTTCAGTTAAGTAATGTGTAGCTTTTTACATATTTTTGAAAATTAACAGTATCTTCACTATCAGCAAAAATTTGTTCTTTAATGAAATTGAATATCACTTTTGATCATAAATTTTGCAGTTAAAAGTATAATTCAAAGCTTTTATATCGTCCGCAATCAAGATGTCTGGAAAAGTTAAACCTATAATTTTTTTAAAAAAAATATATGAAAAATGAACATTTCTCAAACGTATGGAAAAAATTGTACTTTCTATTGTTTGATAAACTCGATTCCAACACAAAACAATCGGTAATGTCGAAATCGTCTGCCATTTCTCAAAAGATGATGTGACATCGCCATCTTTCTTGTTGTCATAAAGCAGTAAACACGCTGAAAATGTTCCACCAATAAAAGCTCTCTCTTTTTTTCCAAAATACTATATCTGTACTCATAAAAGGCGTATTTCAAGCTGTATCCGCTTATTTTTTATTGACTCAAAAGGCACTTTTTATTTTCCAGAGAACTAAAAAACTTTATGAGTTCAAATAAAGGACTTTTCTCGCTTTTTATTTTTCTATAAATAATAATACCTTGATTGTTCCTACATGAAGAAAATTTTATCGGCAGCTTAGACAATGCGCCTTATATCTTTTTATGTGCAGTAATAACAATAACTGCCTGCTTCATTAAAAATAAATATTGTAGAGTGATTTTATCGGTAAAAGAAAATTAGTGTAAGGAATCTGTGATCGAAGGTCTATGAATAGCTTATTAAATAGTGCAGTTTTAAAAATATATTACTGTAGATTTTTAAAACTGTGCTTTCCGAGTATATCTGAAATATAATCTGAAATATAAAGCATTTTCAACGAGCATGCATTAAAATCAAATACGATATAAATTACGATACACAATAAGAAGCGGTATAAATATTTTTTAAAGAATTTTTAGTTTTAGAATTTTAGTCTAAAAGCAAACACTGCTTTCAGAACAAATGTGTTCTTCTTTAAAACAATAAGAGTTTACGAACAAAGAACTGTTAATTTTTTCAATCAAATGATTCTAAAATTTAAAAAAAAGCGTCAATCTTTATGATAGCCTCTGTAGTTCGCTTGCAATCTCTTATATCCAGGATATTTCGGGAAATTTAAGATTCATCTACCAGTTTTCCAGTAAATTGAAACATTTTAGTGAATATTTAAATTTATATTATATCAGAAACGTTTTAGTTTTTAGCGTTTGTTTTTTACAAAGAGAACGCAATTTTGTGAAAGAGACAAAATCGACATTTTCTCTGAGAAAAAAGGTAAGAATGATATCACAAAATATATTACAAAACAGCCAAACTAGCTATTAATCTAACACATTGACACTTATAAAATCCATAACAAACTTTTTTACATGTTACTGAAGCAACCTTCAATGTTTTATATTACAGAAATAATTTACATTATTATATGATAACTGCTAAGACTGTTTCAAAAGCATATACTCTCTGAATCAAAGATAAACTGCAAAAACTACAAATATACGTATAAGAAATATCCACTGATTGTAAGCGGAACTTAGTTTTATACACGTTTAAAATTCCCAGAAACATTTAAAGCTACTATCTAAATGAACTATAACGTTTTATTTAAAATAATAACTTTAAAAAATCGAAAGGAAACAAACTTCTAGAAACAAGCAGAAGGAAATCATCCCAAAAATTTAAAATTGTATATTCCTTGCATCAAGTGCGGAAAGATATTTCGTTGTTTCTGCGGAATTAGGGAATGCAATCACGATCCCGCTGGATCTTGCACAAATGTTTGCAGGACTAGTCTCGCGGGATTAGGACCGTAATCCCGCGGGCTTGAAACTAAGAAATAATTTATTTTTATCACAATTTCACACCGCTTTCCCAATCTTCAATTGAACAAAAACTTTTGCATATTATCTTATCTAACATAACATGAATTAAAGTTACAAATTTTAATTTTGTTACTTTTTTAAACTTTTATTAACAACTATTATACAAATTTTAATAAGTTTTATTTTTTTTTAATTATCTTGCAATAGGTGTCTGGATCAAACGTTGTAATCTAAATTGTTCGTAAACTTCCCAATTCCCAAATGAACTGAAATATTTCATACTAAATTATCTCTTAGAAACAATCAAGAATCAATTATGAAAAAGTTTTCATTTTAGGTTTTTAGTTTTTTAGTTCATGGTTTTAATTATTTTACTAAAGTTAAATCAAGACTAAGAAACGATTCACTGAACTTGCTCGATTTTTACGTTCTTTTTTCAGCAACGGAGAAAATAATAATAAGTATCTTAATGTGTACTAATAAATTTTATATTTCTGTAAATTATGTACATGAAATTAAAACTTGTATTAAAATCTTTTTTTTATTTTATTATTTCTCTCTGTAATTAGTTGTTAAATTAATTCTAAGCTTGAGGGAAATACTCACCTGCAGATCGTCAAGCAATGTTCTTGTGGGATCGAGCATTGCCTCCGGATCAATATATCCTTATCCTAAAACCCCGCGTAAACTAAAAGATTGACGGATTGCATTCTCAGATCATCAGCGCCTTCGAAAAGAGTGATGAAAACGAAGATAATGTGATGAAGAACCAGTGATCATGGGCGCCCATACCTATAGCTAGGGAGAGGTCATAGTAACCCAACCCTTCCCTAACTCCCATATTGTTATGCTTTTTCAGAACACTGCCCACTTACCTCTAATAGATAAAGAATTAAAGCCCGTTGTCACCTTTTTGGGACACCCTGTATATATGTATTTTGTGGAACTCTGAAATGCGGTTATCCGACGTGATATTTCCCCTTCTACAGCCATTAAAAATGGTTTAAGTCAGAATATATTTATTTTCATATCTCCGATACATTTCAGTATAAGATGCTCAAGTTTTTTACATCTCGTAATTAATGCGTGGGGTGTACTTTACTAATTAGGAACTTTCTTGTACGAAAAACGTTTAAAACTTTAAATTTTGCATATAAATTTTTTGTTCTAAAAATTTTAATGAATGCCATAAAATTTTTCACCTTTTTTTGCATAACTTTGTAATTTATTGTATATGTTGTATAATATTTATTGTATATTTATTGTATATTTATTGTATATATTGTATATGTAATTTATTGTATATGTATTGTATTGATCAATATTTAAAGAATAAAAACCTAGGTCAGTGTTTTTTTATGTTTACAGATAAATAAAAATACATTAACCATAAGTTTCTAAATCAAAAATCATTTTCCAAACTAAAAATCACGAAATGATATACTCTTTTCTAATCAAAAGGGAAAATATCTCGAAGCTGGAAATAGAAATACTGAAAATACAGTTTTTTTTTTTTATTTCAGACTTTTGCTCTTAAACGCTCCCATTGAAAATCGATATTTTATTTTCTAACAAACCGATTTCTCTAGTCATTTTTCGAAATTTTCTTTCTCACCGAAATTAGATTATTTCCTACGTAACCAAGTAAATAAAACCGGTTAAAAGAGTAGAAGAGAGAGTTTTCTCTTATTTCCGCAATTTTCTTTTGTGGAATTACGATGAAATAGTACTGCTTAAAAACTATTTAGAAATTTTCATTTTCCTATTTCTGACAAACAGAATTCCTCATATTACCCAATCACAATTCAGTACATTTACGTGCTAGTGTGGATAAAAAGATCGATCTAAAGAAGCTTAACGCTGAAATAAAAAGAACTTATGTCCAGGTTAAGCGTTTTAATTGGCAGGACACTTGCAATGGATTAGATTATAGAACCGCCCAATAGCTGTCACTTGTATCACATGCAAGCTGATTGAAAGAATTATTTTGCGGAGATTAACTCATCATGTTATCAAATAACGGAATTCCGCCTGAACAATATGCCTTTAGAATAGGGCACAGTACTATGGACCAAATTCTGTTCCCTTTCCGTATTCCCTTTAGTGACTGTATTTCCTTTACCTTAAAACCTTTAAAAATGCATCAATCAATACAAAAGATATTTATAGTATTGCTTTTTTTGTCGTGTATAGTCTATTTAAAAAGTTTAATAGGCCATCCAAGATAGTTGTCAATTAATTAAATTTTATACAGGAACGGACACACAAAGTAATTTTCATTAACTGGGATGAATGGAAAATTCTCAAATTAAACACTAAGTAGAGAAGTTTTAATTACCTACACCTTTCACTAAGTAGTTGAGTTATATATGCGAAAATAACATATCTGTGGTGAAAAGTGATTTATCATTTATAATTTTGCCTCGATTTATCTTTCTTGTTAAATTAAATAAGAGTGATGACGCAAATTGTGACGATTCATGTATTTACAAATCCGCCAGGCAAGTGTCAACAAATTAAAACGATGATAATTACTAAAGATCGGGAACAAATTAAAAGAACCCATTTCGCAGTGTCCCCCAAAACATCTGCGCCCATTTCTTTAAAACATTTTATTTATTTCAGTTTTCCCATTTACAGCTAATTGCAGAAATACAGCTAAATTTATGATTTGGAAGTTTTCTTTCCGCCGCCAATGACAACTTTGATTTCTATGCATGCATTTTTTTTCCCAAAAATGAGACACGCATTTACAAGATTGCAAGCGTACTAATTGGATTCAGTTTGCAATGAAAATGAGGCATTTATCACGTAAACAAGCTAACGAATGGCAACGTGTTTTAATTAGCGTAGGAATCAGCGCCGAAAATTCTTGGATAATTAAGATGAGTGGAAGCCACGACGCCGTTGCCAGAAAACAAAGCGAAATTTTTCGAATGCCTGTTTGGGAGAAAAATTATGGGTAACTTATTGAAAGTGACGTGATTACAGCCGCTTTACGGTACTCAAATTACATTTGTAACGTCGTTCAAAACTTAATTCTATGGGCAATACTTTTTTTTATTTATTTTTGCAGTTTTATTTATTTTTGATTTTATCTATTCGTAAAAAATGGTAAATGGTGTTAAGTTTATGGAGGCGGAAAATGAATGCGTGAAAACGTACACAGTTCTGAATTATAAACTAGCTGCTGTAAGCTTTGCAGTCGTTATATTAAAGAATTAAGTTATTTCGAACTAGAATGTTTTTAAAAATGCATAAATTTTACTAGTGTGATAATCTGCAAAATTCTGAAAAAGTTTCTACGCAGTTAAGATTTGATACCATTTACTTTCTTTGACGGTAATAAGTTATATATTACATTCAAAACCCATTTTTCATTTCTGTCTTTACAGTGAATTTTCTTTTTATAAAAGAAGGTTACAAGGAGGAAGGAAAGTGCTTAAAGCATCGATTGGGAAATAGTTTTGGAATTTCTCTTTGATTATAAAGTAACAGAATATTAAATGTAACGTGTTTCATAAAGTGTGTATTACAAGAGCGACAGGTACATTTAAGAGTTAGCAAGTTGAAAGAAGTGTACTTGAGTAACAAGCTTATTTCATTGATGAAAAAAAGTTAAAAGAATGATTTCATGTAAAAAAAAATTGAAGCATTTAAATGTAACAAAACCAAGAATAAATTAATGAATAAAACTCTAAATTAATCCAAAAGTTTGAATACTCAAGAATGTGATCTACCTCACAGCTAGTTTTTCTTTACTTTAGAGTAATCCTTTTTAATTTGTTATGCGTTTCAAGTAAAATCAATTTTTTTCACGGATGCAAAAATTAGATCACGCCAGTATTGCTTCTGTTTCATGAAGTAGAATGTATCATGTACATTTAATCGTTTCTAGGGACATTTTTTTTTTCTAGTAATGTTATGTTAAAGATTTTTTGGGATTGAGATTGATTTATAAAAGAAATACATTTAGCTTATTACCTAAAATTATTATTATTATTATGTAGTAATTATTTTTAAAAGTACCTAACATTTCTGGAGTTATAAGCAAATGTCAGAACAAAATATAGATGGGAAAATATTTTCCCGTCGACATTAATGAAGTTGGTAGGAAGTATATTCTCACCGTCTTATAAAGGGTTAAAATAATTTGCGGCAGTCTGAAATGAGAATAAATTAAAACGTTAATTACCAAAAGACATTTTTAAAATTTTAATTAGCGAGCATTACGCTTATTTGATGTCGAATAAAAAGAAATCTTTTTATTATTTAAAACGAATCAAATAACTAACATCTGGCTTAAAAGCAATAAGAAGTTTCTCGAAAAATCATTTAAAAGCGGCCCTTTGCAACGTCTTAATAGCCAATAGTATATCATCTTTTATGTAGCTATTTATATTACATATACGGAACGAAAAATGTCAAAGTTCAAAATCGAAGATTATTAAACTTTCCCAGAAAACGAAATTGTTCTAAATTATCTGCTATAACTTTAACTGAATCAGCTGTAAATCATAAATGTTATAAGGATACTTCTCTTTTACTGAAAATGGCTTTTGAAAATGCCTGGAGTCATATTTCCTCTCTGTCGAGGTGCTTTCTAAGTGACACTTTTAAAGTCACAAAGTCCTGGGACAAGGTTTCTTACTTTTACTTACACAGAATATATTACATTCGGAGAATTTTAAAAGGCTACTTTTGAGATGAGAAATCACAATATTTCAAGTCAGAGTTGTAGTTTCATAGGAAAAATTTTGCTTAATGTGGAAGCGCTATTTTTTTGGGGGGGGGGGGACATTTAAAATGTCTGTCGATCCCTCGGTCTTGTTAAAATCGAGTGACTTACGTTCTCTTATACCGGCTGGTTATAAAAAAAAAGTATCTCTATTTGGAGCTGTCTGTCCCTTGAAGGACTAGTCGAAACGAAACCAAAATCGCTACACTTACTACATGAGAAGGGGAAAGAAGGATGGAATAATAAAAAATAGTTGCAACAATCGCCGACAGATGGCGCTTCCAGTACAAATGCCATTGTAATCATCCAAATATCAAGAATCGGTAATTTCTACCTTAACAGCTGAAACATTTCAGCTGCGTCACTTGAATTTAAGGGGAGGGGGGCTAGGAATCCAGTACCTCCCCCACAAAAGAAGAAATTGCCACTGCAGTTGCGATTATCCCATTATCTGCAACATTTTTCAATAAATTATGTATGTCATCCGGTTTTACGTTTTCATTTATTGTTCTTGTATTGCACATTATACATTCAAAGGCACACATTATGCATTCAAAATTTTTTTTTATTATTCCATTTTTCTTCCCTTCTTGGTGAGTAACAGAATGAAACCAATAAAAGCAATTTTGGTTTCATTCGGAATGTTAATTTACATTATAGACAGCTCTAAATAGAAATACTTATTTTATAGCCACCCTGTATATATGTGTGTGCGTGTGCGTGTGTGTGTGTGTGTGTGTCATTGGCTTATAAATTTTTGGCTAGTTAGGTTAGCTGCGAAGACCGACGAATATCAGTGTTTATAAAAGTTTAAGCCGAATACCCTGAAATTGACACATTTCAATCAATCCAGTAAAAAAAAAAAAAAAAAGAAAGAAAGAAAGAAAAGAAAAAAGAAAATTACTAAAGAGAAATCGCAGGGAAAAATTCAATTTCGTTTTATGACTTCGGATCAGTGTTGCGAAATGTAAATCTAGTTTAGATGCTAGATTTGTATTTAAAAGGTGCTAAAAAATGCCGAAAAATATTTTGAATTTGCTAACAAGAATTCCAAAAAATTATAAAACGTTTCGTGCAGTTTAATCAGATAGTATTTTTATAAACTAAATTTTTATTTCAGACTGAATAGTTGATTGTCATCATCATTCAAGAAGTCGGAAAGCACACTTTCAGGAGATTTTTGGGGTCACATAAGTTTATAGAGTGCCCATTTTGTCTGTGATATTTTTGAGTTGATTCAATAAATTTTCAGCATCTCTCATGCCTTTACAAACCATATTTTACTTTAATAATTGCTGAAAGCGTGTGAGTGGCTGCATTTTGTTTCTTTTATTTTTATCCTTTATGTTGTTCGTGGTACTGAATAGCTATTTTACTTCAGCATTAATATTCGGCAAAATTAATAAATTAGAGGCAAAAGTTGCAACTCCTACAGAGAGTTACCTCCAGAAGAATCGCCGTAATTATTTACTTTGACCAAAATATCTCAGTAGTTTGGTAAGAGCAGTTCATTTAAATAAGTGTATGCTAATGTATCGGATTAGTTATTTTATTTTTTCAAAATTGGGGCAAATCGTGAAAGTCCATTCATAGTTCAACTTTCCCTACATAATGTTGCAATATTACACACTTCATTACAGCAAAGAGTGACGTCGATGGTATAACTGAAACTGTGTTTCCATAAGCTCTGAAAAGCAGCCTTTCGGACTAGTGGATAAACGACAGAGTGTTCACTTAACAGCCCTGTTTCTATTCTCTCTGTTACCAAACACGCGTACATCAACTAGCTGAAAATGTAAACAAGGTGGATTCCTGTTATTGTAAAGCAGTTTCCATAGTCACACTAATATATGACTTACTTATCATTTGAAGTTTCAATACTTTAAAAATGTATTATTCAATGTTTTTTTAAATTCAGTTAATTTTGCGATTCATCTTTCTTCATTTCATATGTTCATGATCCACTTTAGTGAGGAATATTGAACAATGTTTCGGAATCTTATGTAGAGAAGTTTTTTCTAGTTCCAACTTTTCTAGTCCAACATTCGTGAAATGCTGCAACAAATTTATAACAGTGTTGAAGGTTAAATTAACTTCAATTACATATTATATTGTTCTACACTAGAATCTATAGAAAGTAAAAAAAAAATTCTAAGGTTATTCGAAATTATTTCCTTATTATACTACTATAGTATTATATTATTGTAGTATTATATTACTTAGAGTATTAATTCTTTTTAAGGTACTACTACAGTAGAGTGCTGTTAGTAGAATACGGTATTACTGTTTATTTAGGTATTGCTAGAAGATGAAATCCATTATCTATAGAAGGAATATATGATTATCATAATCCTGGGGGTGTCCCTAGGGGTGTTTTGCGAAAGCAAGCCTTGCAATCACTTGCAATTTCATGCATTTATTTTTAATAACTTAAAGGGAAAATTAGGTAAAAGTTTGTTTGAAATCTTTAATTAAGAGAATTTGCTTTCTCTGAAAGAGAAGAATTATCATCTAAGTTATCAACAATTCAACCTAGTAAAATTTCGATAACACCTGACAGTTTGTAATGATTGATAGGGTAGAGGCTTCTTTAACTGTATAATCTGAACTTTTATATAATATTAAATTATATTTCCAAAACATATCAAAGTAGTATTCTCATTCCTGTGTAAAATTCCTTCGAATACTTATGTCGTCAGTAAAATCTCGATCTCCATTTATGCATGAGGAACATTGAAAATGTATTTTATGGCTATCCAAGTACCCGTGACTAATATGCCCATGAAATATTTTAAATTCGGTTTCTTTTATCTGAAATGTCCGAAAACAAACATATTCAAGAAATATGTTTTACGGTATTCTCAAAACAGCAAAACAGTGATTCGTTGTGTTTCATTTTTTGTTTTGAAATTTTTTCGTTCGAGTTAAACTTCGTGAAGCAAAATCCATTAATATCTATAAAATATGCATTTAAAAAAACTACTAATACTGACAATAAAGAAAGCAGTTTAGTACACATGGCATAAAATTATAAGTAAAGTTTTAGTGGTTTAGGATTTAAATATAACTCAATTATACACCTCAAAATAACTAAATCACCATCTATTAATCCGTAATTTATAGACATAGAACGTCGTTTTTAACCCTTTGAGGCGCAACCCTTTCCCAATGCTGAAAAAAGGGCAGCCGTTGCCATCGCTCGACTTAACTACCAGTAAGATGACGGACGATCGAGACCCTTTTTTGACGCAGCTGGCTGTGCGGCACAGCCAGCTGCGTCAAAAAAGGGTCTCTAGATCTGTGGCACGCGATGAACATTTCGATCTTCTGCCATCTTGCTTGTAGTTAAGTCGAGTGATGGCAACGGCTGCCCTTTTTCCAGCATTGGGCAATCTATCCAGCTGTTCTCCCATTCTTCCATTTTTCAGCAGATGAATCGTGACAATTTTTTACGCGAAATGACGTGCTAAAAAGTAAAAGATTCTCGTGGAGCTATGTCACCCTCAACTATTTTTATAAAAATCAAATCCATTCTTAGTGAGTGGCAACAGTCAAAACGTCAGAGTTTGGTGTTGCTAGAGTGTGAACACTGCGCGTTAAAGGGTTAAATGGTTAACATGTGGTGTTAAAAAACTTCCATAAAGAATGTATAGTCGCAATATGAACCGTAATTTCGATTTATTTTCACAAGACAAAGATATATTTCAATTTTTCCATTGGGAAACAATATCATTCCATTGGGAAACAACTATTCATCATCTCAAGACGAAGATATATTTCAATTTTTCCAAAACTAAATTTTTTTTATGCGTGTAAACCGACAACTTACTCATGTTTCATATTTTACATAACTCGCAGATTGCCTCTATACACCTTGATTGGAAGAAAGAGGAGACAACGCTAGAAAATTATATCATAAAGAAACAGCCCGGATGAATTATTATTTTTTTTTTTCGGATAAAAAATTTGGAAATGTTGCAATTTTTGCTATTTCATAGATTATTAGAAGCATTCATACTGAATTACATTAAAATTTTATTAACAAAAAATTTTTGATTCTGTTACTAAATATTCATGAATGTAATCATTCTGAATCAATACCGAAAATTCGCTAGGAAAATTGTTCTGTTTGATATACTTGTCCGAAACATGAAATCATAAAATTAATTGCAGATAATGCTATCGTTGCTTTTACACTTTCTATTTTCTAAACCATTAGAAACATGTGACGGCAAAATTTTTCAAACGCAAAAATAGGTTACGCTTTAGTTATGTAATATAATTTTTGTAATTAGGAAAAAACGATAATAAAAGGTTATTAAAGCGCATAAATATTCTGTTTGTAGCATTAAAAGAGGGAAAAAAGAATAATTTCCAAATATAGAGAAATATGCTTTTTGCTTTCAGATAGTCTAATCAGTATATTGGTGTATCAGGAGCCCTACCACGATAGTCTCGGGAAATAATCGGTAGCGGATAGTTCCCGCTATTGGATAATGAAATCATCGGATAAATAGCCGCGACCCCCAGTTTTGCCCTACCACCATGGTCACGTCTAAAGGAAGCGAGAATTTTTTCGACTGTTCCGGGAGTATCGTAATCGACAGAAATCAACCAATCAAAGTAGAGCATTCTTTCCGATATCCGATCCACGTGAGCGCGTGGATCGGCGCGTGAAATGCATGTTAAAAAAATACACCAAAACAATTATACTTTGAAACCAATTTCTGAACAATATACAGCCCAAAGATGGAATATTAATTACATACAATTTGTCAGACAAAATTTTAGGATGTTACACCTTGAAACACAGATGCTGTTATTTGTAACTATTTAAAGAAGAAAGATTATATAAAAGAAGGTTTGCTAGCTCAGTGATAGTATAAAAATTATTCATCCTTAAGTATCTTCTATGGAGACATTAATTTGTTAAAGGTGATATAACATTTTTTTTTCTTTTTCATGGCATATAAAATGAACTGTGTAATAATATTAAGTGTTGCTTTGAATTAGCAACTTAAGCATATTTTCCTTAACAGTGCATGTTTAATAAATGGAAACTAAGTGAATAACCATACATTTAAAAAGTGATAATAAAAAATTTAACTTCATCATTTCAAAATTTTATTTCTGTGTTGAGGGCTGTCTTTCTTGTTTTAGCCTCGAGAAAAGGCTTAAGTTCTTCAATCAGCCGAAATGCGGATTGTTTGTTTAAGCGGAAATTTCTAATGAAATCTTCCTCGCTTAAATCAAATGAATTACATCTAGGAATCGAAATTCGATTCCTAGGAACCCTTCTTGCATCGTCTTGTTGTGCAAGCGCTAAAACCAATAATCGTGACATTTTTTTAAAAGTTAAAACGATCAAACAAAAAAAAAAAAAATACTACGAGCTGCAATCCGAGATGAAGATAGTCGATAGCGGGAAACGGTGATGGTGTCGTAAAACAACAGCGGATTTCTCGACAGTATTTACGGTATCGTAAACATTACGACATTATCGTGGTGGCACTTTTAAGTGCTCTGTCGAAATGTGACGTCATATGTACGAGAAGGTTGATTTATCCGCTACCGATTATTTCCCGAGACTATCGTGGTAGGGCTCCTGTATAGTGTATATTAGTGGTTAAAAAGCACGGTTTTTAAGAGTGCTTTTTACTGTTAAAGTAGAATATATTACACAAATTTTTATATAAACCAAAACAACTATTTCCCTAAGCATTTGTCTGTTGAAACTCCCATGATGTGTTGTATAAGCCTTATATAATTCAATATGTTAAGAAGCGTTTTTTTGTTTTTGTTTTTTTTAATTTAAATATGATCTCATCTAATTCCAAATAATCTGTGATAGAATTTTATGTTAAAGAAAACCACAGAAGAAAGTACTTTTTTTATTATATACATTATATTTTCTTTATGTTAGAAATTTAGACATATTACACGTACAATTATACAGTACACCTATTCAAAAAAAGTATTCCAGTCATAACCAAATTTTCTATTTCAGCTTTGTGAATAACTAATTAATTGATAGAAAATACAACATTTGAAAGAAACTATTATTATGTATGGTATAAATTAACTGTTACAGAGAATAAAATTTTATCTTGACACTAGCTTAAGAAATTCTAATAGATTTTGAGAGTGTGTATACTCTTGATAACCCGATGATCTCGGGAAAAATTCTTCTCATATTGTGTTCTGACTTGACGACGAGCGCCGGATGCAAACAAACATTGCATCGTGCGTTTATCTAAACCCTCACTTGTTCATGTACTTGCCCGTAAAACTCTTTTTTCCTGAACAAATAGTTAAAATGCGGAAAGTAAATTTCTTTCCACTATTTCTTTATAGAACGTTTATAAACGGAACAGTATAGAACAACATTATAAACATTTAACACAATTAAAACATTTATATATCTATAGATATTCATTTTAACCCTTTGAATAACTAGAATTTTCTAATAGTTTTCATAGTATTATTTCTTCTATTCTCTATTTCTAATAGTACTATCGGTCACACTCGAAATTCCTGTCATCCTTTATATAGTTTGAAATGTTTCGTAAATGACCTCTCACTACCTGTAAAACTAGCTTTATTTTCTGAAGTGTTGTGATACAGTAAAATGTAAAGAATGACAGTTTTCGAAATAATAACATCGAGGTTTGCGAGAATGGACTAAAATTTAGCTGTTTGCACATACTTTAGATTATAGTTGGACGTATATTTGCATATCTGTGAACGTATAAATCCACTTAAATTTAAACTGTAGAACAGATAACGAAACGCAGATAATTCTCTTACATTTCCCCCTACCCCTCTTTTTTTTTATACTCATTCTGTACCATACTACTTGCCCTCCATATTTCGCTATTGTTTCCCAATTGCCTAGTGTTCTTATACTGCTCTATTTAGCTTATTACAACGTCTTCCAGACGGAAGTAGGTGACCAAGTTTGTAACGGACACAAAAAAATAATAGTTAAACTTGAGCACGGCAAACCTAATGCGGACTTAAATCTTATGCGCATTAAGCGTAATTTTGAAAAAAAATTATAAATCAAAGAAACAAAATCAATCAACGATTATTTTTCATAGTTAAATGCCGTGTATTATTTTTTCTTTAAATAAAAATGTGCATAGTATCTGTTAAATGGTCGTTATTTTGTCCCCGATAATCCAGCGATTGCTTCGTGAAACTATTAAGATTGTACTGTATATGAGTGCAAGCGTGTGTGATATTTTGTGCATATATAAACGTATATCCATTCATGATAAGATCTTTCACTCGCCTCGAAGTTCATAAAGATTCTTATAAATTTAAAACTCTTGCTTCAAAACATACATAAATAAAAGTAGAAGTGTGTTGTTTGATTGATTGGTAATTTACAGTAATTGCTCCTTAACAGACATTCCAAAAATAAAATCCATTTTAAATCGCAAATCGTAAGTCATTTAAGTCCTATGTTATAAAAATGTTACTGATAGCATAAAAATTTGCATATTCATTTCGAGATAAGAATTTTCTGACGATTTACAAAACTCAATATGAATGTTTAAAAATTCAATGTTTGTGTTATGTACCATTATATATCATTTTTTTTCTTAAATAATATTTTCATAAACTAGCCTTTTCTCTCAAATTTGTAGAACGATATTTTATATACCGATTAGCATATTACGATCAACTAGAATTGATAGATAAAGCTTCTTTTTTTTTTTTCTTCTATTGTAATTGTTCTTGATCTCAGATCATATTCCCATACATTTTCGCAAAGTATTTTCCTCTCAGCGTCTACGTTCAATAAAATTTAATATTCATGCATTAACTCTCTATAAAACTCAATGCACGGCAGTTCAAAGTATTCTCATAGACTAAAAAAAAAAAAAGTTGAATGATTTTCCAATTACCAAAAATAAATAGCCAGCATTCTTAGAAAACCCTCTCGAGCGCAGTTGCTCTGTGGTAAAAGCTATTTTCCTTATTTCTTCGCTGTTTCCTTTGGGTAGTGCTTGGTATGAAGTATAGTCCCCTGGGTACAGCTTTTCTTAATAATTCAGCTCCGATATTCCAGACATTCTTGTGATTGGAAAACAGATGAGATGATCAATTCAGTATGAAGAGATTAATTTTTGCTCGCTTCTTTGAAGTTCTGTAAACGTTTCACATGAGACTGTGGTTTGTAATGTGAATTTTTATTATAATTATTTCCATTAATGTTTTGCCTTGTGCTAATAAATTGCAATTCGATAAAGTATACGTGGCGTGAAATTTTTCATAAGTTCAATACATTTAACATTTTTAGGCGCAACCCTTCCCCAATGCTGAAAAAAGGGCAGCCGTTGCCATCGCTCGCCTTAACTACTAGCAAGAGGGGCGGACGATCGAAACGTTCATCGTGTGCCACAGATCTACACGCTTAAACCCAAAGAGAGAAAAAAACGATACACTGCGGAGCGATCTGTTTCCTTGGAAACCGACGGGTTTTTCCGCGAAAGAACTCTTTGCGTAGTCCTTTTCCTGAGAATCCTCTCCTCGCTTCCTATCTTTTCCGAAAATTTCCCCTCCCCGCTCATTGTTATATTCCGCTCCACTCTCGTGATCGAAAAACGCTCCGTTGCAAAAGGGCAGCCGTTGCCATCGCTCGACTTAACTACCAGCAAGATGATGGACGATCGAAACGTTCATCGCGTGCCACAGATCTAGAGACCCTTTTTTGACGACAGCTGGCTGTGAGCACAGCCAGCTGTTTCGATCGTCCGCCATCTTGCTGGCAGTTAAGTCGAGCGATGGCAGCGGCTGCCCTTTTTTCAGCATTGGGCAATCTCTCCAGCTGTTCTCGCATTCGTCCATTTTTCAGCAGATGTCAGTGCTGCTAAAAATAATCGTGACCATTTTTTTACTGGAAATGACGTTCTAAAAAGTAAAGGATTCTCGTGAAGCTATGTCACCCGCAACATTTTTTATAGAAATAAAATATATTCTTCGTGACTGGCAACTGTCAAAACGTCAGAGTTTGGTGTTTCCAGAGCGGGAACACTGCGCATTAAAGGGTTAATGAATATTTAACTCCGTGTTAACAGCATGTAGGGCACGTTCCATGGGCCACAGTTGAAAGGAGACGCAGATCTCCGTTGCGAGATTGACACAACGAGAAAGGTTCGCTTCCATCATTGCAAAGATGCGACCACAGCGATTCACGCTTCTCTATCCATCATAGCTTCCTGGAGTAGGTCTTTGAATGCTCCTTTTGTAGACCAGCGTTTGCAGGGCATGCGCTGGGTAATCGTTGATGAAGTAAAAAATCACTATGTTCCGCAGAAGCGCTTTTTAATCTGTAACTCTGTTTTGGCACTACTGACAGGGCGCGTAGCCAAGAAAATTTTTCGGGTGGGTGGGGGGGGGGGATATGAACTTATATGTGTATAAATAGACGGAATTTCATGGCTAATCCAAAAATATCGGGGGGATATATCCCCCCCTGACTACTGATATTAGGTGAAAAGGTTTCAAGCGCAAGTTTTTTTTTCCTCCGAGATGGTTGTTTTGGTTTAATTTCTGATTTCGCACGCCTTTTGCTTACCAGTCTAGTCAATAAGATTTGTGTTTGATTTTGAAGGTAGAATGGATATTTTTTTTCATTTTTAATAACCAACGTGCCGATTTCATCAACCGTCGGTATTTTTGATGTTCTTCAAATGATTTGTCTCCATACCTGACGATTTGGTCATACTAAGCTAATGAATTTCATCAACCACTGAGTTTATTAAACAGAAAGAACTACAGTAATTTTGGAGAGTCATCTACGTAATAAAACAAAACCAAATTTTTCAGAGTTCATGAGTTCAAAGAGAAGCGTTATAACATTTTGAATATTAGCATGTTGAGCTTATTTACGGTAGAGTTGAATATTGATACCGTCCTTCCATTCACTTTTCATGTTGAGCAAATATATATAACTCTGTAGAGTAGTCTCGAGTAGATTGTGTAAACGAGATCCATAAATTGACTAAGGGAATAAAGAAAAATAGCTTGTATTAAAATAAATATGGTCATATCCCTTCAGAAAGTAAAATGTTTTTATTAGAAGATAGAAAATATTAAACCATAAATCTAAAATAATTATATAGAAAAGTTTAATTAAGTTTTCAATAGCTTTTTGTAGCAATTGCCTTTTAAAAGAATAATTTTGACATTCATTTTTTTAAAATCTTCATGAAATGAGAATGAAATGAAATATTTGGCTACGCTAATTTTTATGACTTCTGCTACGTCGGAAAAATTTGATCGTCTGTGAGAGACTATTTTGAGAATGGAAGCATTAAAATTTTATTCGCTTCCTGAAATTATGTAAACTCTAAAAGTATTTGGCATGCCTATATTTTCATTATTTTCCTGTTGTTGTCGGTTTGATTCTGATTCGAATCGACTGTTTTAAATAATTTTTTCGTAACTTTAAAAAGCGCTGTAATTCCCATGTGAGTTGTAAAGTAAAAGCTAAAATATTCAATTCATGAGCTGTTTCCAACTATCAAAATTTCTTTCTCAATTTTAAATATCTGACACTTAATTGTACTTAAAAAATTATTTTTTTTCTCTTTCGTAATTTTCTATGTTAATGCTCTCTTAAAATGTTAATGCAATGCCTCTTAAAATGTCAATGCAGACTTTTACAAGATTTCTTTACTACCCAACGCATACTGTGAATAAATTGTCTGATACAATTTTCGGAATAAGAAAATCTATAGTAATTGTCTTCTAATGGCATAAAAAATTTGTCCACAGTTTTAAACCCCTTGGCGCTGTTCTATATAAAATATCATTTTCTCCTTCCCTCGTTCTTTCTTCCAATGGCTTGAAACAGCATGAAGTAAAATCTCTGGGTACGCCAATCTTTATTAATTCTGTTCTGGCGTTCGGAAATTTTTTGTGATTGGACAGTCGATGGGATGGTCTTTTGAGAATAAAAGGATTAGAGATTTTTCGCCGTCTGAAATTAAGTTATAGGGAATTTCCTGTGGGATTTGAGTCAGAGAACATTGTCTTCTTCTAGTGGTGCATTCCCGGTAATTTGTTATAAGGAAGATATTTAATTTAGAAAGGAGGTGTCAATTAACATTTGTATAAATCTTCGTATAAATTGCAGTAAGTGGTTGTAGTTACATTTCAAATTATTAAATGCACTGCATTTTAAAGAAACATTATTGACATGAAGGAATAAATAAAATATTTTGTTAAATAAAAACCTGTTATTTCGCTAAACCAGACACTAAACTTATTTAACATTATTGGTTAGGAAGGGATATTAAAGTAATTTTGAAATCTCAGTAAGCATTAGAGGAGCCCAATATAAAATACTTAATGGTTCTTTATTTTTTATGTTATTTGATTTCTTGGACATTTATCTATATAATTAAAGAAAAACTGGAGTTTTGAAACTTCAGGGCAACACTGTGCTTTCAATTCACTTTTGAATTCAATTATATGAAAAAATAAAATAAAATATTTTATATACTTTAAACTAATTGATAGATAGTGAAATCCTATATAATAATGTGAATTTTAAACTTTTGTTCCTTGCTTATAAATTAAAATATTTTCATATGAATTATTATATGTATATAATACATATATATATATATATGTGTGTGTGTGTGTGTGTGTGTGTGTGTGTGTAAGTATTAAATTGCTTTAAATGGCATAATCTATTGTATCAGAAACACAACCGAAGTCAATAAATCTATTCCTATAAAAATTACGAAATTTAAATTCTTTTACCGTCCCCTAGTCCTATTAGTTATATTTAGAAAAATTTTCCTTATACAATTTTACGCACAATAAAAAAAAATTCTTCCTTCTATGACCAAGATTCACCGAGTTACAGATGCTTAAAGTTAGAGCACTTTTCGAAATGCGAAATAGGGGTTGTATACAAAATGAATTTGAGAAAAATTAATGTACATGGTTTTGAGTCTTGGAATATTCATTAACAATTTTATCAACTATTTTTCGTTTGTAAATTGCAATAAAGAAGTTGAACGTTTAACTATGTGTATCCAATAAATTAACATAAAAATATAGCTTATACTGAAAATAGAATTTTTTAAAAGTGTTTTTTAATTGAACTGGTGTTCAATTAAAAAACACTTTTAAAAAATTGAATTGAACTTAACAAACAAGATGATAAAACACTTCATTAAACATTAAATTAGAAAATGAAAAATTTTAAAGTACGAATATATGCATTTTAGAAACTTAAAATAATATTACAAATCCTGCTAGCGTAGCATTTGCTCAAAGTATAGCTTCCTTCTGCTTCAATGCAAATATGCACCCGTGCATAAAATTCTTCCTGTACTTTGCGTAACGTACTCGGTGTTACACATGTGCATGCTATACATGTGTAACACCGAGTACGATAACACATAGATACGATTTAGTAAGTCTTATCCCGGATATATTTTTATAGAGCCTGATTATAACCCTTTGCTTAAAGTGAAAAAACACTCAAAATACTGGTGTTAAACGATAAAGTAATTAAAAAACTTTGTAAAAAACACACATAAGAAGTAAAAGGAAAGAGGATACGCGTCTTGTTTCGATAATACAATATACATTTAGAGCATTTTTTCATTGAACTAAGTGCTCTAACGTTAAGAAATAGCCATTGGACCACATATAAGGGTCCTTAGCACGGACACTCAGTTCCGTGTGTGTGTGTGTGTGTGTGTGTGTGTGTGTGTGTGTGTGTGTGCGTGTATGTGTTATTTATACACAGGGTATCCCAAAAACACTGATTTAGGCTTTTATTCCTTAAACATTGATCTAATTCCTTCAATTTTGTCAATTAATAGACATATACAGTAAGTTACAAAGTTACGTAAGAAAAGGTACAGAATTTTATTGCATCGATTAAACTTTTCAAGAAATTAAATCTAAACAAATAAAAGATGGATTGGCAGGGCTTTTCTTTACATTTATATTTCGCCAAAAAATCATTAACTAACTGTGTCTAAAATAATAGAAATTTGAAAGACTGTTTTCCAAAGACGTTTACACACACACAAAAGTAAAATCGATAATGTAATTTCAGTAGGTTTCTTTTTTGTTGTTGTTGTTATTGTTTTTGCCTTTCTAGTGTTTGTCTCCACGTCTTACCCGCATTTTCCCTATAATAATGTCCTCGAAAAATATAATATTATAAAAACACTGGATATCATCCATTACTATGTATTTAAAAATAATTAATGCCAACTTGAATTGTTGAATGGTGTGTATTTTTTTTGCCTTTTGTAATTTTATACAAAATGTTTTTGATTCAACATATTAAAATATTTTAAGAACTAACAAAAATTAATTTAAGCTGTTAACACCACCCATTCTTCTTTTTGCGTGCACATTTAAATGAAATACAAGCTAAAGTTTCGAATTTTATGTTTTAGAGAAATGTGTCTCTATGTCCAGCAGATCACACAAATTTTATCAAGAATTTAAAACAATGCTTTAAAAGCGCAGATCAGCATAATTCACTTATCGTGTATACTTAGATGAAATGTACGATCAGAAAAAAAATGAAACAGAATTATTAGCTGAAACTTTTAGCGATTTCACTATTCCAGGTTAAACCATTTCTGAAAAACTCCCGAAAATTTACAGTGAAACCCCGTTGATTTATTGCTTAACAAGTCATAACATTTCTTAAAATACGTATTGCCTTACGATGAAAAATACTCAAGCTCAACAGGAATGATTTCTTAATCTTTTAAACAAAATTTTGAACATTTTAAAAAGATATGTGGCTCATAAATATTTGCTTTTGGAATTCTTCTGTGAAATTTATCTTCGTGTCACTATAATTTACGATTGCTTCTTTCACATCAATTTTTAGAATCTGCAACGTAACTAACTTCAGAAACATAAAAATTTTTACTCTGTTTGAAATATTACGTTCCTAGTGGCTGTTTAAAAGAAAATTACAAGTTGATGAGTTGAAGATAAGCATACTTTGAGTAAATTTTTACCAGCTTATTTTGCAGGGTTGGACGCAAGAGAAACTTTTATTAATGGAAAATGATTTACTTTGTTCCGTGACGTTAAAGAATAGAGTAGTTATTTCGAATGCAAAATGTATTTTGGTAAAAATAATTTGTTACAGTAAGATGAAAAATGGCTTATATTCTGAACTTAAATAAAGTGTTCAAAATGTGTTATGTTTCAATCATCCATCATAATTATGATGCTTGATGCTTAATAGTGAATGTGAAACCCACGTAGATGTTTAGAAAAAAACAAATTAATTAATTTCCATAAATTTTGAAGATCTGTCAGTCAGTTGCTTAGAAAATACTTATTATATGTAGAGAAGTCAATACAAAATTTAAAAGAGAACAATTCCTATGATATCTAAAACATTTAAAAGAACTTTTTAATATTATTTCTTATTAGTTAAATTAAAAAAAATTGTTAACACACAAAATAACACACGTTAAGTTATTCTGTATTGTTCTGCAAATAAAGTTTCAAACGTATGCTTTCGTTGAGCTCCTCCCAATTATCGTTCGTAAAAAAAATTCAATAACGTGCTACGAAAAATCTACTATCTTGAGTACTTTTGTAAAGAAAGTCAAATCCTTAATATTAAGTAGTAGAGTATCACTCAGACTTCCACTCTTGTTTTTATTCAGAGATAATTGCCCAGTCAGATATGGGAAATTTAACATTATTCTCCTGACCCCTCCCTCCAAAATTAAACTATTTCTCAAGAAGTTTTTTTTTTTTGCACACATATTATTGAATCCGGAAATATGATTAAAAATATTATTTGTGATCGAAAGCGATTTTACACCCAGTATCGCATTTTCATATGCAAAGGTAAAACTACTGCACATTAGAAAAATTCTTTTTCTTAACGAACTAGACCCAGCAAGACCCCTTTAACAAACAAAGACTTCCAATAATTACTCATTGCTCATCCACCTAGAATTAGGCTTTTTATGCAAGTACTACAGCAGTCAGCCACGCTGATTTCGCGTCTGAGCTACATACGCATTGTAAGATTGTCTTGCTGTCAATATTGTTACAAAATGCATTCCCGCATTGATGCGCGTTACTGGGAAGAGAGTTGCACAGGCATTCCTGCAAGTAAAATGAGTATGTGACGCCTTGACCTTAGTGACAAACTTGGCAACCGTTATGGGGGTTTGGCGAAGAATTTGGCAATCAAAAGAAAATTCTCGAAAACAATGGAATTTCTGCTATATATCAATTAAGAAAGAAATTACGAGAAAAATCGATAAATATTAGGTCACGACCTGCTTGGAAATATATATATATATATATATATATATATATATATATATATATATATAGGAAAGTCTCTCTCTCGCTGGGATTCAGGTGACAGGCTGTGGATATAGAGAGCAGAGCAATATGACTAGCATTGCAATCTGAATAGTGTAATTGCTGTGCTAGTTAATGAGTACTGTTTGCATGTGCTAATAAATTTGGTACTTTTACTGATATATCAGTGTTTCGATTTGTTGAATACACTGCTATATTCACTTTTCCAGCTTCATAGACTTCTTTAATGTACACCCACAATGTGATTTTTGAAACAATATTTTGTTATCATAGAATTAAGAGTATATTTATATGACAGATAATAAATTTAATGAATTTGAATCAATAAGAATCAATTATTTTTATTTTTTCTACTGAATGTCTCTTTAAATATTATGGAAAATATTTCCAGGTTGCATCCTGCTAGTGTTTTTACCGTTAATCAAAATCACCCTTTAAAATCAAGTTAGCTTATTGTTATGATATAAAATAACTTTTTTGGAAACTAAATAGTTCCTAAATCAAGATTAGAGATTTTATTTGAATTGAAATATTCTTTTTACTGATTATACATTGCTTGTAAATCATGTTTCTTAAAATGAAATGAAATTTTTGAATATTACATGATATAAACCGGTAAGAAATAAAAGAGAATAACTCCAATGTTGTCGATTTTAAACAGAGATGGCCATTTCAGGTCTGAAAGCACGACTCACAATTGACGGCTTAGAATGAAAATATTCCTCCGTTTTCAATAGTACATGTACTACATTGAAAAGGACAATGAAAAGTCAAAGGGAATAACTCCAAAATATTTAGTTTGGTAAAACTCGGTTAATAACAAAGAAAATGCACTACACACATGTTTGCAATAATGTTGGCATATGAATGTTCCCCATTCTTTACTAATTGCGAATATTTGAGTTAAAACAAAAAAAAACGTCAGAAACAGCTTTTTTTTTCTGAAAACAAAGGTTGATGGAATTATTCCTTTTTTGTTCCCTCCGGATCATGTAGGTTTTGCCAAAACTAGACTACAGTAGGCTTAACGATTTTTAAATAGGGCACATTAGGTCCGCTAACATGTCATACTGGTTACAAACTGATTTCTTACAATGTAGGTCTTACTATAAAATCGCATTCATGAACGCAGTCAAGCAAATGTAATTTCAAAATCAGAGCACTCGATGAATATGCGAACATAACGTGTACGAATTAGGCCCTTACCTCTGAATGACTTAGTCGTTTACACCTTTCGTTTATAAAACCAAAGATACAATGAAAGCTTCTGGAAAGCAAATTAAATTTAAGATATATTCGAAAATTTTGTTTTCAGTTCCGTTTGATAAATAAATTCCGCAGTAAAAACAAAAGATGAAGAAATATATCGTTTAAGTAGAAAAAAAAATTATTAAAATTATGCATTAATACTTTTTCTATACGAAAACTAAACAAAGATAACTTTTTACTAATTAAAAATTGCGAAATATTTGTCGAAAAATAGTTTTAAATAAATTAGAATACACCATACTTCTTTCAAATTTATAAATATATGCTTTACCGTTAATCTTATAAAAGAATAAAATTACAATTTTTACTCATATTTTTCAATCAAAATTTACTCGTTAGGTAAAGAGATTGTAGAGCAACATTAAAAGAAATATTGTAACATTTATTAATTTTACTTTTAAAAAATATTATTTTCTTTAAACACATGCTGAAATGTAAATTTTCAGTTTTATCATATCAAAATTGGTTTTATATTAATCTTGAGATAAGCATTTTAAACTGTCGGTGTTTGAATGAGGAAAAATTACTTAAATTTTCAACTAAGAATTTCTAATTTATACTGTGCCAAATGTGGTATAAATGCCATATGTGT
Source organism: Cheiracanthium punctorium (assembly GCA_038373885.1). Lineage (NCBI taxonomy): Eukaryota > Metazoa > Arthropoda > Arachnida > Araneae > Cheiracanthiidae > Cheiracanthium > Cheiracanthium punctorium. The sequence continues at coordinate 349,291 of JAWZYV010016657.1, forward strand.
TTGGCATACACTACAAGTTACTACAAGTTTTTTTTATACATCATATCATGATCTCAAACAATTTAACTTCCAAATACATTTTGCACCTGTCCAGAAAACTCGCAAAAACAATTTCTCAGAAAAAGCACATATTTTATTTTCATATGTAAGAGAGCAGATCCATGTCTCCTTTGAGACTTGAAATTTTTCACAATCTTTGGAAATCTGTTCAGTCTAAGAACATAAAAATATAAGACAGAAATTGTATTGTACATTTTGAAGGGTAAAAACATTATTTGCTGTCTGTTTTTTAGAGATGTATCAGGATTATCTGAAATATCATCTTTTGTGGTTAGTCCTATTCCTACCTTGTTTTCTGTACGATTGCAGAAATTTTAACTGAGAAAGAAAACTGAACTTTCTCCGCACATTAAATTGTGAAACTATGTTTTACACTATTTTAACTAACTCAGATTGTTATGTATGGTAAAATTTTGTGGCTGATTTTTAGATGACTTCTCAATCTTCAGTTGAGCTGAAATTGGAATACTAATGTATCTCGGCTAACAATGCATGAATCAGCTTTAAAAAGTTTAACAATAAGCTTATTACTATAGGTTTGTACGATCTAGTTCAAAAAGTCTATAAAAGAAATAAAATTAGGTGCTGAACACAAGTTCAGGAGAAGTGTATAACGAACTATGTAATGAAGATTAAGTCCCGTGGCTTCTCAGCTTAAGTATTTAATGTCGAGTTAGGCACTGTAAGTGAGATAGACGTCTTTCTGATATGATATGATGATTTGCTTTGATATGATTTGATATATTTTGGTTCACATTGAGTAACACTCCTGTTTACGTTAAAGTATAAGTCGTTAAAGTATATGTCAATTTCGTCATTTTAAGAAATACTAGGTAGTTGAGTGTAATGTTACAGTCGGAAGTCCAGTCTGTGTCAAAAAATATTATCGAGGTTTTTGTTTAAAAGTTTAAAATATCACGTACGTTTGTGACGATAAGGCAAAATTCTTTAAAAGATTCACATAGTTGTTGAAAGGTTTTTAAAAAATAAACCTGTTGGATACTGAATCAAACACATGGACTGTTTCTCCACAAGCTGTATGATGCATTCTTAAAAGCTATAAATGTATCCCTTTTGTATAAAAAAAAAGTGGAAAATGTTTTGAAGTTTCTGAATCTTACACATTTAGCTAAGTAACGATTTTTACAGCATGCTTAAAAACCATCTTGTATTGATTAAACTTGTAGGTATATGAAAAAATATTACAAAAATTGATCACTCATAATAAATAGTCAATATAACATGAAAATAACCAGTTTGTCTTCAGTCAAAATAGTTTACAGAGGTTTCGATTTATAAATGTCGGGGAATCGCTTATTAACACATTGAAATTTTAATATATCTTTTTTTTTCTTCTAGAATTGAAAAATTTGATAAATTAGGCTAAATTTCTCTTTGAAATCGGAATTTCATTATGAGTGAAAATTAAGAGGATAGTTTCAATCTGGTCTGAGATCATTGCGAGATGATCTTTACCTAGATCCTTCCCTTGGTGTCTGTTTCATTCCTTTATTTACAAATTCTTACCTTTCAAAGAGTCTTCTGTCTAGAAAATACCCATTAGTACCCACTTGGACAAAGCGTTGACAAACAGCTTCTACGTCTGCCACTTTTTGCTATATATAACTGAATTAAAATACCGAAAAATATTACGAAAATGGACGCCTGCTTGGCAATATCATGCCAGTTTAGCCAGAAATCCCAATTTTCGCAAGTGGGAACATAATTATCAATGACGTTACTAACTCATTTACTAATTACAGAATGCAAGTTTGGGCTATTCGTTGCAAAAAGGTAACTCGCAGACCATTAATGTCAGACTAAAATAGAAACCTTGTGAAGCATATTACACCGCAAATGTATCATAATATATTATAAATAAGGAGGCGATTACTATAAATTCAAATACTTTCTTATCAGGTCTCTCTTGAAAAACTCCAACTGTACACCATCATTACATGTTCATTTGTATTCTTAATCAGTTTACATTGAATTAAAATAAACGTATGGTAGATAATGTACCGATATTTTTTTCATTAAGTTTAATTTTACCGTCATGACAAAAAGAAACAGTGATTAGTATTTTGACCTTTCTGTTCTTAAAATAACAGTAATATTTTCAAAAATTAAATTTACATTTAGCATATGCAGTTCCCAAAGCGACCATGTGTTTGTGACAGGGTAGATTTTTCATGAGCAAACCTGGTGTAAAAAAATGCATTTGTCTAGAAAAACTCTCAATAATACTTTTTGAAAGAAAAATCATATTTTACTTTCTTGCGTAAGTGGTACGGTTCCATGTCTCCCTCAAGACTTGGGATTTTTAGACTCTCCAGATACCTTGTGGTGAGAATAAACTTTTAAGGGTATAAAACAGGAAATGTATTGTACATTTTGATGGGTTAAATCACAATTTCCTTTTGATTTTCTTTTGAGAGGTGTCCAGCTATCTGAAATATTATCGCTGTGGTTAGATTTATCGCTTTCTTGGGTTGTTGTTTTTTTTTTTCTTTTTCTTTTTTTTTCCTTTCAGATCATTGAAGAATTTTTAGCTTGAAAACAGTAGAAATATTTTTTTGTATGAAATGCCCAGGAAATTGACATTTCTGGTCGTGTTTGATGTTTGAACTTCTGCAAATAGTTGTAGAGTATTGACTTTTGATGAGCGGTGGTTGGGAAATGAAACCACCTTATTTCAGCGCTTTCACTAGTTCCCGCAAAAAGAAGTATGATAAAATGGTCCCAACTTTGAAAAAGTGCAGCGATTGCCATCGATTCATTTTACTACCAGCAATGTGGCGGTCCATCGAGTCACCCATCTGGCGCTAAAGAGCTAAAGACGTTTTCTGACACAGCTGATTGTATACCGGCGCAGCCAGCTGATCGACCCCCATGCTACCGGTAGTTAAATGGATTGATGGGAACGGCTGCATTTTTTCAGCGTTTCACAGTCTACTCAGTTGATCTTCTAAATTAATGTTAAAATGCTTGAACGCTTCAAAGGGTTAAAAAAAAATCCAAAACCTAAGAGAAATTTAGAACTGTAGTTGTTGCTGTGAAAGAGTGGAAGTTGAAATTTTTTAGACTTGTGACAACAAAACTTATATATACTTTTTCGGGGTGATTTCGAAGTAATACTTTTCATTACGCAATCATTATCAAAAAATATCACTATAGTTTCTGGATAATATGTGTCATATGTTTGACACATTTATTTGTGTCATATATTTGATTCTATGTCTGGGCTTCAGTAAACTACTTTTGAAATAAAGTATACTAATATAGTGCATCCAATATGTTAAGAGATGCGACTTGAAGTTAATAAAATTCATTTCAAAATTATAAGGTTCATTTTTCAGTCCTTTGTAACTTATTTTTAGCACCAGAGTGCTATTAATTTCAACCTTGCTTTTTGTGTAGACACTATTTTGGTACATTTTTCGCGTCGAGTCACTTTTCAAGCGAGTTTGCCAGATAATGTGGAGGGGGTGGGCGTTAATAAAATCTTGAAAGTCGCACAAGGTTTGCAATTTTTGATAAATGATCGCCAAAACGCAACAATTTATTATAAATATACTAGCTGAAGTACCCGTTCTTCGCACGGGAATGAATGGACTTTTTGATATTAATATTTGTTGTGATTACTATTTATTGTAATAAAGAGATATAGCAAAATGGATATCGCGTTATATTGTGTTCAATAATCATGCATACTGAATTTCAAGGCAATCGTTTTTACGGTGCAGAGGCGATGCGGCGTAGCACAATCTAGTGGCGAGTTTTAGCAAAACGGATACGGCAAAAATATTCTTCGCATTCAGATATCGATGTATACGAATTTTCATGACGATCGGCTGAATAGTCTTGAAGTTCATCTGTTGACGCGACATCTAGTGTCAAGTTATAGGAAAATGGATCGTGCCAAACTCTTCCCCGTGTTCAAATATCTATGTATACCTATTTTCATAGCGATTATTCGCACAGTCAAGAAGTGATACACTGCAGGGCCATCTAGTGGTTAATTAAAGTAATGATTTGCTACAGCGCCGTCATGTGGCGAGCTATAGCAAAATGGATAACGCCAAAATATTCTTATTGTTCAAATAGCTATGTATACTGATTTTCATAGCCACCGTTTGAATGGTCAAAAATTTGGCCTGCTGCAGCGTTATCTAGTGGCGCGTTAAAATAATAATGCATTGCAGTGCCATCTAGTGGTGAGTAACATCAAAAGTAACGCAGTTAGAATATATTCTTCGTTCTCAAATGTGTAAGTATAAAAAATTTTATGCCGATCAGTCGACGGTATAGAAGTTGATGCGTTGCAGCGCTATTTAGCGGTAAGTTACAGCAAATGGATAGTGAAAAATATTCTCCGCGTTCTAATATTCGCGTGTACCAAATTTCATCAAAATTTGTTGGACGATATTTGCATAGCAAACGGCTAAACGGAATAGAATTCGACGTTCTGCTGCGCCACCTAGTGAAAAGTTAGAGGAAAACGAATAGCATAAAAACCTTCTCCATGATAAAAGACTTAGGTGAACCAAATTTCATGGTGATCGGTGAAACGGTGCTGGAGTTTTTCAACCTCCTACACACATACCAACATTCATTTTTATCTATAACCAGTCTTATTATACGTATATACCAGTCTCAAGTAAAATCCAGTTTCAAATCTAAGCCTCGCCAAAGTGCTAGCATACGCCATTTTGCAAGAGTTTTTTCAGGGAATCATTCGAAGCATTGACTTAGCAGCAATCAAAATGGAAAATGGTTCGACCGCCAGGCATTTATTTGAAAAGTGGAATCCCTTAATACAGCCGCATTTTTTAAATTATCAACTATAACATGTTTTATTCATCGTTACCTCGATGTACTAAATGCAAAGATTTCAATTTTCTGAAATTTGGCGGATTTCCCCCAAGTTAAATCAATGTACTCAATTGGCGAGAATTCTGAAGCTACATCGCTTGAAATGCCCTAATAACTGCATTATTTCTGCACGGATAGTTAAAATTTAATGCTGTATTCTATGAAAACGTATACACTTGTTTTCAAAAATGCTATTTCCTTAAGCTCTCAGTAAATTGAGCCAAAAAGCCTAAAACTGTGCAAACCGCTAGAACTCACACTCTAAAAATCGGCCTATCAGCCATTTTATTTTTCGCCAAACTAAAAAAAATTACATATTAGTCTCGGATATCTTCGATCCTCATTGTTTTGCGTATAAAACATTTCATTCCTGCTCTCATTTCTTATGCGCACACGATATTATAATTTAAAAAAATAACCTAAAAAAATAAACTAAAAAAATCATTATTATTCTTTTATTTTTACTTTAAGAATTTAAAACATTTTATTCGGCAAAATCGCCACACATGGCAACCAAGATGCTTATTTCACACACTTTTTTCACTACAGGGGTTAATATTACGTAAAGCTTTCTGCGTGGAGAACATAAAAAATCTCTTAAATTCCGGGAACGGAAATTAAGGGAACCCTTGAGGAGGAAAACGTTTTTAAGTGGAGTTTCAAAGTTTTAAAGTGGACTATCATTTATTCTATATTATTTTACATATCTGTGTAAAATTTCAGGCTGACAGGTCCATTTTTGTGGAATTGTATACTACCCAAATCAACAAATTGACAAACATAATTTCATTTTTATTTATAAGATAACCTACGCTTGTTTTTAAAAATACCCTCTCATTAAATTGCGCCAAGCGCTAGAATCATAGAAAATCTGACACACTTTCAGATTTTTAAATACGCACTAAAGTGCTATATATAAAAAGAGTTATAATCCATGGGTCTTCCCTATTTTCGTTCCTTCTTTCATTAAGTTGGAAAGTGTATCATTATTCATGAGTGTGATTAAACAAAATTAAAATTGATATTTCTAACATCCTTTTTTCTGGATGTAATACATTAGATGCAGAAAAGCTGCTCTGAAAAATGCACAATTCCAACTGAATGAAAATTTCAAAAACTTATACGCAGGTGTATTCATAACCCAAATAGCAGACGATTAAATTACGATAAATAGCGCCAAGCGTTAGAATCCTCCTCAAAATCGCGAGAATGCTGAAGATAGATCGCTTGAAATCCCTTAATAACTGCATTATTTTCGCAGGGATCATTAAAATTTAACGCTGTATTCTAATAAAACCTTTGTACTTGTTTTCAAAAATCCGTTTCCTTAAGCTCTCAGTAAATTCGCCAAGCCGGAAACTGTGCAAACCGCTAGAACTCACTTTCTCGGCATTTGAGCCATTTTATTTTTTCGCCAAACTAAAAAAGTTTAACATAGTAGCCTCGGAAATCTTCAATTCTTATTGTTTTGCGTATAAAACATTTCATTCCTGCTCAGATTTCCCATGCACACGATATTATAATTAAAAAAAATATAACCTTACGAATATAAACTAACAAAAAAAAATCATTATTATTCTTTTATTTTTACTTTGAGAATTTAAAACATCTTATTCGGCAAAATCGCCACACATGGCAACCACGATCCTTATTTCATACTTTTTTCACTAAAGGGGTTACAATTACGGAAAGCTTTTTGCGTGGAGAACATAAAAAATCTCTTAAATTCCGGGAACGGGTGGACTTTCAAAGTTTTAAAGTGGACTATCATTTATTCTATATTATTTTACATATCTGTGCAAAATTTCAGGCTGATAGGTCCATTTTTGTGGATTTGTATACAACTCAAATCCACAAACAAACAAATAAACAAACAAACAAACAAACAAACAAACAAACAAACAAACAAACAGAATTTCATTTTTATTTATAAGATTTTGAGTATAGTTAGATAACGCCTGGCAAATATTGTAAAATAGTTTGAGTAAGCGATTTAAATATACATTTTAATTCCGAAGCAGTGTTTTATAGAAGAGAGAAGACAAATACGGTACACATCATGGATTATGATACACTTTCCAAATGGTATTTATAAAGGTGAAGTATAGTCTGACTATGCCTGGCGAAAATGGTTAAACAGTTTTCGTCGGCGATTTCAATGTAGCTTTCTATTCCGAAGAAGTGTTTTATGGAACAAGGAAGAAAAACACGATACATTCATGGGTTAGGATACCCATTCCAAACAGCATTTAAAATGTCTACGGGATATAGTTGGAATATACCTGGAAAAGATTGTAAAATAGTTTCAGTAGGCGATTTTAAGATAGATTTCGATTCCAAAGATGTGTTTTACGGTACAAGCAAGAGTTGATTCCTCTCGCCAACCTAAAAAATCTCGCACTTTGGCGAGCTTTCAGTCATGGGTCCCTAGGACATATACACAAGTTTCAACGCTCCCAAAAGAACTAGATGAAAACTAAAGTGTACTAATTAGTGATGAACACACCCGTTAAGGAATTTGAAGACGCTTCATTATTAAAACTACATTCATTGGCAACCCAAAATAAATAAAAATGTAACGGAATGCTTTACTTACAGGTTATTAAAAATCGCCATTTTAATTCTAAATTACAATGGCCACATCGATACAAAAAATTGTCGTGGTAGCTCCATATGCTTAATGATCGCCACCTTGGCGAGAGTCGGGGCGTTCAAGGAGGAATCAACCCAGAAAGAGAAACACGGCACACTCATGGATTATGATGGATATTCGAAACAATATTTAAAAAGGTGAAGTACAGTTGTAATATACTTGGCAGCAATTATAAAATAGTTTACGTAGGCAATTTTAAGATAGATTTCGATTCCAAAGATGGCTTTTATGAAACAAGGAAGAAAAATACGTTCCAGTCATTAATAATTATACACTCACCAACTGAATGGAATAAGGAAGAAAAATAGGGACGACGTATAAACTATGATACGCTTTTAATATGGAGCACTTTGGTGCGTATTTAAAATCTGAAGGTGTTTCAGATTTTCTTCCCTTTTTTGTTGATTTCTTTTTCATTTGCTTAAATATCAAGTAAATAATAATAATAATAATAAATAAAAAAGTGGGTGTTGAACTTTTCAAACCGGGCTCTATTTCAGTATGTAAATTATCTTTCACGACAGAATTTTCTATGCATTAACATAAAGAAATTTACTTATGTAAACATTTTTTTTACTTTCACTTGTACGTCAATCAAGGTTAATGACGTAGCTTTGGCTCAGAATTTGTAATAGATACCGTGTTTTCAATTTATATCACGTGATCATAAAATAATGTTAGTGAGTTATAAAAAATAAGGTCTGTTAAAATAGATCTAACATGCATTAAATTTTATCTGCATATTATTAGGACCGTAATACAACAATTCATAAAAAGAAAGTACAGTTTACCCTGTCATTTGGAACACCATCTTCACACGCAGTTGGGCGAGTCCGTTAACCTAAAGAATTTCAAAATTTCGTTGATGCGCTAATACGACAAAGCTCTCACCGTCGAAATTTATTCAACTGGATAACCCCACACTGCATATTGTAAAGCAAAGAAACACGTGCAGATGGGTGCATCTCAAGTACTTTAAATTTCTTTAATCTTTTGAAATCCAAACTAAAAGCTTTCTTTTCTCATAAACTAGGCTTTAAAAATTGAAGAGACGTTTTAATGGAAAAGCAAAGTATCGTGATTTTCATAAATATCGATTCGGAAACTGTCAGTGAAAACAGTGGCGTAAACTGGAATGTAATATTGGAGGGGGGAGGAAAATGTTTCCTGGTGCAGAAAATAATATTTTCAGATAGGTTGTAGCTTAATTTTTTTGAATTTTCGGGGAGACAATTGCCCCATCCTGCCCTTAGTAAGTTATGCCTGTGAGTGTAAAGGTAATTAGTAATTTCGCTTACTTCGAAAAGAAATTTCTCTCAGAAAATTTCTCAGAGAAATTCCGATTTATCATTTCCCGTTTTACCCTCATTGATTCCTGCTTTTATTTCAATCAAATTATATTTCCAGCCTGCAAAGTTACTCCGATTTTGTATATTCACTGATCATTCCAAAAGTGCTACGAATACATACCTTAATTCTCTGTGTTAATTTCAATTCTATGATTTAAGAAAAACATTTCTGAAAAACTGTCTTTTCCTTTATTGTAATGGGTGATTATCAGGAAACACGCAACGTTTAAAAATTTTGTTGTAATTCTTGATTCCTTTAAGTTATTGCAATTATTTATTTCTGTAATCATGGAGAAGATTATCAGCAGAGATCGTTTGCTTTAATTATAGCTTTAATCAGTGGGGTTGTCAAGGTGTGGGATTTAGGGTTCACATTTCCCGTAATTAGAGTAACAGACTCACAAAAAAATTTCTTCTTTTTTAACCTCTCTTCCCTGTAAACTTCCCAATTGAGACAAAATTCTTGGTTACATCACTAATTTTAACTAAATATTCAATTTTTTCATCAAAACATGGTAATGCCAGACAGGAATGTGGTAATGACATTTGTGAACATAATAATAACTTAATTATACAAGTGTAAATTAGTTCATGTATTAAAATGCTCATAATATCAACTAAGGAGTAGTAATGCATTTTATTTAAGTCTAAAACTATCACTTACTTTAAAACTCTGCCCTTAAACGTCATTTTCATGTTTTCAAAAAGCCATGGTAATGATACATTTTAAAGTTAAGCCTATTTCAGGCAAAATCATAACAATTAAAAGCTAATGCAATATGTACTTTGAAAAATTAGTCTCAAAGCTCTTTATGAATCCTACTACCAATTTAAACTTATTTATTACACATTTCAGTAATAACGAACTTGGTAATGGCGCATAATAAATACTCTCTATATAAATTTGGGAAAAAACAACAAAATAAATAATGTTTATGTACTTAAGCTAAAACAGACGTAGCCTGCTTGTAAGAACATTGGATCCTGTTCTTTTAACAGTTCAATATCTATGGTAGTGACTTTGGTGAACAACTATAGAAAAAAAATATTGCACACCTTGATAAGACTTTTACCTTTAAGGACAACCCTTAAATAAGCATTATAAGCATTAGTTATGAGTTTTTTTACTGCAAAATTTCTAAAGCTCCACATATATTGAAAGTAGAAAGATACAATTACCTAAATAACTCTTATTTTTCTTTATAAGTTTTTTAATTCTTCAAAATAAAAATTGAAACAATAAAGTCTGAAGCTGGGGACACATCTTGTCAATGACATTTACTTTAATTTTTTTTAATATTAAAATTTTACTTTTTAATATTTAAACTAGTGAGTAGGGTAATGCTTGTAGAGAATTATTGAAACAAATTTTAAATATTTATGACTGACATACTTAACTACCATTTTTTAGCCAGGGTCATAAAATTTTATATTATGTGATAATGATCCATAAGTGACTTTTGAAAAAATTGTGTGCAATATTTACATTGCAAACCTACAGGCAACACGGAAGTAGAATATTGTCACAAAATTCATAAAATTGAATTACTAAACGGTTATAATAAAGTAGTTTGAAAATACTGGAAATGTAGTATTAACTCTTTATACAGTACAAAGAAATAATTTCCTTCTTCAAAAAAGCTTTTTATATTAAAATTTTCGAAGGCAAGTGATGATAGAAGACGTTTAGATTTTTTATTACTTGTTGCGAGAGATCTTTTACAAACATGTACTGCAAGAAAATCTCTTAATATAAAACTTCATTAAATTACCTAAGAAAGCAAAAAACGCTACCAAGAAACCTTCTTAATAAGGATTAAAATCTCTTAAAGATCATAATCTAAGAAGATTCAATCTTATACGCTTAGAGATGCGTTTGGGCTCACATTTTAAAGACCGACCGATATTATTTAAGTCGGAGCCCGAGCCCGAAATTTCAGCTTATAGATAAATGAGAGTCAATTATTCCATTGATAGAATATCATAAATTTTGCCGTTTGTGCAAATTAAAGACAAATACAATAGCCAACTCTTAATGCACTTTCTAATTCTTTATATTCAAGTTTATCAAATAAAAACGATTAATTTATTTCTCCCATAAATCAATTTTTAAGATCTGTTTACAAGGAGTATGTTCAATAAAGGAGAAATTTCTCGCGATCGGGAATTACAAAGCCCAGTTCGGGCTCGGGCTGAGCCCGTCTTTTCTCTAAATACGCATGTTACACTCTTCCTTCCCTTTCTCCAATCTATTAATGTTTCCCAGACTAATGAAGAGTGTAATTTTTAACAACGTCGGAATATTAATGGGCAATATCGATGATTTAATACATAAAGTCGAAATTTGTCTTTCGATAATGCATCTGTTTATTCATATGATACATTTTTATTAAAAACGTTTTTCCTACATTTCCAATACAACAACAAAATAAAAACCATACCTAGTTTCCAATTTTCTTTCTTAAAAACGCAAGCTTGGGAAATATCAACGATTTAATGCATGAAGTCTAAATCAGACTCTAGTTAATATATCTTTTTTCGTCCAATACATTTCAATATATATCTGTATTAAAACTTTTATTTCTAAATTTATTTATTTGCTGCATTCATTTTCAATGAAAAGTTGTATATATTGAGACTTTCTTCCTAATTTTCTTGCCCGAAAATGAAAGCTCGGCAATATGCATAGCAATCGAAATTAGTCTCTCATTAATATAGCTATTGTTTCACACGACACATTTCAATGCGTCTGCATTATAAGTTTATTCCTACAATTATTTCCAGTTTAATTAAGCTAAGCCTTATATGGAAGAAGGCTTCCTTTTTTTAAGAATATACAGACAGAGACAGCCAAAAGAAAAATCTGCTTTGTTCCGCACATTGCATACTTTGCCGGGGAAAAAAAAAGAAAAAAGAAAACGCGAACAAGTTGACAATTGACTTAACCTCAAGGGGAAGCCATGATTTATGACTTTCGTGTCAAGTATGCGATAAAAATATGATGCGTTACTATTTTATTAATTCGTGAAATCAGTAATGCAGGAAACTTTTATGCAAAAATAATATAATTGATAAGAATTGTTTAATCTTTTTTTTCAAGTTAATGAACATATTTTTATAAAGCCCTTTTAAATTTCTTTTTCTCTTCCTTTAATTTTCATAATTTGGTTAAAACTTTGTTATGTAAGCTTTGTAAGCACCTCAAACCTATCCATTATCATTAACCAAGTGTCAGTTTTAGTTAAAAACGGCCTTTAATCAATCAAATCGGCTACAAGAGCTCACAACACATTAATTAATATATTTAAAGCCTCACTGATTTGTTGGCATAACGTCTTCTTACTTAGTACTTTTTAATATTTGGCAGCTAAATTGAAAATGTTTATCATTACGGTTTGTCTGTCTATCTATCTATCCGTCCGCCTGACTACCCGTTTGTTTATGACCATAAATGTGTATATATTGCCACGAAATATTTACGCATATTTTTGCGCTAGTAAACTGTGCTAATAACCTGTTCAAAATGATGAATTTAACACAAACAGTTTTTCAGCAGGTACATGGAAAAAAAAATGAAACACAATGTGGTCTATGGACAATAATGGTTTAAAATACATTTATTACATTCATTATTAATACACATCTAAAGAAATTGATCTATTTCAAAGAAAATAAAATGTGCAAATGGATATATTTTTTTAATTTATAAGGTAATGATATTCTTGAAAATAGTGTGTGTGCGTCTTTTACGAGAACGTTCAGAAGAAATTTGATGTGCATTACGATTTATCGACAGTCATTGTTTACAGTGTATTTTCGAAATTGAGATTAATTCACTTGAGAAAATAGAATGTGAATATGTTAATGAAGTTCATGAAAATATTTTCTTAACGGAAAAATATGAAGATATCATTTGAAAAATTTTCAAGTGGTTTCACAAAATAACTCTCACAGATCACGCATAAGGATAATTCTTTTTTTTTTCTTTTTTAACCTCTAACTATACAAACAGGGTAATTCCGGAAGAGATGGACCACTTGTTTTCTTCGTTCTCTAAAAGCCATATATTTACATATATTTTACTTTTCACAGTATATACATATAGTGTATGATATTTCTTACAAAATTCACAATGCAGAAGATCATATATTTAAAGGATTTTTTTTATGATTTTTAAAAATATTTACTATGTGGTCCATCTCACCCGGGTTACTCTGGGTGAGATGGACCATATGAATGGGAAAGATGGGCCATCCTAAAGTACTGAAAAAGTTGCACACATATTAAATTTATAAATGTTTATTTTCATTACATGTAAATTAAAATTAACTTACTTGCAATTAAAAATAATGTTAATTAATCTATTAAGTTTACATGAATTACTATGTGACATTTAATACACATGAAACTGTTTTTATGTGCTATGACTTGTTTAGCAGTAACTTCTTGCTGTTTAATTTCTTCCCTCAATAATCTCATGCTACTTCAAACCTTGGGCCTCCTTCATGAAGCCAACGCAAACAAGAAACACACTGTATCCAATCTAACCCTTGGTAAAATTATTTGTTTTAATTCTTCTTTTTAATGTTGTTTTGGAATACTAAAAGTCCTTGCCGCTTCACTGACACCCATGTTCTTTTCTTCAACGGTCTTAATAGCATTTTTCAAATTAGCTTCTGTCCATTCCCCGCGTGGCGATGAACAATATACCAGTTGGCACATTCTGAAAAAAAGAAAAATCCAATCCTTAGTATTTAAAATTCAGCTCTTTAAAAAGCAATATTTGATAAATTCTAGATTCTATGGTCAATCTCCCCCTACGGAAAACTTGGTCCATTTCTCCCGACTGAAAACCTGGTCCATCTCTCCCGCCTAGACGTGGGCCATCTCTCCCGATCGTCCGGATGGCAAGTACAACCCACCCTGACTCCAAGTTGTGGATTTCACGTCGCCATTTCAGGTTATTTGGAAGCCTACATGTTCCCCAACATTATATCATCAAAACTAGATAGATCACATATAAACCTTTATTTGTACAATTGTAACTATGTGAAAAAATTATTTGACTCACCAACAGCAAAAATTATTATTAGCTGAAAAATTATTATGTTTTTGAGAAGCAAATAGTACGAAGCCTTACAAAATGTCTAAGTGCCTCACTGAGATAGTTTCGCCATATATGGAGAGGCGCATTAACTAAATATTTGGCTGGTCCATCTATCCCGGAATTACCCTACTAACCCGAAGAAGCAACTCTGGACATAAAACGTAATCTCCACCGTTAAGTCTTCACGGTTCAACGTGCAAGTCAGCAAGTTGAGTATTCATTATGTAGTGCATATAAGGCAAATATGATGGACAGTATTTAAAATTTATGTGTTTGGTTTGATTTATCTTTCACATTTCTTCTTGTGAAAACTTCCAAACATTGGGAACAATTATAGAAATTCACTGATTCTTATTTGGAAAAGGGATAATTAACGCACATCTTTGTTTAATTAATATCATTACTCTCGTGAGAAAGTACAAGGTCTCATGAATGGGTATTCTAAAACGTCTGAGTTAGGAGGTACAAAGCAACAAGATGACAGTGGATTCGCAGTCAAATAGTTATCTTTATCTGCCAGTTACAAATCAACTAAAAGTGCTTTACATAAAATATCGAACACTGTCTCTTGGCTCAGTGGTAGAGTGCGTAAATAAACAGTGAAAAACCAGTGTGTAAGTTCATTTCACCGGAGAAAAAATATTCGAAATTTTATTTAAACTTAAAAATTAGAACAATTCATATCAAAACTATTCTTTCTCAGCATTAAAAAGAAAATGCGTTCATCATATATTTTGTTCGGTTTAGCAGAAAACTGCTTATAAACATCCATTTTTAAAGATAAAAAATATTTCAGAGTTTAAAAAAGAAAATTTAAAACCTACATTCGGTGCAAGGAAAAAAAAAAAATAATGTTTTGCTTATCATTATATATTCCAACTAAAATGAGATTCCTTTCATATTCAAATTTTTTCGAGAAAAGTTTGAGAAACATTTCAGAAAAAAAGGAAAGGATATCACAGAAAATATTAAAATGTATGCTGAAGAAATATGCACTGGCCTGAAAATTCATCTACTACATCACAGTTTAAGCTGGGAGTAACGGTAGATATAAATTTCGTTAAATACAACCTGGAACAGGCATGCGAAAATTTAGGGATTTCAAAAATTTTCTTTTCCGTCCCAGCGCGTTTTAGCAATAATTTATTTTCTTCTGTGCAATGAAATATAGAAAAATAATCAGTGCCATTCTTTTTAGCATGTCACTTTAGAGTTTTTAAATTTTGAATTTCTAATTGTGCAGATTGTTAGCAAATTAGATAGTATATCGTGACTGGCTATGAGCATTTCCTTAATTTTTATAAAAAGCAATGCTTTTGACTAAACTGCAAAACTTGCTGTATCTAATCTGTGAGAGGAAAGGAGTTTTTTAGCATAACTTTACCAAAACACATAATACAAACCGCTTCATTGTTTTTACAATGGAAGATTAGTTTTTTAGATTTTGTGAACTTTGTCAGAGTTACCATTTTTAAAGAACTCATTTGGGTATGACTAAACACCATGCTGATCAAGGCTTAGTTTGTATAGGAACTCGCCGGAGCTCAGCTCCTGTCATGGGCGCCCATAGGGGGGGCAAGGTAGGGCACTTGCCCCCCCCTAGAGATTTAGGTTACTGTCTCATGATGTAAACAAATCGCAAAAACAGTACTAAATTTGTTAAAAGTTTGAAATTTGCCCCCCCCCTAGAATTTTTTTTGGAAGTTTGCCCCCCCCCCTAGAAAAATTCCTGTGGGCGCCCATGTCTCCTGTACTTCTTTTTTTCAGAGTGAATTTTTACATACTAGGCAAAACCCAGCGAAGCTCATACATATTGCCCTCCGGAGAAGCGTATCCAGAGGAGGGTCTAGGGGGCTTCAGCTCCCCCAAAAAGAGATTGCTAAAGAGTAACATTCTGCTTTATTATACACTTTAAATAGCTAAAATGATTATATTTTATAACTTAGCCCCTCCCAAAAGCATACACATTGGTTTAGACTAAAATTTTGATTTATAGTACTTTTGTCTGGGTGAAATAAATTTTTTAAAAAATTTAGCCCCTCCCCCAAAAAAATGTCTGTTTATGGTCCGGAGCCCACCTGAGCATCAACTCGAAAGTTTCCTCCTTTTCGCACACAAACCGATTTTAGCAGACAGACTGATCCGGACACGTTTCGCCTCGGACCGAATTGAGAGTCTTGAGAGCAACAGCTTTTACGTCTTCTATTGTGTATTGTTTAAATTTCTTCATGCTAATTTCAGACTAATTCATTTCATTTCACTTTTCTGTAATATAACGAAAATATCCAATACTATTACATTGGTAAATCTTTGAATTATTATTATTTTAATAAAATGTACAATCGGCTGCCGTATTTCATTGGTGGCGGGAGTTCACAGTGAATACGAACATGAGCTACAGAAAATATGAGGACTCTGGCATATTTTTTTGCTAGAAATTAAGCCCTGATGGTGGCCCATGCAAAATATGCAACAACGGCAATTAATTACTTGTAAAATATGAAAAAGAAGAAGTAAAACACTTATTTTATAAGAAAGTCACAAAAGTCCTAATACACCAGCTCCTCTCAACGAAAAACATCATTGAAACGTATTTCAACATATCACTTTTTGTGTGTAAATTATTATAAACGAATTCTTTCAAGAACTATACGATGCTATGCATGTATATTGACGCAGCACTCTGAAGCAATGAACCTGTTCATCCATGTGATGCCACAATTACTGAGACTTGTTGGTGTTCAGTGAATAACCTTTTACGCCTTTCTGTTGTCTTCCTCCTATCATTCGCCATGGGATATCTGAAGCAACAATTTCAAGCCCCTGTTTACAGCTCTTTCTTCCAAGCATGCTTTGTTTTAAACAGGAGACAATATTATATTTTTAGTTTATATTTATGTCTATTATCATTATCATTATGATATCTTTCAGTGAATGAAAAGCAAAGTTTCTACTTTTAAAAAAGGCATTTGATATGGAAAGTAAAAGAAATTTTATCTATTCATTACAACTATACGTACTATTCGTTAAGTAATTATTTCACATCCACGGACTTGGTTATAGGACGAGGACGAATACCAGTGGCAGGCAGTCGAAAGAGCGTCAATCTCTCGAAGGAAAATACTCGACCTTTTAATGATTAGCTACATAAGCGCCTTCTAGTGCCGCGTTGCGACGAATCATGCTGCAATCTACTACTTAATACACAGTATAACTTAATGATTAAGACTCGCAGCGCCATCTTATAGGAAAATTTCGTTTAGGTCTTTCAGAATATGTGGATGATATCCAATTTCGTATCGTCCTACATCCAATTCCGTATCCAGATTAATGAATTAATGATCCTATCCCTACAGCAAACAAGGTTTAATGGCTTGTTACAGTTAATCCACTCATTGTTAGACTGCTGCCACGTTTGTCTAGTGAATAAAGAACCATTCTACCATACCGGGTCCGGGCTCGATTCTCGTCATGATTTTGGAGTTATTTCGTTTGTCCCTTCATAGGAGGCAAATTTGGACCCCCTTTTAGGTGCCTCCATAACAAAATGACCAATGCTTTCCGCCGTAGCAGTGGTCAATATCTATAAACGGCAAGTGACAGCCATTAAAAAAGTTAAACTCCGTCTATATTTTGAAACTGATTGCACACAGCTATCTTCTACAAAATTTGTAATAAGCAGTGTTTATTGGTTTCCATATTGAAACCTGAATTCACTAAAACATGGGAATTTGAGCAATTTTTAAGTAGCCTTTAAATTTCACATACATTTTTTTTTATCATTAAACATTTTATATTAGACAAATATATATACATCATAAAGCAGTATTTTTTTCAAGACGCATCTAAATGGGAAAAAAAAGACACAGATTAAACTCAGTTTATAACAAACGAATAATCCACGTTCAATTTTTTTAGATACTTGCATCATAACTCTAAAAGAAATTTTCAAAATGCCTTATCAACATCAAAACTAATTTTAAAACTTGATATTTGGCTAAGTAATTTCATTAAACAACTAAAGAGCTTTTCTATTGAAATCTGTAAACAGGAGAATTAATTTATTTTATATAACACACTTTAGTCTAAAAAAATTACTTTCTTTTTTTCCCTTCTTTGAAAATTATTTTTCTTGCCAAGTTGTTGTTTTTTTTAACTCTTTATAAATGGGTTCTTTTTTAAAAACTGAATTTAACATTCTCTTTAAAATCTCTTGACATACTACAAGAGTCTGCTTCTGGAGTTACTTTTTTTTTTCCTAGACTTTCAGAACTTCGTCAAAGAAAGCTAATTAATGGTTAAATAGGAAGTTATTTGCAAAGGATAAATATTCTGAATTAGTTATAGAAAGACACTTGTAGAACTAACGGAAAGAGTTACTTATTTTGAAAAAAGACAAAATGTTTAATTAGTGAATTTTAATTTCTTTTCACGCGTAAAAGTAATATTTATATTGAAAATGTCATAACTCAAATCATTAATGTGAATTGGTAAATGATTACAAATACATGTTATAGACTGATTAATTATTATATAATTGAGTGTGCTATACTATAGATGGTGGTGAGAATTAAAGCACTGCTACTCTGAGTTCTCTATACAACGAGCTGCAGTGTAAAGCCTCCAAGTTCAAGACATGGGAAATGGATTACTTGGGGGGGGGGGGGAATCCTGTTTTGTAATTCCAGTAAAATTTATTGACCAAAATGTGTGTGTTCAGCAAAATGGTTATTTTTATTTTTTGTATTACTTGAAAACATATGTGTAGTATTCCAAAATGTTACTGGAGTGCTTGTGAACAGCTTAAGCTGAGAACTTTTTGAAAAATCCTCAACATTCTTGTAAAGTTGATCTACGCAAAGACACTATAAGTTCTGCAATAGCCAATAGTTCGACTGTTGAAGGACAAAATACAGTTTCATGTCACAATATTATTTAAATATAACTAACTTTTCAGATTATATTTTCAATCATTTTATGTTCACATTGTTCTAGGAAAAAAACCGTTATTCAAATATTTTTGATACACTGTGATTAATTTATACTTCGTTAAATGGTATGTTGCAGATCTCCAACACAGTGATACCAAGAGTTTAAGTTTTTCCCAAGAATTCATTCAGTACCATCCTGTATCCATCTGACTCTGTACAATTTTGGAAGTATATCTCAACTCATTTTTTCTAGCCAAATGTTTTTAAGTTTTCAAAGAGCAAATGTACATCAAATGACATGTTGAAATACTGGACGTATAAGTTTGATTCAGGCGCAAAACTAAAATATGTAAATACATTGTAATCTAAAGTTTGAAAATACAGAAATAATTGATGAAATACACTGTGATTGATTTATACTTCGTTAATTGGTATGTTGGAGATCTCCAACACAGTGATACCAGAGTTTAAGTTTTCCCCAATAATTCATTCAGTACCATCCTGTATCCAACTGACTCTATACAATTTGGGAAGTATCTCTCAACTCATTTGTCTAGTCAAATGTTCTTAAGTTTTCAAAGAGCAAAAAAACCAAATGTACATCAAATGAAATGTTGAAATACTGGACATATAAGTTTTATTCAGACGCAAAACTAAAATATATAAATGCATCATAATCTAAAGTTTGAAAGTACAGAAATAATTGATGAACTAACCAAACCAATACTAATTACTTTCAGTTAATTATTATTAAATTATGTATTACAATTAGAAACAAATTTTTATGCATCTTTTCGGGTGTCGTATATTAAATATATCCAAAATAAATTTAATATAGCTTAGAAAAAAATACTCTCCAGCGATTTAATTGTGGCTATCTGAAGCCACATATCACGTATAACTTTGCATTTAAACGCACCACTTAATTCAATTGACATTGCATAATTATGGCGGTATTTCTCCATAAAGCTCTCAACTCATCTGTCTGGTCAACTGATAGCCAGGCCTCAATTAAAATGGTTTGCTGGGTGATTAGTTCGGAGACTCTTCATTGTCAAATGGTCACAAATTGAGCGTAATTGGGAAATGCGAACTCTTATATCCCATTTATATGCAAACTAAGTGATAAGCTTGAAAGAACAGAGCGATCGAATTAACTAAACTCCGTCTTTTAGACACATCTCGGATTTAATAATTGGCAATGTATTGTGAATAGTCAACTGTGCATGCTTTATGGTTGCATTTTGAATGATGATGATTTGAATAAAATGTTAAGTTGCTATACTTCAATGTATGCGTAATTATAATTTAAGAATTTAATAGAAATAGAAGTTTACAAATCGAATGCTAGGAAGTAAAGAATATCTAGTATGTTTTCGTTTAATGTTTGCACATTTAGAAAGGATTGCAATTGTATTCTTTTTAAGAATGCCTTCATTCTGGTATTCATTTGACAAAAGTGCGCCACAATAACATGATAGATCTTTCCTACTGGATCTCTCACATGCCAAATATTAAGTTACCTTGGTTGTCCCATATTTAGCTTTGTGAATGCTATATCACATAGGAATTAAAAATAATCTAGTTTCTTCCATTTCTCCCCCATTTACCTATCCACCAAATCATTTCAGAGTTCTTATTTCCAATTATTTATTTTATTTATTGTAAATAGTTGATAAGAGTAAAGTGTGAAAAGAGAGACGGAAGATCATTCGAATTTAAAGAATTTTTCAAATTACAGTCGACTCCACAGTTTGATAGGAAATTCAACTCTTGTCTGAGCTAGAATTTTAAGTTAAATGTATATTCTCAAAGTGATAGTGTTATCCAACTTCCTAAAAACCGATGTATATATTCTGCAACAATCATCAACAAATTTTCCCTAATGTGTCAATTTTAGCTCCCAGATCAAGCCCGCCCCCTCCTTGTAATATTCAAATGCAATGCTGAATTCAATAAACACAAAGTAATGGATTTTTAATACCAACATTTTGCAATCAAAAACACACAAAATATATTCATGCATATTATATAATTATAAAAACATTAACAAACAGCATTTGACAATGATTAATCTTCAAAGGAAATAATTCTTGAAAACTTGAATACTCAGTAGAAATAATTCTCCCAATAGTAAAAGCTTTTAAGCCGCGCTTTAAACTGTCTGATTTCTCCATTACTCCTGTTTCTATCTTCTGCTGATATTTTGCGGTTCTCCAAAAAACGGAGGTGAATATACTTTTTTGCCGAGAATCTGCTTGGGGTTTTTATTTTACTACAGAATATTTCTAGCTTCTGTGAAATTGTGATAAAATGTCACAACTACTTTTCTTTCTATTTCAATGTTACTTGCATGAGAATTATTGCTGAACACATAAAAGTGGGTCAGAAGATATGTAGCTATGCGTTTTTGAATTTTAAGAGTAAACTTCGCCATTTTTGTACGTCTGCAACTGCTGAAGATAAAATATGTTATAAAATTTTAAAAACTATGCTGGCTAAGTTATCCGTGATTCATATAGAACAAGAAACACACAAGATGTATCCAGTTTTATCTGATAAACTTTTGAAGGATAATATTATGCAATTAATTTTTTCTTAATGAAGTAAGATACGAAGGATGATCAGAAAAAGGTTACAAGCCGCAGCATTTGAAAACTACATGTTGTGGAGAAATGCCGGGCTGATGAGTGAAGGTCTCATTCTCCTGCATAACAATGCCAGTCCCCCATACTGATCAAGCAACGCTGTAATTGTTGCAACGGTTCAGGTGGGAAATCTAGAGTCACCCCCCACACACCCCAGATTTGGCACCCAGTGACTATTTCCTGTTTCCGACGTTGAAGGAGCATTTATCCGGCACACGGTTCTCTTCAAACAGTGCTATGAAAACATCCGCCGAGACCTGGCTCAATGGACAGAGACCTGATTTCTACCAAGACCGGTGAAACAAGTTGGTTCTGCGTTCTGTTAAATGCCTAAATAGACTTGGTGATTATGTCAAAAATGATAGGCACGTATGTCTCTTAATTCCTTTTTGTAATTTCTGTCTATTGTTAGTAAATATTTCTTTATTCCACATTTATACCTTTAACCTTTTATTTTTATCACTCCTCGTATTTCATTTCCATTAATTTATTCGGCTTCTTTCATTAGACTATCGTAGGAATGAGGATTTCATTACGAGTTACGGTAATTGAGATATTTAGCACTGGGGGGCTATTTCATTCACGCCGTATTCTTCTGTCGACATATATTTGTGGACCGATTTGGCGTCGACGCGTCGACGCCAAATCGGTACGCTTGACGGTGCACTCGCGTACTATGATACACTTTCCAAACAATATTTATAAAGATGAAGTATAGATAGAATATGCCTGGCAAAGATTTTTACAATTTTAGTAGGCGATTTTAATATAGATTTCAATTCTGAAAAGTATTTTATGGAGCAAGAAAGACAAACACGGCACACTCATGGATTGTGTCTTGCACATTCCAAATTGTATTTATAAAGGTGAAATATAGTTAGAATATGCTTGGTGGAGATTGTAAGACAGTTTTAGTAGGCGGTTTTATTATCTATTTCTGTTCCTAAAAACTGTTTTATGGAATAAAGTAGAAAAAAAGTTTGACTCATGTATAATGATATACTTTTCAACTGAATCGAATAAGGAAGAAAAATAGGGACGAAGCATGAATTATGGTACGCTTCTAATATACAGGGTGTCCAGCCTTAATGTGACCCAATAGCTAATTCCCGAACCGTTCGGTTTAGATATGCACTTCCAATTTAAAAAATGTTTTAAAAAGGGTAAAAAATGTTTTTACGTGCTTTTCGAACTAAAAAACCCATTTAGAAAAAAATTACAAAAATTAAATTTTTATGCGGTCCCCAGGTCCTATCACTTATATTTAGGAAAAGATGCAGTACACAAAAACAAAGTAAACACAAAAGTTCATTTTATTACGATAAAACTGACCAAGTTATGGAACTTTGAAAATCATACATTTCATCCATTTTCTCGGCCAATTTCAAGAAGCTAGTAAGGGACCGTCTCCAAAGTGAAATTAATTGGAACTCTGCCAGGAAACCTTCGCTCTTGCACGTCACTCTTATGTAAATCGTTTTTAAATTTAAAAGTACATACATTACGTTAATATTACAATAATTGAGTACTTAAGAAATAAAATTTATTCTGTGTACGTGTAAAACATAGATAAAATAAAATATTTTGGACGAAGAAAACTTTTCAAAAGCAGTTCCAAAAAAATAGACTTATTTGCCTGCGGCTTCAGACTGATTTGCTGCGATACTGATCATGGCGAACGTTAAAAATCTGTTGTGTAGTCGCGTGCAATTGCATACAGCCGTATTCTAATATTACGAATTCTAGTATGGGAGAACGAGATGTATACAATTGGTCTCCAGGCATTAGCTCCTGCGCCAGGACTGGACGATAAGGAAATGCACCGTACGTATGTAATATGTTCCACACCGTCGATTTCGAATAGGAACAAGTCTTGCTAATATCCTGGACACTACTTTCAGGATGAGACAGGGCATATCCTAGAACATCCTCAGCGGGTATCCGCAAGCTTGAAGGTGTGGCACGAGACAAGGGAATACGTCTATGACAACTCCCAGTTCTATACAAGCGTTGAACAGCACGGGCAATTGTACAATAAGATAGATGTCTTCGACTGGGAAATTTAATGGCATAAAGTCTTGCCGCCTCTCTCTTATTTCGATTACACTCCCCATACAACAGTACCATTTCGCAGTATTCTTCATTTGTATATATCTCGTTCTCCTGTACTAGAATTCGTAATATTAGAATACGACTGTATGCAATTGCAAGCGACTACACAACAAATTTTTAACGTTTGCCATGATCAGTACCGCAGCAAATCAGTCTGAAGCCGCAGGCAAATAAGTCTAAATTTTTGGAACTGCTTTTGAAAAGTTTTCTTCGTCCAAAATATTTTATTTTATCTATGTTTTACGCGTACACAGAATAAATTTTGTTTCTTAAGTACTCAGTTATTGTAATATTAACGTAATGTGTGTACTTTTAAATTTAAAATGGATTTACATAAGAGTGACGTGCAAGAGCGAATGTTTCCTGGCAGAGTTCCAATTAATTTCACTTTGGAGACGGTCCCTTACTAGCTTCTTGAAATTGGCCGAGAAAATGGATGAAATGTATGATTTTCAAAGTTCCATAACTTGGTCAGTTTTTATCGTAATAAAATGAAATTTTTTTTGTTTACTTTGTTTTTGTGTACTGCATCTTTTCCTAAATATAAGTGATAGGACCTGGGGACCGTATAAAAATTTAATTTTTGTAATTTTTTTCTAAATGGTTTTTTTGATTCGAAAAGCACGTAAAAACATTCTTTACCTTTTTTAAAACATTTTTCAAATTGGAAGTGCATATCTAAACCGAACGGTTCAGGAATTAGCTATTGTTTCAGATTTTTTTTTTTAACCAGAAATTCAAATTGATTTGGACACATCAGATAGTTAAATAAATAGAACGTTATGATTCAAATATTTAAATTATGGTGATAACTCGATTTACTGTTAATCCCAAATAAACTCATATTATCACATCTTTCAAAAACAGGAACATCTCATTCTACCATTATACAGAAGTAGAAATTCGTTGTCATGTGTATACGTGTGTAAATTTTCGAATTTATTATCTGTTCCACGAAGCTGTATGCCTAAAAACCCTAATGTGATTTAAATTCAAGAATCATTGCAAAATTCATGGGAAATGATTTCTTGCTGTTTCCATGTATTTCTTGGTCCATAAATTCATGCTTCGTTTCCCATCAATAAAGCTTTAGATAAGATATTTGTCTCGCGACAGAAAATAAAATATCCCGCAATAAAATTAGGCGTTAAAATCGCCCTAGAACGGATTGTTCCATGAACCTACGATAAAATATTGGATTTATTTTCGCAATATCTGAAGCGAGACCTTTTATTAGCCTCTTGCTGTACGTCTCAAAATGCT
Source organism: Cheiracanthium punctorium (assembly GCA_038373885.1). Classification (NCBI taxonomy): domain Eukaryota; kingdom Metazoa; phylum Arthropoda; class Arachnida; order Araneae; family Cheiracanthiidae; genus Cheiracanthium; species Cheiracanthium punctorium. Next base: position 374,289 of record JAWZYV010016657.1, read on the forward strand.
TTTCTGGAAAATTCTTGCCAGGGGCACTTTTCCTGCAACAGCCAATCATCTACATGTTATTGAAGAATAAAATCCTTTTTTTTTTCTCTGGAACAGTGCTTTGAAGTAAATTTTTTTTTTCTATTTCGTTAGACTTTTCTCTTTTCACATCATTTGTTCAACGGATTTAGCCCGTTAGTGCAAGGTGTTCCTTTTCCGAACACACTCAAATTTAAACATTTTTGCTGTCCGAATTATATATAACCATTGATTTCCACGAAAATTCTTTCGAGTGACAAAATCACACATCTTTCATCTTCTCTTATTTATTCGTACATTTGTTTTTAGAAAAAGCTATCCATTCTTCAGACCGATGAATTTATTGATCACTGCAGTCATCAGCAGTTATTGGAAAATATACGTAATAGAAATAGCCCAACAATCAATGACTTAAACATGATAAATCGAAATTAATAAAGTAAAGACGATGACAGAATAAAAAACGTCTATAAAGAACTAAAAAAAGCTGCTGTTAAAAACAAATGAATGGCAGCTCTATTCTACGTGGGGTGGAGTCGTGTGTGCTAACTTGCAGTAAAGTCGCTTTCGTTTGGTACATAAAAGATGTAGTTCCAATCGTTAGTTCTTTTGTTGCCCAAGAGATGAAGCTGCCTGTTTCATTTCGATTGCTTTCGGACTCTCAAGTCAGTGGAGTCCAAGCATGCAAAATTAACTTTATAGTCTACAAATATTTGGTTTAAAACATGTTTATTTTACTTGCTACAGAAACATAATAAATTTCAAAACGGATTTTTTTTTTCCCAAACAAAATATTTCTGAGAGAACGCTGCCAAATCAAAACTGTCATGAGAGACGTCAATAATAAATAAATAATAATAAGACCCACGCATGCTACATTTCAATATGTTACAGATTATCGTAGATTACTGTGCGTTGATGTCACATCAAATCCCCAATTTCTTTTTACAGTTCCTTCCAAACTTGAATAGTTAGCACTACCTCTTTTTTCTCCTTTTACTACCCTCATAACAATAAAAAAAGCATAAAAAGCATGTGTAGCCTGCACATAAGCTGGCTAATACCACTCTTCAGATGAAGGATATGGGCCTTCTGACCTCTTGGAAGGCATTTACTGCTTTTATTACTGTTATGAGTTATTTGAATGAAGTTTAGTTCACTAAGCCCTATTTTCACCATGTAAGTTAATATTCTTTAAGCGAATATCATTTAAAATGGATTTCCTGAATTAAGTTTGAATATCCATCACGTAGCATTTGCATGTTCTGTCAGCAAGAATTTGCTAACTTAGCGAGACATCACCAACAGCAAACGTAACTAGATAAAATAAAGTGTATAATTTATGACAGCATTTCTCTGCCATTTGGATGTGTCTCTCAGTTGAACGCAGATTTTGACATATATATGAATGGTATGAATGTAAATAATGCTGCTCTATCTCCACAAACGAGCGTGGCTGAGAGATTACAGAATCCTAAATCCCACAATTCCTATGCACCTAAACTATATCCGTATACATTTGGGTATAAGAATTCGCTTTAATTTATTGTATAAATTTAACAAGATTTTTTTCTTTCTTTTTGAAGGGCAAGTTTAATGCAAGGTACTTCCAAAAAATTCGGTGAACGGACCCATATTTCAAAGAGCACGCTAGTTAGGATGTTACGCTCGCAAGTACTCAATGAGAGACATGAGAACTAATGCGTCCTAGCGTCCAAATTACGACTGTTAACCCTTTAACGCGCAGTGTTCCCGCTCTGGGAACACCAAACTCTGACGTTTTGACTGTTGCCAGTCACGAAGAATAGATTTGATTTCTATAAAAATAGTTGCCGGTGTCATAGCTCCACGAGAATCCTTTATTTTTAGCACGTCATTTCGCGTAAAAAAATGGTCACGATTATTTTTAACAGCACAGACATCTGCTGGAAAATGAAAGAATGCGAGAACAGCTGGATAGATTGTCCAATGCTGAAAAAAGGGCAGCCGTTGCCGTCGCTCGACTTAACTACCAGCAAGATGGCGGACGATCGAAACGTTCATCGCGTGCCACAGATCTAGAGACCCTTTTTTGAAGGCAGCTGGCTGTGCGGCACAGCCCGTGGAACAAATATTTTCTTTTACATCCAAATTGCTACTACAATTTCGATATCAAACTAAACATATTAGATATTTCAGAAAACTCCTTTTAAAAATCTCATAAAAGCACGTCCCAAATTTTTCATACAATAAATCATTACTTATTTTAATTAAAAACATCAATTTAAGGACTTTTTAAACACATTTTCTTTTACTTTCACAGTAAAATTATTACACAATTCATTTTTAAAAACTTAACATAAAGTTTTTAGAAGCAGGATATAAAATTAATTTTAGAAGTAAATTAACACCAGAAGAAAGAAATGACTGTTAAATTTTTATTGAACGAGAACAACAATGCTTTACAACAAGATCTGCATGACAGTTTACATTCTCTATGAATCTCCTTTCCATTCCCTGCAGTGTTTGCAAAACCTGCAAAGCAGATATATTACATTTGATAGTTACTCTAAATAAATGTGTTTTGGAATAAATTGAAATTTATATTGATACAGAAAGACATGTTTCTATTCAAAACATAAATAAATCAATTTTATGTATCGAGAGAATATATCTTCTTTTGTCTCAAGCTCGAATTTAATATTATATTTACTTTTAAATAAATATTTCAAAGAATCGCCCTCATAACCATATCAATATATTTTTACATTTCTTATTAGTTTAAAAATTATTACATTTTCAGTAGTTACTTATTTAACTAAAAATGATTTGTTTATACGATTGCAAATAATTAAAGCAAATGTCAATAAACTTAAGAGTTAAATTCAATTGTTGTTTTTAAAAAATAATAAATTTTATGATCGCCATTATCAGAATAAAATCTTTTGAAATAAAGTAGAAATTCAATAACATATTTAAATTTTGAGATAATGCATTCAAAATAATGGAAATTCATTCACAATAAAGAAATCCGTTCCTTATTATAGAAGTGCAAACAGTCAGATAGTAATTTTTAAAAGACAGGAAAACAGAAATCATATGCATTTTGCAATTTTATTGGAGAAAACTTAGTATGAATTTCTAATTTTACAGCCATTTTTTTATAACACTCTCTATATTATAAGATTTATTTATTGTCTTTACTTTATCCTATCAGTTGGTGCATATAATTCTCACGTTTAATCACCGTTATTTAAGTTTAACATGTAAATAGGTTTACTAAAACTACGTAGTTTTTTTAATTTGCTAAAATATACCTGAATTGAGCATTTACTTATTTAAAATCTTTTATAAAGTTATTCATGCGTATTTCTAACATGCAAACTGTAAATGTCGACATATTGTGAACACTTAATTCACATATAAAACATTTTGTTTCAAAAGCATAATTTATTCACGGTGTCAAGTATTAGTATAAAATCGAACAATAGTTAATTGAGAGTTTGTTTTAACATAATTCTAAAAGGATATAAGTTAAACGGCTTAGCATATCTACTGGTACTTAATGTGTAAGGGAAAAAATAATTATTGTTATTTTGAATTTTTTTAATGCTACTTAACCCTACAAGGCTAGGTTGTTTTTTTCTCTGTCTGAAATAAATATATGTGACAATGTTAGTGATTATTATTTGGGGAAAAATAGTTTTATAGATAATAACCTAATATTGTACTAGAAAATCACATTTTTATTTCAGTTTTGCATGTGGTACACTGGGCCTTAGCTATACGTTTTGGTATTTATTTTGAAATTTTAGAATTCACATCATTTCTCGATAAGACGAATCCCAACACACAGTCATTTTTTCTGGGTCAAAATTCTTTGCTAACCATTTTTTTTAATTTTCTAAAATAAACAGAACCACATTCGAAAGATTACTGTTTAAATTTCAATAAGCTTTTACAATAATGTGAACAGTAATTACATCTACATGCAAAAGCCTGAATTATATCGTTGCTATCTATGTATAAATACTCTTAAAAACCGACACGCTTCGCTTCTAATATGTCTTCCCACAGTGCCTGGGCGCTTGTGCCCTCAACTGCGCTCATAATAGGCTATATTAATACGGAGTTACGTTCAGATAAATACACAGTGCCAGTACATATGTCTATAACAGTATTTTATAGACGTAGAGGAATAATTAAAGTAGTTGTTCCCCATATGGTACAGGTGCCTTGTAGGATTAAATCTATTTACTATTTACGGTGGAAAAACACTGATGCATGAAGACAAAGAGTACTAAACCATTTGCTAAAGATGCAATAACAAAATTCTTGGGCATTGTGTTTTTCCTGATTCGCAAGATATTTCACGAGTATCAGACACTTCCGTTAAGTTTTCTGACTAAACCAAGAGTGCCAGGCAGTTCAAAAAGGCGGAATTCTTTCGTGGCTTTTGGTGTTGACTATACAATCTTTTCCAACTTGGATGACTTTTATTCAAGTTGAACTTTTTCACTTTATCTTTTTTTCGTTTAAATATATGAATGTTTACTGCTATAAAATTGTTTTGCTGAATAAGATATTCTAGTTATGTGATTAATGACATTATTAAAAATGTCCGAAACAACCCCGCTTACGAAGTTGTTAAAAATGTGAAAAATTAAGTGTTATAAAATGACTAATAAAAATTCAAAGCTGCACTTGTATAAAAAAAAGTTAAATTCAAACAAATGAAAGCGTAGATACATTAAAATGTTTTTTACAAAAATATTAACTTTTATTTTAATGCTAACTTCTGTCTGTCTGAAAAATGTCAATTTTGTCCAAAGTACCCCCACTTTCCCCTAACTCAAAAATTTACATGATTTACAAAATTATATGTTTTTCACCGAAATCTGAAGATGCATTTGTAATTTTTTTTGTAAACTGTAAAAAATTTTAATGGTTTTCTTTGGATGCATGAAAATGTTTACCTTGATATATCTCATCAAAACCGTACTCAAGAAGAAGTCTCCTGGAAATATTTGTTTTCACCACCTTTTCTGGTTTTTGCAGAATATTTTACAAAATTTTACTGAACTTGATGCATAATTATATAAGAATTTGTTACCACTGTAACTTCCCAAATTAATTGCATATGTTTTATCTCACTAATTCAAAAGAAAATTTTATTTTATGCTTCCAGACAACAACGTTCAAATGCAATTCGTGTATGAGAGCCTGCTGTGTGCAGTTTCTTCATTTAAATAACTTGCAGGTGTCCCTTTGGACGTCTACTTTGCATGAATGCGTCGAAAAGGTTATCATTTGCATATCACATCTTCTGCTTGTCATTTAAATTTCACATGTTCAGCATGTCACCTTCTTGGTACAGCAATTTTAAATGCCAGCTGTGTATTTCAGACTTATTGTATAACTAACAGTTTACACTAAAATGCATAATATATAACGTCTAAAAAAGTCTACCTACTTTATACGCTTGAGAAATAAGCACTACAACTACTACAAAACAACTGCGTAAATATAACGAGGCAAACGTTTTGAAAATTGCTCGTGTGATCAACATAAACTAAATTATGATAAACGATTTCGAAATATTAAATGTGCCATCATAGAGGACTCAAATAGTGCAGCCATTTCTTTACATCCACCTTCTGAACATCCGAGTCCCCTTTTCCTAGCACATTTGCATTCAGATTTTTCTGATTTATTACTCCAATTTGTGACTACTTCTGATATTTTGCGGCTTTCCATAAACGGAGCCGAATATATCTTTTAGTAAAGTTTCTGCCTGCGGGGCTTTATTTTACAGCAGAAGATTCCAAGCTCTTCTGAAATTGTGATAAAGCGCTGCTACGGCTTTTCTTTGAAATGCAGCACTATTTGCATAAGAAATATTTCTGAACACATAAAACTGGAATACGAGATACGAGTAGTATGTAGCTGTATGCATGAATTTTAAATATAATCTCCGACATTGTGATAGATATGTAACTATCAAGCATTAAAAGTATTCTTAGACTTGATGAAAAGTTATATATCTAGTTTATTTTTATGCATTTTCTGTAGAAATACTCGCTCATAAAACATATTCTATACCTAACCTTTTCAAACCTTATTAAATATTTTTTCTTTGAATTAAATTTTCTTTTGATAGAGATTCAATTTTTAATTATAAAAATAAAATTAAAAAATACTGATAATTAAAATTCCGAGGAAAAATGATTTTCCGTTACGTGCACAAGTTAGGACATCCATCCTGTACGATATATCTAGTTAATTTTTGTGTCTTTAATTGTGTACACGGGGTCTTAAAGGATTAATATTTTATTATAAGTACCATACTTTTCTAAACTCAATGTTTAAAAATTAATTTATTACATATATATATCTAATATATAAAATTCTCCTGTCACAGTGTTAGTCGCCTAACTCCTCCGAAACCACTCGACCAATTTTAATGAAATTTTCTATGTATATTCGTTAGGTCTGAGAATAGGTTTTTAACTATGTCTCATACCCCTAAGTCATAAAGGCGGGCCACCCTAAAATGTTTAGCCCCAGAGTGCTATTCATTTCAATCAGGATTTCTGTGTAGACATTAGCGTGTCGAGTCATTTTTCAAATGTGTTTGCCAGATAATGTGGAGAGGGGGGGGGCGTTAATAAAATGCTGAAAGTCGCACAAGGTTTGCAATTTTTGATAATTGATCGCTAAATGTGGTGCCAAAACGTGACAATTTATTATTAATATATTTCGCGTATAGTTAGAAAACGCCTGGCGTATATTGTAAAAGAGTTTTCTTAGGCGATTTTAATATAGATTTCTATTCCGAAGAAGTGCTCTGTGGAACAAGAAAGGAAAACACGGTACACTCGTGGATTAGGATGCCCATTCCAAACAGCATTTAAAATGTCTTTGCGGTATAGTTGGAATATACCTACAGGAAGAATATGCCTGGCGAAGATTGTAAAACAGTTTCAGTAGGCGATTTTAAGATAGATTTCGATTTCAAAGATGTGTTTTAGGTACAAGAAAGGGTTGATTCCTATTTTAACGCCCCCACTCTCGCCAACCTAAAAAATCCCCGTACTTTGGCGAGATTTGCAGTCATGGGTCTCTGGGAGTTATGCACAAGTTTCAACGGAACTTACGTATTATCCCGGCGGTCTGCACAGACAAGCAATTTTTCATCAAGATAAATGCCAGGCACATGAAATTGTTGATGGTTTGGAATACGATTGACAACGTATTTAAAATCTACGAAAAAGTAGTTTGGCGGAAGTGACCTCCGGGATAATACGTAAGTACCGTTTCAACGCACCCAAAAAAACTAGGTGATAACTAAAGTAAACAAACTAGCGATAAACGCGCCAGTTAAGGAATTTGAAGACATATAATTATTAAAACTACATTAATTGGAAATCCAAAATAAAGAAAAATGTAACGGCATGCTGTACTTACATGTTGTTCCAAATCGCCATTTTAATTCTAAATTACGATTTCTACATAAATGCAAAAAATCGTCATGGTAACTGCATATGTTTAATCATCGCCTCCTTGGCGAGAGTCGAGGCGTTAAAGTAGGAAACAATACATAAAACGGTGAAATATAGTTGTGATATACTTGGCGAAGCTTGTGAAATAGTTTTAGTAGGCGATTTTAAGATAGATTTCGATTCCAAAGATAGGTTTTATAAAATAAGGAAGAAAAATACAGCACAGTCATGAATAATGATAACACTTTCCAACTTAATGGAATAAGGACGAAAAATAGGGACGACGCATAAATTATGATACGATTTTAATATATCGCACTATAGTGCGTATTTAAAATCTGAAAGTGTTTCAGATTTTCATCCTTTTTTTTTGGGGGGGGGGCAAAATTTTTTATGGAATGACTATTAATAAGTCTCAAGGCCAAACTATGTCTGTTTGTGGATTAGATTTGAGCACGCCATGTTTTTCACACGGACAGTTATACGTGGCATGCTCTCGAGTGGGCAAACCATACAGTGGGCATCCAGTTTGTTTGTGTTATCTAAAGATGGGATAACAAAAAATATTGTATACTCTATTGCGTTAAGGGATTGATATTATTTTTTAGTAAAATTATTGTAATTAGCGATATATATAAATTTAAAGAATAAATTACAATGAATTAAAAATATATGTTTGGTATTGTGTTTTTTTTTTTATATTCCAGCATCGTTCACAGCGCTCCATGCCTCTTCCAAACATATACCACATCCTCACAAACTTACAATAAGTTAGTCATTTCTTTCTACTAAAATAATCCTAGGAATAATTTATATGGCAAAACAACGTTTGCCGGGTCAGCTAGTATATATATATAATATTACTGCAAATATCACATACCCCGTAGGAAGAAAAAGAAGAAGAAAATACATATATCAGAATCAAAAGTCCAGACAATATGAAATTCGAAATACAGTGAAACAAATTATACCAGAATTCATGGAATCGAAATTAAAACCTCCTGGATATTCTTCAGGGGCCATACCCAGAAGATTATAATTAAAGACAACAAAATAGTAGGATTTCAGTTGTGTGGCATTTCAAAAGAGATATTCATTCCACACATTTAGGCCCTATACTACTATAGAAAATAAACACATAATTAATTTGAAAGCAAAATAATCGTAAAACATTGCAAAATATACGTACCCAATAAGAATAATATAGATCGCATGACATGAGACAGCAAATTGTGTTGCCAAAATGAAGAGGTGAAATGCCGGTACTGCCAGAATTCTAAAGTGTAATAGTAGAATTAAGATTGTAAAAGTATTGCCAGAAACAGTAGTGTAAAATTATTTGACATTGTTAACATACAGGTATATTAATTAAATTATAATTATAATTATTGAATAATAATAAATAGATGGTATAACCAATTAAATATTAATAAAATTATTGTATTTAAAACTCTAGTGAATATATGTACTAGCTAAATGCATACATTTTGTTTATTTTCAAAAATTTATTATAATATTGAGAAAGAATATTTAAAAACTAAAATTAGAATTAAATGTATATAGTCACTGAATAGGAACGCCCTCTTTTTTTTTTCTTTTTTTTATATACACATCCTATCTCTATCTCTTTCTGTATATATATATATATATATATATACTAACTGAAGTACCCGTCGTTGACGGGTTAGTAGTGCAAATTTATGCAAATTATGCAAATGCCGAAAATTTATTCAAATTTCCAAAAAGCAAGAACTTTCGTCAGCATTGTAGGAGTACATAGAATGGGTGTAGTATACTGCCAAAAGTAAAGAAAACGAAGTTATAATTTTTATGTATTGTTAAAATATTACTGGTTAGAGAGTAACTAAGTAATATCATTTCATTCGCTTTAGTCGTAATTATGTGATGCGCGAACGAATATTTCTGCATACTGAAATAATTTTCGCAAAATCTCAAAATCTAATCAACATTTTTGAAAAATTGGAAACCTAGAATTTAAGTTGAGTGGCAACCTATCATGTCACCCAATTTCGTTTCATTCTCTGCAGTCTTTATTTCGTGATACTGGAACAAAAATTTCAGCATTTTAAAACGATCGAAATCGCAAAATTTTTGAATTCCAAGAAATGTACAGACGAAAGTCTAATTTTATATATAAATATATATATATATATATATATATATATATATATATATATATAAACGAGATGTTCTAAAACTCGAAAAACCAATTTAAAATCAATTTAAAATTAAATGCTTTCCTTATTATCAGTTTCTAAAACGTATGTCTGTACAAACAAAAAGCTTATTTACGAAAATAAATTTTATTTTATTTTGAAAATTGCACCTTAAATAGGTGTTTACAGTGACAAAATATAAGTTTTACGTATTGTGAGACCAATTAGTTGTTGATTGTCAATCAATGACAGCTAAAAACTGCCGGACTAAAAAAGGGAAAAAAAAAAACAAAAATTTGCATAATGCTTTGCAAAAATTTGCATTAATGCAAAAATGTGCATTATTGCATAATGCTGCTGCTAAAATTATTCGTATATTTATTTGCAATGATACATCATCTATATAATTCAATATAGATTCACATTTCTTAGCCGAAACTTGATGAAGTTATCCGATATCCATATAAATTTGTATAAACAAATTTTATTTAAACAAATGAATTCGCTAGTCGAGATATCACTGTCTTTGAAAAAGCATTTATGTATGTAATTGAATGTTAGTTATGTAATTGAATCGGTGGATAATTCAGCGAAAAACAAAAGAAATTAAAACATTTCCTCCAAATTCGTATATCTGCGTCATTGATTAAGCATATTTAATAAAATAGTATATTCACCAATAAACTATGTGACTGTCTGGAGTATTTGAAGCACAAATGATTTAATCTAGGCAAAAATATATGAGAATACGTCTTCGTAATCCTGTAAATAAGTATTATACAGTATGTAAGACAGCGACCTATAATATGCGTCTCTAATTTAAGGTCAATCGAATATACCATGTACACAATAGCGCACCTTAAATAGTTTGTGTCCATACGCCGTAATGTATAAGAATTACTTTTCATATCCCTGCAAAAAAAAAACTGCAAGTCCTACACACACACCAACACCTGTACAGGTTGCGTAACTGTGATCTGTAATATACACATGCAATTTAACAATGCGCCGGTTAGCAGCTAACATACTTTCAAGAATTTCCGTTCCATAGGCCACAATGTGTGTATATAATAATTCTTTTTTTATTTTATTTACTATTTTTTTGTAGCCCTGTAAAATGACTATGCGTCCTATACACACCAAAAGCAATACCGGTCTGTAATTAATATAAATATATATACTGAATCTGAGCTTAATCGAATGCGCCGTTTATGAGCTATCGTATTTACTCACATGCACACATATACAGTCATACACATACATTCGTACATCACCGTGAAAATATAATAAATGTGTTCAGAATACCTCAGAATGTGTAATTACATCAAAATATCATAGTCCATTTTTTTCATGATTGCAATAATTTCCTTGAATGGCACACAAAATAAAGACTGCTGTGTATTTAGAGAGACAATACTAAAGATGTTTCATGTACACTGAGCAATATTTTTTTTAAGCTAAAGAAACGAGCTTTTATAACAGGGGGAACTAAAAAGTAAAAATAATGTTTAAATATCAGATATGATTTATTTTGACATACAGAAATATCATGTCGCACAACCCGGTATAATTAAATATTTGAATTAAGCTTAAAATAAGAACAAATTCCCAAAAAAATAATTCAATTTAAAAAAAGTATGGGGTATTGGATATCAGGTGTTTTTTAAACTATTAGTAAAGACTGTCATTGTGGAAATGTTAATAATGAACCTCGTACGCTATTTTTAGCATTAAATTAATTTTTTGTGAATAACTTTATTCTAAGTTTAAATCAAAAAGTAAAATTACACCAAGTTGTGTGACATCATATTGCTGTTTACCAAAATCTTTGTATTAAAGATTACTGTTTACTTTTCGGTTCATGCTCAAATAAAAACCTGATCCTCATATTTTTTTATAATTTATGTTTGATACTTCAGTTTTAAAACAAAGATGAACGAAGAAGTAAATATTGCTGATCTGTCGTCGTCAAACTGAGCGAGATTTCGGGGAAAACCTAAAAACGAAAACTGCCTATCGCTGTTAATGTAATTTTGCGAGACCCTGTAAAAGAACTTTAATTGCTATTCCCATCCTTTAAATGAAGAATAAACTGTTGTAAATGTTAATGACTTTATCTGTGCTTGAAATGGATGAATGGCTTTAAATTGCCATAGACTCTCATCTGTAATATACTGGCATTCTTTGGAGCTCTCCTGTAGAAGAACCGAAAATGTTGTGTCTACTATTTTCGATGGAAGACCTTATTTTGTAATCCTCAACAACATATAACAATTTTATTTTGTATGAAATAGAAAGATGCCTCTAAAATACGCTTAGCCCGAACAGTGGCCGAGCACATAGCGTTCTCAACTGGGTGACGGAAAGTGCATGTTCAAACCCAGGTCGCATCCGTCGACCGAGCCGTTCGGAGTTTTCTGTGGTTTTCTCAGAAACTTCACGTACATACGGGTTAGGGCCCTTTAGAAAGTGCCCAAAAACGGGTTACCCCCCTCGACCAGGACTCTCGTGTAGATAATTGTCCATATTCCCAAAATAAAAATAAAAATTATGTTTAAAACAATGACTCCCACAGAGAGTAATGTATCGGAATTCTTTTGTGCGTTCCTGTAAAAGATGAACGTAAAGAGAACGTATGTCCTGTAAAGATGTGTAGATGCTACTTGCACTATTTACAGCATTATCATACCGTTATCGATTCTTTATATGCCTGTAAAATTTCTATTTATTGGATGTCTGAAAGTAGTTGAAAGTTGAATTACAAGTTGCGTTACATTGCTAGGCGCATACAGGTGATAAGCATGTTATTTAAAAACGATTTTCAGTTACAGAAGACTGTTTATTATCTTTTAAATAAAATGCTACAGTGAAAGAAAATTAATTTAATTGTTGTACTTGGAATAATGCATATTTTGTTTTTTAACCAGAAATTCAAAATAAAAATTTCGATATTGACGGCAATTATTTTTACCAGCCCTGTACAAAAACTATTCTACGCACACATTAACACTTGTACCGGTTGTGTAACTGTCCAATTCAAATATTTGTGTTACGGACATCTCTGTGTACTCTGTCATAACACGTCTTTTCATTCCAGAACACAAGTTTTTTATGTGTATGCATCAGGGACTAAATATTAGATAAAAATGTTTTGCATTACGGAATTATTTTTCTCTAACAATCGTCCAAACACCGTTTCAATCTTTCTAGCATTATCTGGAAACTCGGAATGGCACGTCATATATTATTCAGTTTTCGATTTCCCTCTATTTTACCAAAGAACCTGATGAGATTCAAACTCACAGATCATTGCCAAACATATGAAACTATTTTTTGCTTTATTCATATATTTGTTACACTATAAACTGATGGTTTGTTTCTAACTTGTAAATCTCGAGACATTTGTCTTTTTTCGAAAATAAAATATTCCACTGTAAAATTAGGAGTTAAACTTTTGTTAGATTGAATTGTTCTTGCTAAAAGTCCCAAAATTCTTTCTTGGAAAAGATTTTGCCAGTGGTATTTTCTTTCGTGGTGCATCCAATCATTCTGTAGCGAAACAAAACTTCTTCATTCTTTTTTTCTTTTATTCTTCAGGCACAGTGCATGGAAGTAACTGTTTTTCTATAATGTGCAACTTCTCTTTCTGTTTTTCTGTAAGGGATTAAAACAAAACTTTGGATGAAATTTAAATATATGATGAGAAAAATAATTACTTAAAAGTAAGTTAAAACTTTCCTCATCATTGTCTAATTATCATTAATGATAAAAAATATTAATAAATACATCATTAGCTATCTTAATTTAAAATTCTTCATCCTTTTCTTTTCTCATATATTCAAATAATTTTTATGAATAAGTTTTATTTCAGGCCATTCAAAAATATTTATAGTGACTGTACGGACTCGTAGAAAATATAAATACAAAAGAATAGTAGACGTTAGTAGACGTTAGTAATACTATTCTGAATTCTGATTTCTAGAAAATACTCAGCGATAACAAGTTAACCCAATTGCGCCAAACCTTTTTCAGCACGTTCTCAAATTTATGTTGATGCCAAGAGTGACAAATAAATTTCCGACATTTGTGTGGTATGAAGAACGTAAATCTTTTTCTAAAAATGTGAATAAGACAGGGAAATATTCTAATTTAAACTTGTCATCGCTGAGTATTTTGAGGAAATGAGACTTATTATTCAAGAAATTAAACTAGGAAAATAAACAAATGATTTAATATTTGAGTGATTTAGAAATTTCGCGACGGTTAAAAATAGATTGCTGGGCGTTAATGGGTTAAAACGAAAATCTTCCACTGTCTTATATTTTCAGCAAAAAATAATAATAATACGTTCTTCATGCCACACAAATATCGGAAATTTATTTATCACTTTAGGCATCAACATAAATTTGAGAATGTGCCGAAATAATTGGGCTCTAATGGGTTAAATGTTCAACAATATGCTACCGTATTGGTGAGCAAAGCACGAATACAATGAATAAAGACGATCCAAAAACAATATTTGAGGTAAGTAAACATGGAAGGAGAGGACTTGCATGAAATGGAAAAGGACTGAAACTGTTCAAATGAATAAAATAAATAAATACAAACGCATAAGTTTAACACGCGTGTTTTGGTTAATTCATGAGTTAACCCTCCGTTAGGCGCGTGGACTGCGATCGTAGCGTAAGTCAAATTTCCTATGTTGATATTCGAGCATAAGTCAAATTTCGTATGTCAATTTCATATTTAAAATGTAGTTCCCCGTAAAAATGGATGATGTCTTATACAATGATAGCTTTCTCATATTTCTTTCTAATTTTGCGGTTTTTCAAAACTACTCAGTTACTGACAAAACTAAAATAAGGAATTTAGCCATTACTCGAATACTCTACCTGGTGTGTGTATTTGGTCTACAATCGTAGTCCACGCGCCCAACAAAGGGTTAAGTGTTCGGTGAATATGGCCGCATATGACATGAAATTCATCGGCACGGAAGGTTATTCGATATTGATATAATTCAAGATTAACGATGTCAATTGAAGAGTATTATTCTGCATGAAATAATTCATGATTCTCGGTACAAAAGAAATGATTTCGGGAATCTTTATTAAAGAAAAAAGGCATCGGATCATTTTTCAAGCGAAGACTATAATGAAAGTATCTTTAACGCATTTTTGTAGTTTGGATAAGATACAAGTCCCCCAAAAATCAGTTCTACTAATGCATTTTCGGTTTTTAGGGTAAGAGTCTTATGGAGCCCTGAACAAGTTACTGGGAAAGTTTTCAAGAATTGAACTGCTTGTACGATGTTTTTATTTTTTTTTTCGATTAATTTTTTCGCGTGAACTACCTACCCACATTATCGCTGCATTTACTTCTAGATTAAAAAGCTTAGGTCATAGTTGAGTTCTCCAGGAAAAGTGTTCTGTCTACATCACTCAGGTGAGAACACGTGACGCAGGGTTCGTGCGGATACAGGATTTCCTGAAAGTCTGAACATTTGAAATATTGTCCTAAAATGGTCTGATTTGGTTTGCTATTAACACTTTGCCATCCGCATGTCTCGTAAACATTTCTCTGCTTGTTACCGGGTTCGGGTGGCCGCAAGGGTTTTCGTGCAATAGACTCGTTTCTGACCTTCTGTCATGGACTTAGATTCAGGAGGACAACCATGGGCAATAGGATTCTCTCCGCGAAAAGGACCTAACGCCGATTCGGTCGACAGATAGCGCTGTTGCATCATACAGCAGACCTTTAGCATGCAATGAAAGAGTTTGCATTTTTATTTTTAAATTAGTGGTTTAACTTTTCAGCCTTAAATGTCCTTTTCAGCGTATTAAGCATGTCGTGAGCATTGAAACAGCATAAAAATGTGTATTCACTAAGCCAGTAGCTGCATTAACTTCGTGGATTGTCACAATAACTGACAAAATGTGCAGACATAAAAACATTTCCAGCATATTTCACAGAACATATGCAAAATTTATAAATTGGATTTTATCTCTTGAGTACATAACTTTAAAAATTATTATTTTTATCAATTTTTAAAGCATTATAATTAATTGCTTTGTTTTGAAACATAAAAAATTAAATCAAATAATTGCTTCAAATACAATTTACGAGAAAATTTAACTATTAATTCAGTGGAATTAGTTGCACTTATTACCACCAGATGGCAGTGTCAGACTTATACATCACTCATTTATGAATTCAGCTGGCTCCATTTTCACAGCATTGTGTGTTCTGGTTGTGGACCTTAGTGCCTTCTGTTTTTGGCTTTGTTATTCTGTTAGCGAAACATCAGAAACTGGTCTAGCGATGAAATAAAGGGAAAATACTAGTATCACGTTGCTACACCACTGTGGTGTCGCCGAACGGCATAGTGTCATAAAGGGAGTGGCGTTCTCTCGAGAATATCAGATAGCAGGACATTTTTAGATAATATTTCCAACGTTTGGAATTTTAGCAAACTAACCACTTTGTTCCCATATATTTTTATAACTTCCTACGATTTTTGATAATACCAGCAATAACAGATAAATTTATGATGTCAACTTCTTGAACGAAGGATGATTTCCTTGTTGCCCACTTATGTCTACCCAGCAAACACACACAGGTTCTCTGAACGTTAATAGACGTTCAGAGAACCTGTGTGTGTTTCCTGGGCAGTGCCCCTTTTTTGGAACGGCATTTTCGTTATCAGTCGAAAACATTTCTTTTTCGTAGCCTTGTTCACGAATTTTGAACTTCAACTTCACAAAATATTTTAACATGACCCAGTAGGATGTTGACATTTCAATTTTTATACAGAATGATTATAAAAGAAATCATTAATTGTTAAAGAAGTTGACATCAGAAATTTATCTGTTATTGTTGGTATTAGCAAAAATCGAAGAAATTCACAAAAATATCTGGCCGCAAATGCGTTAAAGTGGGACGGCGTTTTCGACTGATAGCGAAAATGCCGGCCCAAAAAAGGGACACTAGGAATAAATGGGTTAAGGACCCGTACGAACCTTGGCACGGTTAGCTTAGCCTTTTCCTTAATCCACCAAAACGGGAGGCTGTTGTTGGAATAGCCATTTTCGGATTTGCGTGTTTGGTTTCCAGAATCGGCTTATATATCCTCGTATAGGAAAGCGGACTGCACAGAGACAGGCAGGAGATTGAGAGGGAATCGAATTCATGACCGTAGACTTATACGATTAGCGTGGAATGGGGTAGACCCTTAACCTCCAGTCCACCGGTCCCCCCGAGAGAAGTAGATGAATGTGACCAAAGAAATTCTGATATTTCCGATTATGTGGTCATCATTCATATATCTCAGCACGTCAGATAAAACTAAATAAAATGAGTCTGGACGGGACATGCATTTTCTTGTTTCTGCATTTGCTGTGGCAGTGCATGTAGTGAAGGTGGAACAGTCTTTTATTTTCTTTATGGCGAAGTTATTCGTTTAGTCGTTCGTGCTGGAGATTGTTTAAGAGGTATGTTACAATTTTCAGTAGTTTAGTTGTAGTTTCCGGTGTATAATAAAAGTCCTATCTGTTGCTGTCAGTTTGGAATCTTGTCGGGAATCTAGTATGGTTACGTTAGAGAGTAGATACTTCCTCTGAATTCTTATTTTCTTTTTTTTCCAGATAATTTACTTATATCCCCCCCACCTAATTACCGCATACGTTAGCCTGTTTGAGTACTTGTACGGAAGTATTCAATTTCCCAATTTATTGTTAAACCTGTGTTTAAAATTTAGTACTTTTACATGAAAAGAACGCAGGTTAAGGATCTTTGCATCTATAAATTAAGCCTTAAAGTAGTATCTGGATGTCATCGTAATAACTACTTTCGTACTCTTAATGCTGTAGTCCCGAAATGGTACATCCAATATGAAACTAAGGGCTCATAAAGAGCAACATTTCGAAGGATAATGCAGTACCAAGATTTCGGGTTCTTAAGTATTAATGGACTATATTCCGTATACGGTGCTGTTTACATTTTGATGTTTTGTTTACAAATTGATTTGGCGTTGGCTCTGGCGCCGTCATGGGCGATGCTCAGCTGGAGTGAAGTACCCTGCCGGTGATTGCTTAGACTAGTAACCAAAGAGAAACACGGGGCTTTTTGAAGTATGGGATTTTCATTCAGTGCTAATTGAATGACGATAGTTGTTTGTTTATGGCTGGTGATAGAGTGGATTAAGTTAATGTTTGATTTTCCTTGTGGTTTTGATTCTGTTTTACGGACTCTATCGTAGGTTAGTAAGCGTATCGGGGAATTTCGTCGTCAGTATTTATGTGTGGAATATGGAGTTTTTTTATGTTTTGAAAGGAAAAGGAGCGTTCTTTTGTGTGTGTTTGATAGAAATATGGTGTGAATATAGAGCTAAATAAAAGAAAGCATGCTGGTATTACGTTATAAGCCGGTGGGTGTTGGGGACATTTCTGAGCGGTTATTTAAAAAAAAATAAAGGTAAGTGCTCTTTTTTTAACGAATCTTTGCAATGTTTAAGGTTTTTAATGTGAATTTTAAATTGATATTCGATGTGTTTTTATGTTTTCGTAAGTGCTATTTACGTGCTATTCTAATCATACTGACTTTATAAGGTGTACAACTAGGTTGTTTAATCCACCGATGTTTTTTTGAGTTGAAAACGGGCCAGTGTTTGCCCAGTTTACATTAGCTGTACAACTAGGTTGCTTAATTCACTGTTTTTTTAGTTAAAAACGGTCCACTGGTTGCGTAGTTTACATAGCTGTACAACTAGGTTGCTGAATCCATTGAGGTTTTTTTAGTTAAAGACGGTCCACTGGTTGCATAGTTTACATAGCTGTATAACTAGGTTGCTGAATCCACGGAGATTTTTTTAGTTAAAAACGGTCCACTGGTTGCATAGTTTACATAGCTGTATAACTCAGTTGCTGAATCCACTGAGGTTTTTTTAGTTAAAAACGGACCACTGGTTGCCTAGTTTAGATAGCTGTATAACTAGGTTGCTGAATCCACTGAGGTTTTTTTAGTTAAAAACGGTCCACTGGTTGCTCATTTTTAGTGGAATATATGTGCAATTTTAATGTGCTGATCGTGGGAAAATGGTTGGCGACAGTCGCTGGAGCTTGGCGGCCGCCAAGCTCCAGCGACTGTCGCCATATTTACATGGGGTGCGCACCGTCTTGTATGATTTTACCAGATAGACTAAAACATTCCAGCATACCTCTTCAAATGCTATTTATCGATAGGATTCTTTGGTTTAGATGTCGGACAAGTCTTGCGGCATATTTAATGATCCTTATATCGTTGCTTGTCTGGAATAATTAATGTGTTGTCCTCTCACCATTTCTTCCATATCCAGATAAAACTAATTTGTTTGATGTCTGAACGAGATTTTAAATACTACCACCAAATGTGATAAACTTTGCAGGGCATTTCAAGTGGGCAAAATCAATTTTGTACCACTTATTACGTTATTTCCATAACCACAAGCCTGGTGTACTATGAGGTCTACAAGCAGCCTTAGTGATAATGTGGAATGATTTGTATTTAAATGCATAAATAAACTAAACTTTCTGTTTTCTTCCAGGTTATTGAGAGAGTAAACCTATTCAGTGCCTGCTTCAACGACCCCCTGAAGTCCTTTGCTTTACTCCAGCTGATTTGAAGTAGTATTATTTTGATCTTGTATCGTAATTTCAGACGAAAGTTATTTAAGGTAACATTTTCTAAACTTTCCGGCATTCGAATAAGTTAAATGGCTGTCATTAGTGGGATCTAAACTTTCCGTATTTTCAATTTAAATGTGCTAGTGTTAACTTTAACCGATTTCAAAGATTGTCTTATTGTATGGAAATCTATTAAATATCACGGTTTAGCTTTTGTGATCTAAACCGATAGCATTTAATTTTTGTTAGCCCTATACAATAGCATTTGAACTTTTCAATTCTGATTAAACGCATTTCATTGTCGGGGGTCACCGAACATTTGATAGGCTGGCTTTGAGTTACTTATTACATGTAACTGGTGTTAGTTTCATCTGTATAATTGTTGAGAGTTTGCAATGGTTATAAAAGTAACGATTCGTGCTATAAATTAATGGTCATGTTACAAAATTAGTACTAGTTAACTTAGCCGTGAATTATAAAGAGGCTATACAAATTCTTAACACTTTAAAACAATTTAGGACATTTAAATAAGTGCGCTTCGAAGTAGGTATGAAATGGTGAATGTTAAGTCTGAGTGAGTTATTAGAAATTAAACTTTTTGCTCTATTAACCAGATTTTGAAGATTGGGTAAACTGAATTTCTTAAATTGTTTTGTACTGTTTGTTAAACTGAGGCTTCTGTATTTGACCGTATTGAATTAGTTGGTGCAGTGGCATGTTCATTGTGAGCATTCATGCATAATATGCAAGGAGTTTATATGGCCATGAACATTTTTACACGCATAGACTTTATTGGCTTCTTCAGGTTTATAACCAAATTTAAATTGTTAAATGGATGTGCTAGATTCAATAGTTTTTTAATATCCAGTGGGGATCAATAAGTTATGTCTGCGAAAAATAGTTGCCAAATCATCATGGATTGTGCAAAAAGCTTGTTTCGGCTACTTGATCCAACCATTTTCAGTCTGCCACGTTCTCGGTTGCCCCTTTGTGTAGTACAGGGCAGCTCTGGGTTGTCTCCCGCGTTTCATGCGCTGGATACTATTTTTGTCAGCCCGTCTGGTATTCCTGGATTGTTTCAGATTGGTTCAACATTTTTAATTCTTTCGTAACAATTTCATTTCTTATTTTATCTAAAATTTGCAACTTTTTACGGATCGCAGGTCTGTGCTGGATTCTGCTTGTATCTTGGGCACCTAAAGTCCATGTCATGAGCCATATACTAAAGTGGGAACTGCCTAAACCCTATCAAACTTCACTTGTGTTGCTCTTGTTTTTCCCTTGAAGTTCTCGGTTTTCGTTTTCACCTTTTCAGTCAAAGGTGATGTCATAACCTACATGTGTGACATGTTGTATTTGAGATGATTACGTTATCGATAATTTTTGTACTGATCGGTTCTTTGCCTTTAAATGCTATTGTTTTGGTTTTAGAAATTCAGATCATTAATGTTGATGAAATTGCCAAATCGCTAACTTGAATTTACTAATTAATAAGTTTTTAGTTGGTGTTTAGTAAACTATAAAATGAATCGTACATTTGGAATCTCATTGGAAAGATGAAATATACTAAAGCTTGGAATCTGTATTGGGCCCTTTAAAATCGATTGATGCAGATTCCAACCTTTTTCATATTTCAACAAAAAAACCTTTTGTAGTAATATCAAAATTCCAGAATAAATTTTTGTAATCTTGAAAATTAAAGCAAAATACGGATTAGTGCATATTATAAGCAATTATTTTGATGCTTTTTAAATTTTGGATATTGGCATTGTCTCTTTTTAAATTGTCTAAATGACGTTTCCTTACATAGAACGAAAAAATATTCTCGAGAAAAACGAATCCCTTCTATAAAGAATTAAAATGCTAAATTTTCAGTAATTTGATACTTCATCATCAGTGTCCTAATTGAAGTACGCAGTTTTCTCTAGTATTGACATTGTCTTTATGGTTATGGAACAGCTCTTAATATACTTGATGGTTGGTATTTTGTTTTGTGTTGTTCAACCTTTAAGGCTGCATGAATAAAATGTGGAACATCTCGCAGCGGTATTTGAAATGGAAAAAGTAGGCATAAACACCTTTTTAATAGAATACTAGCAATACACCTTCGATTCTGGAATCTTAAAGGAGTGTAACGCACTTTGGTAGCGTAGAGAATGCTTAGCTGGCATGTTCCCAGAGTTTCAACAACGGGCGTATGTTGTTGAACAGCAAAAAATTGCTTAGTGTCCAGATCGTTAGCATTGAAATAAGGGTACAGAGTCTTTACGGACATCATAGGTAGTCGATTTTAATGTGGTATTTTCGATGAATGGAATGTCATGATTATGAGTTTGGTATTAAGAAATGGAGTGTCAGCGGTTGGTGATTCTGCGGACAACATGGACTTTTCGGGGCGTATGTTTCGTAGGGTTTTCTCGGAAAAATGTAAGAAGATGAGGTTGATAAATGACCCAGCGGGATGTCTTGAACGAATAGTGAGAAAGTAACGAGTTCTAAACAAACTTCAGATTTTCATTATGCTTGTTTGTTCTCATGTTCCTAGTGTCTTCGAATCGCAATATCGTACTTTTTGAATCTTCTCCTGCACTGGTTGTTATGGGGTTGCAAATTTGTTTGGATGAAGTTACCTTAAAATTGACGAAGACCTTTTCATTAAACAGTCAGGTAATTTTGTATCTAACTTGATCAACAACTCCTAGATCAGTTATGTGTATTGAAATGGGATTAGGTCGGGTAAAATAGTTTTCGGTGAATTTTGTGTCTAAGTTGGTGTGCTAAGACTTGAGCAAGTCTATTTAAAAGAATTGTAGGTTAAAATAACTTATCAATTCCATTGGATTGAGTTATTTTTAAAATACTTGCCATCCTGTAAGTAGCGATTAAGTTAGTTTATTCACAACACAGTCCAGAGTAAACCTTAGCCTGCCGCACAATGTTTCTCCAGACGACTATGTCATTGACTTTAGTTTTCAAATTGGACATCTTTAAAGCTTCAGTCAATACATCATCCATCCATAGTTCCTTGGGTATACCTCTTCGCCTATTGCTCATGGTCTTTCAATGCAATATCCTAGGCAGATCGGTTATGTATACAGTTGCCTTAAACTCTAACCAAACCCAGGTCTAGCTCTACTTCTCGGGTGATCTCAGTATGCCCAAGCTATGAAAGTCTGTCCTCGATAAATTTGCTATGTGCCTTGTTCACTGCATTATCGAGGCGTATATTTAATGCTGGCACGGTTTGAGAGGCTTTAGTCTTCTTAAAATTAAAAGATGCTATAAATAAGGCCTGAATAGCTAAAACTGTACGGTTTGGCTCTTAGATTCATTAGTTGACATGCTTTACTCATCATCACAAAGCCTCGAGTGCGAAGATTCTCTCTGTGGTAGCGTTTCTTCCCCTCTTCGGTCTTCGAATGTCTTGTCAAGCTCAACGCTGCCACTGGGGGCCCCCGCAACGCTGAGCTTTAGTGGGGTGTTCAATGACCAAAGAGAAGCGATGCTGGCACAGAAAGGGAATCTTCCCCCTCCTGTCTCTGCGATCATGAGTGGACGAGATGATCCTGGCTCCCGTTTTAAAGAGAGAGCCTATATTCTAAAGAAAAGCCTTAATTACTTTACCAAGCCGATGAATAAACCTAAATATATTCAAAAATTTAAATCTTGGACGTTTCGGTACAAAATAGTAATGAATGATTTGCAAAAAACGCATGAAGCAATGACTGTTTGTATTAAAATTATTACTAAATATTATTTCAAAAATCCTTGTTCTAAAAGATTTTTCATGAAATTAATTTAAAAATTAGCCTAATCTTGAAATTAAATGTGTTAAAAAATAGTAATGAATTGGACAATGCAATAATTTCATAAAAAATGATATGAAGTCGTCTTCTGTATTGTGAATTGTCTTTACCTTTACTACCCATAAAATCAATATCCTATAATCGTAAAGTGCTTGCAGGATTTTTGTAAACTTCTATACATTTTTATCTTGGTTTAGAAATGCTTTTTGATGGTAAAGTATTTGATGTTTTATCAATCGTGTTTAGTTTCTAAAACACATGTCTACGTATTTTGTTCGTGAGGTTTATGGAATTATTGAAGCTGATGCATTTACAATAAATGTCTTGGGATATATCAGCATCGTATAATTTACTAATTATACCAGTGCTGGGTATTGTTATTCTTTAGAAAATCATTTTGCTTCTAAATCGTAACTTTTCGATATTGAATACGGTAATCGTTCTCTTCAATACTTTGTCTTTTGAATGTGTATTGCAACTTAAACTATGCCAGTCTATTATTTTAGCAGATGTTGAGACAAAAGGTGGCTTATGAATTGAATAGTCCAAGAAAGTTCTAGATGCTTAAAGTGGAGCCCAGTATTTTAACGCTCTGGGTAGAAAAAGTAAACGTAACGTTAGCTATGAAGACCAGTGTGGAATTAATTCTCAGTACTTGAGTGCATTTAGATACTCATTTCTTCATATTTCTTGCAGTGCTATATGGTAAGGTTTTGTCAGTTTTCTAGTTGTCCGCGTATCTGGACCGTTGGATTTCGTTTCACATTAGGACGGTAAATGGGCTACGAAACTTCCTGTAAAAATGACTGAAGACTTTGAAAGAGTGTTAATACTGTCTTACCTTCAAAATCTGTCGGCTTTCTTGTACTGTATTTGTGGATTTTCTAGTCTTATTTTAGATGTAGTATGCAAATGTTTTGCCATATTTTCACTGACTTTAACGAAATTGTCTTTATTAAATAGAACAACTTTTCGATTCATTGATCTTTCACTCTAAAAATGACTGGAGGTAGGAGCACGGATGTACAGAAGCTAAATAAAATGGACTTGGGTTAGGGGATAGTAATTAGTTATATCAATCTGCGTTATATCAGTCAAGTTGCAAAGTTATTTCAGCAAAAACATAAATGGCAAAATTGATAGACATTTAACATACGTATTGGTGAGCATTTAAGAATGTTACAGAACATTACAGTACTTGACTCTAAAACTTGATGGTCAGGTTTTCGGAATGTTTATTCGTAATGGATACCTGATGGATGTGTAGCTTGCTTTTCCAGGATATTGAATTTTAATAAGCTCTTGATTATTCAATGTGAATCTTTAGAAATGCATATCGGACCATTCTGAATATGGTAGATTAAATACAAAATACTGCAATGTTGTAAAAACGCAAACTTAATATCCATAAAATAAATATAGTAATTGTATTAGTATTTCATATGTAGTCGCAATTATAAATGATTTTAAGCCACTACGCGATTAACTCAAATCCGTGTTCGAATTGTTTAGGACTCTAATTATAAATGTGTTCTAAAGACATATCATTTAAACAATACTGTGAAGTTTCGCACAGTTCAACTCTTTATTACATTTTAGGAGGTAATGATTAAGTAGATTTTTTATATGGAAATGAAACACTATTTTTAAGTACATAAAATTGAAAGCGGGGAAATTTTGTTATATATGAAAATAAAATCTCTTATGATGAAAGCTACAATCGCAGCCATGTTCCGAGCAGCTAGAGTCAAAGCAGAATGAAATTCTAATTAGTCAGATCTGTAACTTTTGTCTCTACACCAAGGCTTTTTGGCTACACGAAGCAACCATAATGTCATTAAATATTCAGTATCTATTTTACTAAATCGTTGCATGTGGCCTAGTTTATTTAACCCTAGATTTGGATCAACCGAAAGTAGTAAAACGGCCTCGAATTGAAGCCAAATCTGGAGGGCTGGAGCAGTCAAATATTTAAGCTGAAATTTGTGTTCTCTTAACGGAAGCTGGTGGTAACTATCTGAATTGAAGCTGCAAATATAAGTAAGTTTTTGCTTATTTCTGAAGTTTCACTGCATTTAATCTTTATCAGAATTTTCATCTAGTGAACTACATTGTTAGACATAATGCGATAGCTGAACCATTTTCCTACCATTTGGTGTTTGCGTCCAAATTCGTTTGTCTAAAGGCATAAGAAATTAAGACTCCTGACATAACAATGATTCGAAGTTCTAAAATGCGTAGACGGTTGTGAAATTCTAACTTTATCTAGCTTCAAAGGACGGTACAACTTGGGCCTTTTCTTTTCACTAAAATGTGTACAGTAAAGCAGGTGCATTTTAAGTTTTCTTACGGTTACTTAATTTCCGTCTATATTAACTGGCAACAAAACTTGCAATAAATATTGAATGCGCTTCGGGAAAGCTATAAATACAAAGAGTTCAATAAACTGTTCCTTCTGGACATTAACGTATCTGAATTTTAAGTTCTCAAGAACTGATATGCACGTTTAAATTTTAAAAAATCTGGAGTGACTCCACTCGACTTTCCGAACACTTACGATTAAGATCGTTACCAAGCATTTAAATAAATTTTAATCGATGAATAATTCAAACATATATATCAAATTGAAACTAAATAGAATGCACCGTTTAAACGCTTGCGCACTTTCAAGAATTTCTCCCCATATGCCATTATGCCATAATATAAAAATTTTTTGTCGTAGCCCTGTAGAAAAACTATCTGATACACACCAAAATCAATACCGGTCTTAAGATGATGATTTATAACATATATACCCAATTTGAGCTCAATCGAATCTACCGTTTAAACGCTAGCGCACTTTCAAGAAATCCCCCCCCATAGGCCATAATGTAAAAGAAATCTTTGTCGTAGCCCTGTAAAAAAACTAGAAGTCCTATACACACCAAAATCAATACCGGTCTTGCGACGGTGGTTTATGACATATATATCTAATTTGAGCTCAATCGAATGCTCCGTTCAGAAGCTATCGTGTTCACTCACATACACACAAACACACACACATATACATACATACATACATCTCGTAAAAATAGCATAAATGGATTTAGAAGCCCTCAAAACGTGTAAAAACACCAAAATCTCGAAGTCGAATTTTTTCATGATTACAATACTTTCCTTACATGGTACATGTTCGGAAAGTAAAAATTTAAGTGATATGCATTCATTACTGGATCTAAAAGCATTCACGTAAATCATTGTATGGAAACTTTTGTCTCTTTTGAAGATTTTTGAAACTAAACATTCGATGAAAGCTAAATAACTCTTTTAAAGCGCAGAATTGATCTAACAATTATAACATCTTTAACTATACTAACATCTAAATTAACCTGCTAAACAAATTTTTACAGCGCTTTAAACAAAGTTATTTAGTTGCGTTATTTGTCTGTTTTACACAATGAGACGCAATGAAATGCTAAAAGTAATATGGCCGAAAGGACTAAACTTTTTAATGTCCGATTAAAAAAGCGGTCCAGGAGTATTTCTAATTTACAAAATCTTTCAAAATTTTAAACTCAAACTGAAGTAAAATGTTCGTACATTCAAATGGATAGGTCTGAAGAACCTTATCTCTGCTTTTGAAAATTCGACTACATTCTTAATATGCATTTGATTTCTGTTTGGATTACTTTTATGGCGGTGGAACCAATAACTGTGGATGGATTTCGGTTGGGTTCGATCAACTACGGTTGGATTGCTGCTTTCTGAATCATCGCCAACAAAGAACCGGAGGACATAATTTGGATGAATCCACATGCCACTGGGTCAGTTAAGTTAAAGCTCCTGAGAATCTGTCCATACCTCTGTTTCTCATCCTGCCGATGGAAGACAATGGCGAGAGATCTCCAAATGCATTTTAGTGGCTCCACTCAATTTGAAAAGGTTTGTAAATGTTTTGATCAGCCGAGTTACTGATATGTGAAATTCTACCAGTTGAACTCTCATCTTTACAGAAAAGGGTAGTTGTAACAACTAAATTGTTATATCGGACTGTTAAGATTTTTAGCTGATAAAGTTGGTTAGTTTTGCTACTACCGTTCAGAAATTTTAGTGGGGTGGAGGCAAGTCCTTGATAATGAGATTTTAATCAGTCCCTCGCGTCGTTCAAAAAACGCAAGGGGGCGAGAATCGCTTGCAACAGCGTTTTCTCCGGACATATATTTTAGATGCAGGGTCCGAAAGCGTTAAAGACAAGGAGAGGGGTTACCTGTATTATCATAGAGGATGGATGTCCTACTTTGTTCTTATATAAATAAATCCTTACATTTTTAATAAAGACAATAAATTAGGAGTTTAATCTATAAAACCAAAGGATTTAAAACGTATACGGGTCCTGAAGGAATTGTCTAGAAATACATTCAAATTAACTACAATTAAAGGGAGTCTTCGGCGTATGTCTTAACTATGGGTGCGGTAAGTCTTTACTTTATGAATTTGTGTTTAAACGTTTAACTCCCAAGCCACTAAACCTTTTAAAATCCGTTTCGCAGGAACAAAAGAAATTTTCTCCACTTGAAAGCGGTGCCCCCTAATCGACTGGAAGATGACTGGTTCCCAAGAATGATATCCAGTTGCTTTGGAGAAAGACGGCCACGTCGAGATGTTTTGTGGACTCTGGGGAAAGACGGCCACGTCGAGATGTTTTGTGGACTCCTGGGTGCAGTGATCTTGCATAAAATTTAATATAAATATTTAATCTTTTTAGAGCATTAACCACCAACGGTATTTGGTAGAAAGTTTTAAATGCTACATGAAAATCTTACCGTACTTTGTTAGATTTTGTTACTAAAATGAAGTTTTATGTCCTGTCACGTTGCACGTTTTATATTGGATCAAGCAATTTCTTTTTAAAAATATTTAAAACATTTTGAATCATTTTAAGACTTGCCTAATGAAGTATGAGTAGGAATTGTATGATCTAATTGTAAATTCAGTATTTAAAGAGCAAAATACAAAACTATGAGAATTAACTTCGACTTAATGAAGTTATGTTTAAGTAATGTTTGAATGTACGCTAATTGCTGTAATGTTTCTTTTTAATGATTAAGAAGCTTTATGAGCTTTAGTCTTCATATTTTGATTTATACTTCGTAAAATCTCGGTGTTATGAAGATTTCATTCTAAAACTGGGTAAAACTTAAGATAGTCCAATTTAGGAAATAATCTTGCGCTTCTTTTACAATGTTAATGGATTAATGAGAGAAATTGGGATTGCCAGTAGGCTAATTAACCAATTAAATCGCAGAATATTTTGATATTACTACAATAAGAAATATAAATGGAATAAAAATGAGAAATATACATATAAATCTTACTGGTAGAAAATCCTGCCAATAAGTTTTAATGGTTAAACGGCCTTAAAAAAAAAAAAAAAACTTCATTCTGGTGTTGTGGATTGCTCTATAAATCTACATTCACTATTTGTGTTTATCTTGTAATTATTGCAAATGTGTATAAAGCATGCTATTCTTTAATAGAGCATTCACAAAATTGTCATGAATGTATTCCAATTGGTAAAATGAATTGTTATGAACGGAAAGAATTTTGCATATATACTCATCACAATTATAAACTCGATTAAATCTTTTAAATGCTTTACGGTAAAGAGCACTAGACATACTAGTTTTTAAAAAAATAAGTTTCTGTTAACCTGTTGCCACTACCTTTTTGAATCTTTGCTTAAACTGTTTACTCTCATCGCTGCAAACGCTCAATGGCGAGGACTCTCCCTCTGTGGTAACGTTCCTTCTCCGCTTCGGGCTTCGAATGTTCTGTAGTGCTCGGCGCTGCCACCGGGGGCCCCCGCAACGCCAAGCATGAGAGGGGCGTTCAATGACCAAAGCGGAGAAAGAATACCGTCACAGAAAGAGAAACTTCACTTTTCGTATCTCCGCGATGTGGGCGGTTTCCGTCAGAGTTCAATATTTACGTTAGATCATTCTGATTAAATCCAACTTGATGAGCAAGTAAAATAAAACCTGGATATATATTTGTAGAGAAATGCAGCTATTAAATTTGAAAAATGAGCTTGTTTTGGAAGTTGGGTACTTTTGAAAGATCAGCGGAAAATGAGTCTTATTTTTGACCGCTAAAAGTTAAAAGCTTGAATATTTTAAATAACCTAGGCAGCTTGCTAAATATTAAATTTCCTTAAATTACCGTTCAGTGTTTAGTTTTCGAGCATCATAACACATAAAACGCGAGGCAACATTTAAATTACTGTACTTGCAGGCAAATGATCAAGATGAAATGTTGCTGCTTTGCTTCCCTTAATTAAATTTTCTACGTAATCGTCAATTAGCCTTTATGTATGTGAAAGCGGTTAAATTTTGAGTGTAGACAACTATCAACGATTTCGAGCTCAACTTAAAAATTAAACTTTCAAAGTTTTTTTATTAGATTATTTCAGCTTTTGACAATTTCAAAAAGTATATGAACTTTTCAAAGTCTAATTCAGCCACGTTCACCACACCATCTATTAAGAAAATTTTTACTGAAAGTATTTGATTCTCCATTTAAAAAAAAAAAAAAAAAGCTTATTCTATCGTTGCAGTGCATTCATTGTATGCGAAATCTTTAAATCGTTAAAAGATGTTTGTATATGAAAAATATCAATAAATGTTTTATTCGAACAAATTTTGCCACTATTTTTGTTTTTGCATAACTTGTTCATGCATTTAAAATAATAAAAAGGTAAAAATGCAGAATTTATGGATGCACATTTTAATGTTACAAATGGTGTAATCATGAGTTGGTAACGGTTTAAACATTAAGCATTCATTCTGAATTATCGCATTTGTGTAAATCTACATGAAATGAACAGATTCTGATGAAATGTAAATATTGCTGTCCCAAGATAGGGGAAACTTTTATTTGTGTGTAATTGGAATCGTCCATAAAAAGGTATTAAATTGTATTATCGATTCTGAGAAAATAAAGTATTTCAATTTGAACTCGTTCGGTGTATTTTTGTAGTCTTCATATTTAATAGTCAGTTTAACATGGATTTTTTAAGGAAAATTTCGGCATTTAAAGTACGAAAAAAATGAAATGCTTCACAAAATTGGTTCCTTTTTTTATACTGGTAAAGTTCTTTGTCGAAAAATGATGACAAAGGCTTAAATGTCATCCACTCTAATTCAGATATAAGTTATGTGGTCATTTAGGTTAGATATGATTAAAAGAATTTTAAAAAAATTCGCAGAAATATAAGGCATACCATTAAATTTAATTTTCATGCTAAGCATCTTTAGTCTTTCCTGAATTTCCTTGAAAATTGTAACAAATGTAAAACTAAAAGTTTATAAATTCGACTGTTCTGTGATCAGTTATTTGGCGCTAAATGAAAATTTTTCTATTCAGTAGATGCATTTAATGTATTTAAGAGATTGGGTTATTTTCGCCATTTATGTAACATGGTTGAGTACATTTTCATGACCATAATTACATTTCACTATTTTTAATAGTGTGATAATTGTGACCAATGTGCAAAAGAAAAACAGTAAGTCATTCCTGCAAGTCATTCTGATCAGGAGTTACAACCATTTTCCTTAATTTAAAATGATAAGAAAAATATTAACTTGTTACTTTTAACTGCAGAAAGTTACGTTTCATAACTCCTAATACTTTTTTAAAAAACTTCAAATGCCTGAAATTTGCTTCCATGACTTAAGTCGGAAGTGCATTAAAAGTGCACCGCAGACAAAGGTTTCTAAAAAGTTTTGCATCTAAATACAAAAATTGATTTTCACTGGGTATTATCAAGTTGTCTTGATTTCCTAATGATCATAGTTAACCTTCTATTTTTTTGAGGAGGGGGGGGGGGTTACTGACAACTACCCTTACATTTTTTACGCAAGTAATCTGGAAACAAATTCTTACTTGATGTTCATAAATGGGCATTTCTCGTAATTTAATAATTTTTCCAAAAACTACTACTACTTTTAGAGCTTAACGGTTTTAACTTCAACATTACCCTGTA
This sequence comes from Cheiracanthium punctorium, assembly GCA_038373885.1. NCBI lineage: Eukaryota > Metazoa > Arthropoda > Arachnida > Araneae > Cheiracanthiidae > Cheiracanthium > Cheiracanthium punctorium. The sequence continues at coordinate 405,447 of JAWZYV010016657.1, forward strand.
TACAATTACAGATATCTCTACAGAATACTTGCACTATTTTCAGCATTATCATATCGTAATCAATCCTTTATATGCCTGTAAAATTTCTATTTAATACATGTCTGAATGTAGTTGAAAGTTGAATTACAAGTTCCGTTACATTGCTAGATGCATACAGGTGATAAGCATGTTATTTAAAAACGATTTTTAGTTACAGAAGACTGTTTATCTTTGTAATAAAATGCTACACTGAAAGAAAATTAACTGAATTTTTGAACATGGAATAAGGCATGTTTTGCTTTTTTAACCAGAAATTCAAAATAAAAATTTCGATATTGAAGGCAATTATGTTTAGCATCCCTTTCCAAAAACTATTCTACACACACACATACATTAACACCTGTACAGGTTGTGTAACTGTCCAATTCAAATACTTATGTTAAAGAGAACGCAGAGTACTCTGTAACAACGCATCTTTTTATTCCAGAACAGTTTTTTGTGCGTATGCATCAGGGACCAAATATTAGATAAAAATATTTACATTATGGAGTTACTTTTCCCAAACAATCGTCCAAACACCATTTCAATCTTTCTAGCATTATCTGGAAACTCTGAGTAGCACGTCATATATTATTCAGTTTTCGATTTCACTCTATTTTACCAAAGAACCTGATGAGATTCAAACTCTCATATCATTGCTAAACATATGAAACTATTTTTTGCTTTATTCGTATATTTGTTACACTCTAAACTGATGGGTTTGTTTCTAACTTGTAAATCTCGAGACATTTGTCTTTTTCGAAAATAAAATATTCCACTGTAAAATTAGGAGTCAAACTTTTGTTAGATTGAATTGTTCTTGCTGAAAGTCCCAAAATTCTTTCTTGGAAAAGATTTTGCCAGAGGTATTTTCTTTCGAGGTGCGTACGATCATTTTGTAGCGAAACAAAACTTCTTTCTTTTATCTTTTATTCTACAGACACAGTGAATGGAAGTAACTGTATTTCTATAATGTGCAACTTTCTGTTTTTCTGTAAGGGATTAAAACAAAACATTGGATGAAATTGAAGTATATGATGAGAAAAATAATTACTTAAAAGTAAGTTAAAACTTTCCTCATGATTGTCTAATTATTGAGAAAAAATATTAATAAATACATCATTATCTATCTTAATTTGAAATTCTTCATCCTTTTCTTTTCTCATAGTCAAATTTTATAAATGTTTTATTTTAGGCCATTCAAAAATATTTATAGTAACTATAGGGACTCGTAGAAAATATAAATACAAAAGGATAGTCGACGTTAGTAATACTACTTAATTTTTAATTTTAAAGAATCTAAACGAAAATAACACTCCTAATGCATTCATGATTCTTAAGCTTTTTTGTCTAACTTATTAATCATGCTGCATAAAGTTGATACATTCAATGTTTAAAAGATATTGGGAACCCAAGAGCGTTTGGAAATGGTGTAATAAGTTAACTTTGAGCTAAATAACTTTTCTAGTCAGGCAGTGAGATGGAAAAAAATTGGATCTATAAATTTTTGCACGTTTTGTATAATCATTTATATATAATTTCTTATTTTAATAAAATTGGAAGTTTTAATTTAAAAATAAATTTTATCTTTAGAAGGTTTATATCTCTGTAAAACAGGGTTCATTTTACCACTGTGAAAATATTTTCGACTCAGTGTTAGAATTTTTGAAATATACATATTTCATTTTTTAATTAAACATTTCAACTTTAAAGAAGCCTTGATACTAAGACTAAAACGAACTCCGCCGGACTAAAATGAATGGATACTTTTTAAAACATAGTCAATACCAGTAAACTACTTTCAAGAAACATATTTGTCCGATTTTAAAGAAACGTGCAGATATAAAATATTGAAATAAAGGTTATTATAAAGGTTTTTGAGAAACTTTTGCTTCAACTTAATTTATTAGCAAGTAAGAACATTTTTGTGCTGTTCATTCTCAGGTCTGACTGGAATTTATGTTGAGCCGTAGCGTTATTTAATTCGTTTAGTTTCTTTTTATAAAGCAATAGATTTTAAATGATGCATTGGATCAATATCGATCAATTTACGTAAATAAACGTGGCCTACTCTCAAACGTTTGTAATATATTGCTGGTATTTTCATTAGAAAATTATCAGGGGATATTTGTCAAACCTCTTTTGAACTATTTTATGCATTTATGTAATAAACTGTTTTGTTTTATTTTTTAATCTGTTAGTAAAATTCTATATGAGATATTTCTGAAATATAAAGCTGCATTTTTCGGTGAAATTATGCATTAAACTTTCCCTGGAATAACCTGGTCTATAAAATACTGGATAAATATTCGATTTGTTTCCGTGATATCTAAAGCGTGTCGTTTTATTAGCTTTTGTGATGGTGTCAAAATGCTTTTTAAAAGAAAAAAAGAAATTCCTGGCACTGTTTTTGCGATGGTTAATCTGCAACTTTTTGAACATGACTTTCAGATATTGGCACTGTAGAATTATTTTGTAGGTATTTAAGGATGTATCTCTTACTGATCAGAATGCGCCAAAAAAAAAAAAAAAGAAAACTGGTAAACGAGGAGGATGCAAATTATCAGAGAAATAGAAAATTATGCATGTATCTCAGTACTAAGGCATTCAAATTTGAATATTCATTTACAAGCAGTGTTTAACTTGATAATTCAAAAAATTGTTCCCACAGTTGTAATGCTTTTAAAGAACCAAATTTCAATAAAATAAAATAAAGTCTTTGGCATTTATATATTGTTTGTTTTATAATCCTTAAAATTTTACAGTATACCTGAAGAAAAAATGCTTTCTTGAGTTTAAAAAAAAAAAAAAAAAAATGTTGGTGCGTTTTAACTTGATAATTTTATTTAATGAACAAAATTGCGTTCAATTCAGCAAAAAACTTTCTGCGTGTATATTTCGTCTACAATTTTAACTCTTTCGCCACTACTGCCTCCCACTGGCTGCAGCCGCTAAACGTTCTGTGGATACTCCTGCCGCCATATGGCGGCATCCACGAAAATTCTCCGAGTACCGCCGCCCATTGGCGTACTCTACGTAACGCTGTCTAGGTACTACCGCCACCCAATGGCGGCACCCACGAAACGTTTGCTGCACGTTGATGAACGAATCTGCTGGGAAAGTTATGTGGGCATGATTACCACAGCTGCCAAGAAACCCGAAATTTAACTAACCACATTTTGTAAAACAGTAAATTTTGTGTACATAGCAATTTTTTTCCTTTTTTGATTTAACTTGATTTAACATTTTGTTAAGACTTTCTATATGTTAACACTTTTGTTTGAATTGCAATTCAAAGTTGTTGAGAATTAAAAAAAAATTGATAAAGTTTTTTCAGGAATCCACTTCCACTGTGTCTTTCCATTACGAGCTAACAAATATCGAATGTCAATTACAATCAACAAAATAAAATGAAATAATCAAGCATCGAGAAACATGTTATAGTTTTGGCAACACCCCTCATTTTCTCACTTGTTTGAACCATAAATTAACTAACTTGATATTGATACTTCAAAATAAATAGCATGCTCATATAAATAAAAGGTATTCTGCATATACATGTTCCTTATCACTACCAAATCACCGATTGGCTTTAAATTTCGTGCAGAAATTTAACAAATTGTGAATTAGCTTAAAATGTCTGAAAATTTACCTGCTCCAGATTTTATGCCTGCTGTCGATGAACTTTTAGAAACAGAATGCAGAGCGTAAAAAAAGATTAGAGAACAATATGAATTCCATATCATTGTCAATATTTTTAAGTAACGCGCCTAAAAGTGCAAGTCATACGAAATTTGTGAACTGTGCAATGCATTTTAATTTTGAAAAATTCAGCAACACTGTCTTAACTAAGTATCTGAATAATTTGCATTTACTTTTTAAAATCTTTTTTTATTATTATTAAAAGCGTGTATTAAGCTTCACTTCGGAGAAATAAAAATGTTCTTTTGCATTCAACAGAATTTATTGGAGTTACTTCAGCCAAATAATTTTGCTGAATCAACCAAACTTTCGTAGATTCAACAAAACGTTTTGTAAAGTCAAGATTTTTCTTTCTGATTTCCTAAAATATTCTGTCGCTTGAACCAAAATTTTCAGTTTAAACAGCGCCACAACAAAAGCATTTTCTTCTGTATACTACACTACATACTATGCCCCATACACTACACACACTGTGAATAATAAGCTGAACTTCCACACCATTTAGAATGTCTCTTTTGCTTTTGAATTCAGTTTTACAAAATTTTAGTTAGGTTTACCTTTAAAAAAAGTATGCATAATTTCTTTGTATTATTCTTCTAAGACGCTTATCCTCTGTCTTACAGTTTCATGGCCGGAAATATCTCCCCCGGGTTTTCCATATCGACCTTTCACATAAGAACAAAATAAACAAAAGTAAGTATTTCAATGCTTTTTTTAATTATAAAAGAAGCAAGAAATTCTAAATTAAACGTTCAAAGGCTCAGGTTCCCAGCTCATATGGGATTGTAACGGGTCGGCATAATTTGTAAGGCACGATCGATTTTAAATTTTTCTCATTAATCAGTTAAGGTAATGGTGTAAAGCTGTAAATGAAATCCCAGGAAAATTACACGATCCTTAGCACAAATGCTAAGTATTTTTTCTATCACTATGCGAAAAGTTTTCTTATAAAAATCACTTTTTTTCGAAAATAATAAACACCCCATTCTAAATTTATTGTAGCCATGATAAAGAATTGGGATGGGTTTTTGCTATGAAAAAGTACAAAATTAAGTACAATGAATGCATCATTTCTATATGTATGGTATCAAGAATGTTTTAGAGAAAACAATTATGAAGAAAGATCTGCTGTTCTTAACAACTGATCTTAAACTCCTGCATTTATATTTGCATTCTTTTCAATAACATTAGGGGAATAATTGAGTTTCCTAAAAGAAAAGTATCATTTCCTGTCTAAAACACTCCAATCAATAATCTTGTTAATCCAATTTTTCACAAAAACGGATTAATGTATTATAACTAATAAAAGAATGAACTTGCGAAAAGTTAACAATAAAAGTCCAGACACTGTATGTTAATTATAGTCACTATTTAACATTTGTCTTAAGGAACGCTGGGATTTCATTGACAGCTTTACATCGTTGCCTTCGCTGATTAATAATTAAAATTTTTAGTTGGCTTACAAATTATGTAGATTTCTCACAATTCTGTAATAAGCTGGAAATGCGGTCCCTGGAATGCTTAATTTAGAATGCTTGTCGTTTAACTTATTTTCACAAGATTTTCAGTTAATAATCATGCAATATAATAACTAAATGAATAATAAATGCCAAAATAAAATCCCAGAATAACTTGTACAGAGCTTCGTCAAATAAAGGTGAAGCGGAGTTGTTAAAATGCTGCCATTAAAAACACGTACAATCCATCATTTCGTTTTATTCGCATTGAATCAGAGCTCAGTGGCTCTATTTTTCATAAATACAGATTTTAGAAAGAATGCGAGATCATAAATTGTTTTATATTTTGTTATGTGTGCAAAATCTGCAATTTAAGTTAACGTGTTTTTAATAGTGATTTAGTTAAAAACAAATATTTTCATTGTTTTTAAGAAAGGGATTTTTTTTGTACTACATTCGAAAAGGGATTTTAATATACATAAATATTCAATTTTGAAGAAAACTATTGAAAACATGCACTTGTTCAATACTTACGAGTTCCATACTATCGCCAGTGGCCACTCCCAAGAACACAATCAAAGACAGCAATATCACCACAAAAATGCTTTGAAGAAACATCTTTAGTCGTTTCCCTCGATACCTTTTAGAGCTGAGCCTTAAAATGGGTTCTTTTCTTTAGAATTTCATAACTGTTTGTGTCATAACATGAATCATCAAATAGTTTATCTTTTTGTTAAAATGCGGTGAATATTCCAATATTTCAGCACAGCAAGATAATTTTATAAAGTCATTTTATTTAATGATAAATAATCAGCTAAAAACAAATAGAAAAGTTTTTATGAATAGAAGGCATCTTTTAATCTCAAATCTTGTTTTCATATTTGCTTAATCATCATTTTTCATTATAAATTTATTTTCGGATAATTGTTCGCTTATGAGTTGGCAATAAATGGATTTTATTCAGAAAATGTTTATTCAGTTGTGCAGAATGTCAAGTGAAAGACAACTAAGCAACTGCAGTAGGTCACAAATATTCAGTGAGTAATAAATCAGCCTAAAATATTAGAAAAAAATTACTTAAATGGGAGGCAGCTTAAAAGCCTTTTATTTATTTTTTATTTATTTCTTTTATTTATTTAATAAGCATTTTACACCAAGCACGTAAAGTATATGCATATTATATTCATTGGTGGGCTATTACTGATTTTCTTGAATTATGCACTAAACTTTTATCTGTTGTAAATAGGCACACTATGTAAATTTCCAAAAGTATTCATGATTACTTAAAAAATAGTAGTTTTGCCATTGATTCGAAAAAGTTCTACTTTTTAATTTTTATACACCTCTAGATAAAGTTGGTCAAATTAAAAATTTTCTTTCAATTGCAAAAAAAATGACGTCTATCTTTAAATTGAATGTACTATGTTTGAACAGCATCCAGTCCCCCCCCCCCTATGGCCGAGTGGATAAGCCACTGCACATGATAGACGGCTGAAGTATGAAGGTCTCGCGTTCGGGCTCGGCCGCACGAATGTCGATCTAACGGTCTGGAATTTTGGCCTGTTTCCTCCAGCTGTAACATGAATACGTTACATCTGGATGTTAGAATCCTTTATAAAAGTCCCCCAACGAAGGCATCCAGCCCCCCTCGTAATCATATGTCCCTCGTGTAGGCTTGCCATAACAAATTGGCCAGCATCCATTTAGAACGGGCCATTAAAAGTTGATTTACTAGTGTGACAACTAGGCATAATTTTAAAATGCATGTCATAACTAATCATTTCATTCATAAAATTAGGATTGTAAATCTGATGAAGTACCCCAAGAAAGTGAAAATTAAAACCATTGTAAATGAGAAAATTTTCAAAAATGTGTACAGCATTGCTCTTAAAATCTGAACTGCTGGTGATTTAATTTAATTCTCTTAACTACATTTTAACTTTACGTAATGGAATTTTCAAAAGGAATGAAGAGAGGACATCTTTTTTAATTAATTTATGTGTGAATTATTCCATTCAATGCACTAAGCCAATTTGTTCATAGTATAGTCCAGGAAAGAAAGAAGAATTGAAAATCATCTGAAAAAAAATAGTACCATGTATAATTGTGAAGTGAAAAAATAAGAATCGTATAACTACATTTTACATTATAAAAAAATCAAAATTTTTTCATTGGCTAAGCACTTTCCAATAGAAATAAAAGGAAACTGCTGTGCTGAATCTGACCAGTCATAACTAATCTTACCAGAATTCTCTAGTACAGTTCTCTTTAGCAGAAGATGCTGCGATTGAACATTATCAAACCATTTCATTACAAACCTGAAGCTGAAAAAATCGCTTCTACACAGTAAACCAAAGAAGTGACTTCGTCGAATTTTTGCCAGCCTACGTACTGGAATTCCATCAAAAATAAAATCTTTGGTAGAATTTAAAACCCCATTTTCTAAAACACCATGAAAAAATCCATATATTCTCTAGCTTCAAGCTATTCAATTCTGTAACTTAATTAGACAAGTAACATTTTCCAGCTGCCTGTTAAACTAACAGGAGTAGATTTGAACTTTATTTTCTGGTGTTGAAATGTTTATTTACTGAAAATACATGAGTAATTACCCACAACAATCATTCATATAATATTATCATCTTTCTTTTTTTTAATATATCAGGTGAGATTTTGGGTGAACCTGTGTTGCGATCTTTATGGAAAGCTTCTTGTACCAGTCTTTTATCAAGAAAATCTTACAACTGGAAAATATGTTTCATTAGTTTTTAACGATACTCTGCACGTAACTTTCTGAAAGCAATGTCATTATTATTTGTAAAAAGTATGTTATATCTTGTAGATAACGTCTAAACATTAAGCTGCACGTGCGGCAAAAAGACTGAACGATGGATGGAAGTGACAAGGAGCTGCAAAGTGGCCTGCAGATCTCCTAATTTGACCTCTCCTGATTTCACCATAGATCGTTTTACTTTTATGATAAGCTTACTTGAGTCATTCTTCTAGGCTTCTAAATTACTTTTTCCAAAGTCATACCTTTTGCTTGTACAACGCTTCACTTAGTTGCATTTGCAAAGTAATCTTTCTAAAAACTCAATCATCGATTTGTACTTTTTTACGATTTTGTTGGCACAAATTTCATTAATGAAACAGCCTTTTAAATTACAACTTCAGTAAGTTTTTTTATTCATGTATTTTTTATCGACAGAATGCTCGCACAGTTAGCAGTTAAACATTTAGTTACAATCTTAAAATAGGATAAAAACCTGTAAAGTTTCCCTTTTACATATACAGTAAAATAGTTCGATTTTATACATGTTCTCCAATTAATATTTAGTTCTACAATTAACTCTATGGATAAAACTTTTCAAAAATACTATTATACTATTTATTTTTAGTCTGTATTTTAAATTAAAACATGTTTTATAATTTTATTTTTATGTTGTTCATTTTTGCACACCTTACGGCAGCTTCCAAATCATTTTAAGCGAAGGCTCTACTGCTATTATTGCATACAACTTATTAATCTCGTACAAAGGGAACCAGCTTTAACATTTTACATTGATGGAGTCAGAAGATACTTAATACACCTCAATTAAATAGATTATTATTCTCTGTTATTCTCCGGGAAAGTTCATTTCTGCGCTGTCAAAGATAATGATGGACCTTAATCCTCACTTAGCATTTGGAGCAGTAACTAAATTAATCTTACCCATAAGCGAGTATTATACAAGTTGGGATTAATGATTTAATGCTTCATCACTAATACAGAAGCGTGCATGGAGCAATAAACTTTAATAATAAATAGTTGCGCATCTAAGGAATGGCGGTAGGTCGAGTTCCACGGTCGACTCTTGAAATGAGGCGCATGCTTCCATTGCGAGACTGACGCAACAAAAGAAAGATTTGACCTAAATGAAAAATAATAACAAGAGCATTGAACCAAAAAACTGGTGTTAAATGATGAAATCAATTAAAAACTTTGTAAAATAACACTTACCTACTATAAGCACCTTTTTATACCTAATATAAGTACCTTCGTAAAATAACACTTACCTACTATAAGTATCGTTATTCCGTCCCTCTATCTAGTTTAGTATTGTTTTTTATCCTTGTAGTTTGAGTAAGACGTTTAGTTGTGTTTAAGAGCCACGATCATGATAAGCTTAATAATCGAGCAGCGCATAAATTTGAATTTCCTCCTGAAATTAAAAGAAATCTCCAACTGAATGTTTTAAATTGTTAAAGAAGGTGTTTGGAAATAATTACATGTCAAACAGTCAAACTTTTGAATGGCACAAACCATTTTCGGGAGGTCGGGAGGTTTTTGACGATGATGAACCTTCTGGTGGACCAGAGAAGTCCATTGAAGACAGCACATTTTCAGTCTGCTGAAGACGTGAAGGCAAAAACGGCACACTTACTGAAGAAGGTGACACCTAATGGCCTGCAGCGCTGCTTTGAGCAGTGGAAAATTCATATGCAGCGATGTATTGATAGGGATTTGGACTATAAAAGATATTTGTTTTTTTTTTTAATAAAGCTAATTTTTAAGGCTACTCCGGTTTTTTCATTGTCACAGTGTATATGTTGGCGGAAACGATAGCGTTTGACCGCAACGATGTGACGTCTGTGATAATGATCCATAGTGACGGCCTAGCTGAATTTGACTAAACTTAACTGAATTTAACTGAACCTGCTGGGCGATCCTACTCTAAATATGTACATATTTCGTCATATGTTTCAGTTATTATCGAATAGCCTTTATGACAAGATGTTCTTTAATCAATATTTGACTTGGTATCTTTTGTTAGTTCCAGCACACCCACCCCCTTCTTCCTTCCTCACAAAAAAAAAAAAAAATTCTTTAAATGAATGCGCTTTAAAACCCGTAAAATATTTCCCAAAATTTAGCGTAGATTTAATTTTTTAAAATTGATTTTGGTTTGGTGTTATCTCATCGCTTTAGTAAAATTTACAGTTGTCTATGTTTGTTTGTGGAAATTCAGGGACTAATAAAATAAAAGCTGGTGAACTGAATTACATGTTGCAAAACACAGTTTCCACATAAAATTAATATTAAAGATTAATTATAGTTCCCATATAAAATATGCTAAACATAATGTCCCCAAAATAATATATTCAATATATATTCCCGTATAAAATTAAAATTTATATAGACTATTTTAAACAGCAGGTTGTCAGATCTGTATTACTAGAATATTGCACGCGTTCGCACTATCTACTACAACTACACTATTTATGTCTTTCTTAATAAAATATTATGAAACACTAACGGCATGTTTGTTATTTATTGAAGGTTGAGATTTGTCTAAAAATACAAATGAAAACGAAAATCTTACTAGTCTCTTAAAAGCTATGGAACGTTGAATAAAAATAATAATACCGTCAAAAATAATTTAAATTCTTTTAGAGAGGATGAAGAATTCGAAGATGCAAAAAAAATTGTTTCCATTGAAATGTGTTTTATTTTGCGCAGTTGAAAAACTCAGTATTTTTTCTTGCAAAATTATTTTTCTCGACGAACTGTTTTTTAAGGCACTTCCTTTTAAAAAATTCATTTAACCTTTCCTTTAATTCACAAAACGGGGAAAAAAGGTCTGTTTTTTTAAAGGAAGAATTTTTATTTATATTTTTTATCGCTGTTGCTGTTATTCTACTGGGAATTTAGTAAAAGAAAAAAGCATTTAATACGAATGCATTTAAGATATGGATAATCTCAGTTGCTTATGAACTGTTAGTTACGTAAGCATGACAGACAGCAAGATTTATGCAGTCGGGGAGAAATGTAAATGGAATAACAAAGATTCATTACAACACTTATGTGAAACAATGTTCTCTTACTTGTACTCTTAACTAATGACTTGTTAATGTTGTTTTACAAAATGCCTGTTCTTTTTAGAGTGATATTTTAAATTCCAAACGAAATTTGTAGAAATTGTTTTAGTTCGCGAGCTGTTGAAGGAAATCACTTGTATTTTAATTACATAAATATTATTAAGACCGGAAAATAGTGTGGGTTTTTTTTTCGCATATCTGTATTTCGCCTAACCAAAACTACCGAAGCGCATATACGAAATTTGGCTCGTATGTAAGTTTGTTAACATAGGTGCTAGATTAAACCGTATTTTGCAAAACTCTTAACCTATGGGGGGGGGGGGGGGGGAATACAAAACAAGCTTGTTTCACATATCCCGCGTGATCTCAAATTAAAATAGGGGTATTTATAAAATTCTTCCTGTAAAATACAACACTCACAAATACTTAAAAATCAGTTTTAGAAGATTTTAAATTCTTTCCCCCGTGGTGGATGACTATGTAAAAATTGGCAGAACGCGCTTCTTTCTTGCAAGAAAAAAAAAAGTATCCATAAAATCGCTGCCTCAATATGTAACAAACATAAATCCTATGTTTAGGTACAGCTTGTTTGTAGTTAAAAAGTTATTGAAAAATTTTTTGTTTACATTTTTAAATAAATATAAATCATTACTTTTCGATACCCCTGATAGATTGAAGATCCATCAAAATAAGTCAGCACAAACCGAAATATGGTTATTTAAGACAATACTCTTAACAAACGCCCAAACTGTACTGCTCCTAACATCTCTGAGCATCCCTTAATTCAAACTGCATCGCATAATTATAGTAGTATTTCTCAATCAAGCCTCTAGCTCGTCTGTCTGGCCAACTGATAGCCATGTCTCAATTAGAATGGTTTGCCGGGCGATTAGTTCGGAGAGTCCTTGTTGTCAGACTGTCACAAATTGAACATGGTTTCGAAATGGAGCTCTTATATCGTATTTATATGCAAACTAAGAGTGACGGCTTTTAAAGGACAGTGGAATTAAATTAACCAAAGGTACATCTTCGAGAGAAACATCTTCAGCTGCCCATTAAGTGAATCCTTACGACAATTAATTCGGTATTATGGAAAATGAACATTTCAACTCTATGTATTTTAACAGTGTTTCGAAAGTGGGCGGTTGCTAATATTTCAATGTTTCTTCATCTTCATTTAGTACACTCTATGAAATTTCCTTTCATTAAACGTCTAGTTGCATGCATATTTAAAATGTAAGTAAATTTGGGGGATTTGTTTGTATGATTGAATTTTTATAGAAATTGCTTGACTAAAAAAATTTTAATTACATTTCTTTTTTGAGCAAAATGAAAAAAAGACTTTTTTCTTGAAAATAAAATGTTTAGTTTTGATGTAAGACATTAAGTGCAATATTTTCGCATTATGTGTAACTAAAGAACTAACGGAATTCTAACTAAAGACTCTAAGTACTTATTAAAACTCTAATAACTAAAGAAATGTGTCACTCTACATTTAAAACACTAATAAAAAAAAATTGACACTTATACACAACATGCATATCTAAATATGTGATTTCAGTTTTTTTAATTTAAAGTATCTTTTACAGTAGTAGCGCTTGCTTAAGACGTTTCGCAGTCTTAAAAGCTTCTTTTTTTTTTTATGTCATAAATAGCCTTGTAAAAAGCGTTTGTTCAGTATATTCTTATTGAGAATATATACCTATCTTATCAATTATTCTTTAGTAGAATATTTAAATGATAATTTTAATAGGATGTTTGTTTTCTTATTAAATGAGGTACAAGCTATTATTTAAAAAATAGTTTTATTAAACATTGGTTGTTTCAGTAACTTTTTAATTTATAGAGTATGATTTAGATATTCTGTAACAAATTACAATGAATATGCATCAATACCCTTTAAATAAAGTTATTTCACTATAGTTCCGAGCAGGGGCGTAGCCAGAAAATTTTCATGGAGGGGAGGGGGGGGTACGACTTCTACAACTCATATATATGTATACGTGTGTGTGATAATGTAGTGAAGAATATACATTTTGCATGGCAAAAAATTCCTCATGGGGCGGGTTATGACCCCCCTAACCCCACCCGTGGCTACGCCCCTGGTTCCGAGTATTCGTTAAATTTTCTGAATTATTTAAATTTTTACCTGGAGGAACTGCTTTTTTTTTTAAGTCGTCCTACAATAAGCAAATATTTACGTTAATCCATGCCTTAAATTTTAATTTAAATAACTTCAAAATAAATTTTTAAGTGATATATGTACTGAAAACTGTAGTTAACTTCTTCAAATTGCATTTTACTGTTACATTTAGATCGAATATCAATTTTCAGTAAACAAAAGGAATATGTGTCTATAATTTTACACTTGTGCATTTTCATAGTAAAATAAGAGAATAGTCACTAATTTTTCGTTTTTGTTGTACTTTTTTTTTTTTAAATAAAGAGGAAAATAATTAAGATTTTATAAATAGTTTTCGTATTATCATTTGCCATCTTCGAAATTTACAGTCATGTCAAGAATGTACTTTAACTTCACAAAATGTTCCCTGTTGAAAAAGATTGAACGCTAAATTTTAACACCTTTTTAACTTTTATAGAAGCCAGAAAGCAATGGCATTTTTAACATCACAGATAAAATGTTAAATTTTTGTTTAATTATTAGTATGGCTACTGTTTTAGGTGATCCAACTCTGCAATCTTCAAATTTAGAAATTAAACTCGCCAATGAACGCGGTTAATTTAAGAATAATTGTGAAAGCGAAAACGTACAGATAGAACAGGAAAGCATGGTGAATTACTGATAAAAATACTAAAGATTTAAATATAGCTCAGTACTATATAATTTATTCACAAAATAACGCATAGTAAAATTTCCTAAACCTTCATATAAATATCAATACTATTAAATAAATGATAAAAATGATATCGCAGCAGATTTTATGTGAAAGGATTGTGTAATTGTCTTTCCGACACTGGATTTATTTAACTACTAGGGAAATCGAAAAAGAATGTCTTTTTTCATAAAATTCAAACAAAATAAATTTGATTAAATTCAAAGAAATAAATTTTCAACAAATTTGTAATTACAAATAAGTTCTGGCCAGAGATAGGATTCGTATTTGTTACTTTTTAAAGCAAGAATTTAATTGATTATATACATTTTTCTTATCTTTCTTGAAAAGTAAATACCTTCTCCTTTTTCTCTCTTCTACTCTCCTTAGAAAACGAATTTCAAAATGTCCTGGAACTGATTTTTACGTTTTTGTTGGTGTTGTATTTTGCAGAAAAATTTGTATGGATCTCTCTCTTTTTTTCTTTGAAATCATGCGGGATATGTTTAAAAAAAGGAAGTTTGGCCCCTATCCTTATCCACAGATAATGAGTTTAGTAAAATAGTGTCTAATCTATCACCAATTTTAAAAATCTCCGATACATAGTAATTTTCGTATTACTAGCTTCGTTAGTTTGACTATGTGAAATAATGTCTCACGAAAGAACGTTGTTTTCCGGTTCCTCTTATAACTGGAGGTCTCATATCGAACATTCTATATTCACGGTTGCGAGACTAACGAAATAAATGGCTACAATGCTTTTGAAATTCAAAAACAAAATTGCTAATTCGTATCTAATGACTTTAATGAAGGGTAAATTGCATTAATGTTTACTCTAAGCTATATCGAAGCCTCGGGATTTTGTGAGTTGTTGTTGTTGTTGTTTCTGATGCCCTCTGGTAATCACGGAGTGGTACCAGATCCTCCATATAGGACGGCGATGGGTGAAAGGGAGCAGTTTCCATTGAAACGAGCCCCAGTGGGAGGAAATCCGACTCACCTCTGTGTCTCCAAATTTTGAGACAGTTCCACATGAGAGACCAACCATCTGAAGTCGGCATCCCACCCCCCACAGATATCCCTTCAACATGCAGGACATTGGAGACATCTTCATATTTTAGCACGCACAAACTTTGTTTTGTTTTTTACAATAGCAACACTTGAATTTCACTTCCTTTTTTCAAAAATTTTGCTCATTTTAATTCCGAATACCAATTTTCAATTAAGCAGCTGGTTTTTATTCGTACTAATAGAACTAAACTGCCCAATCATAACTTACCATTATTATGATTTTTAATAAAATATTAATATTAATTATGTTATGAATTATGAAATTAATCGAAAAAAATATGAATATCGCCCGAGGCAAATTTCAACAGAAATTGATGACAGAAAATAATTATACCTTGAATGAGCCAGAAAATAATTTTAGCGTGACCAAGACAGAACTCCTCTGATATTGAAGGCCATTTCCTCGCCTATCACACATCTCAGCAGGAGAGAAAATGACCCAGCTTGTAAAACCCATTGAAGCCCAATGAAAGTGTCTCTTATACATTGTAACTGTCTCCGAGGAGCGAAAATAGCCGAGTTACCTAAACGTGGGGGTCTTCTGCGATAATAACCCCAAAGCCGTCTTTTCCCGTACTCTTGCGATTGGAACGAAAATAATTACATACAAACAGATACAAATTCACACAGTTAACATGTCCCGCCGTGGCCTAGTCACTAAACTCCGTTCCCGTCAGAACACGGAAAGTGGTGTAGCATGTGCTTGGGAGGGTGAACTCCTCTTTCGGCTGGATTTCTGTGGGACCGTGTCCGCTAATGGGAGCTGCTGCACGTAGAAATTGTTTTGGTCTTCAACGTCCTCCATATTCAAACGATACCTCTGGAAGTGCCGATTTCAGGTGCTAGGTCTCTCATCCAGAAGTGGTTCAAAATTGGGAGACCCCCGAGCTAAGTCGGTCTTTCTCTCACTGGGGCTCATTTAAATGAAAACTTCTCACTTTCACCCGCTGCTGTCCCATGTGGAAGAATTTAAAACTCATAACAGTGCGTTCTTTTTGGAGTTTCCTGCGAGAATTTGCATCTTCTAAATATTGGCACCTCTCGCAAACTGCTTGCAACCGCAGAGAGTAATTATAATAGAACTATGCATTTAACCTGTACTTACCCAGCATGTATACGGTGGCCTTCAGTGGTGCTTCAGAATAGAACCCGCAAACTCTCAGTTACCGACACCTTAATCGCCGGGATACCACGGCCTCATTAAATCTAGTAATGGTGGCAACACAGTTATCATTCTCCATTAGCATACGATTTGTGGCATGCATTTTATTTTGCTTTAAATAATTAACAACAGCGGATGCGAAGATTTTACTTAAGACTGTATAGCTCAAAAAAATGTGATGGGATGTCCCTTCACAAGCTGTAATTTACACTAATAAACGACAAATCGGCAACAATCTCGAAACTTAACAAAAAAAAGTTCTTTAAAATCTAAAACTTTGCAAAATATGTCATACTTTGAAAATGTTTGCTCTGTATTTCAAGAATTTTTTCTGGAAGTTATATAAAAAGCAGTTATTTTTAATTATTAATACTACTTTTACTTCAAGGTGTGATGCAGCTTAAGAAGAACCATCCTGAATTTTCTCGAGTCCTTAAAGCAATTAGCTTATTTTAATTTTTCTACCGTGTAGCAGGTGTTGTTCCTTCGAATTATGGCCTTAAAATTGTGCAGTAAAATTTAAGTACACACCACATATTTTTAGTTGTTCAAGAAAGAGCCTCTTAAAATACTTTAAACTATCTGATTTATTACTACAGTTCGTTTCGTTTCCTGGTATTTGTGGCTCTCTAAACACGTTACCAAAAATATTCTTTCAGAAAGTTTCTGCCTTAGGTTTATTTTGCTCCAGAACAGTTTCAACTCTCCTGTAAATTTATGATAAAATGGCGCAACTATGCTTTTCTCAGTTGTGCTACTTTATTTGCATAAGAAATATTAGTGAACGCATGAAAGTGGAATAGAAAACAAGTTATTTATCTTTGAGCTTTAAATGTAAACTGCAGCATTTATGCTTTCGTATCTAAGCATTAAGAGTAAAGTTATTTGGAAGCTTGAAAAAAGTCTTGTTTTGTTTTAAGCGTTCTTTCGAAATAAAAAAATGAATTCAGAAAGTTGTATTGTTGTTTGATTCTACCTTTAGATTGTTTCATTAAAATAAAAGGAATATCAGACTCGCCCAATTTTTTCTGTCCCATCGAGACGAGACATCCCTGTTTCTCGTCTCGCGTCCATCTCTATTCACACTTACGAACTGCACGAGAAAATAAAACAATTGTCCACATCGTTCAATGTTATTTCTAAGGAAATAATGCTAAAGCTGAAACCTAAAAAACAGTCCTATATGATGCAGAGATAAGGCATTTTGAAAGTTAAAAATTTCTGCTGCATACTGTGAAGTTCGTTTTTTTTATTGCGGGTGACACTGAAACAGTTTTTGTATCATCATGTTACAGTAATCCCAGTATTCATCTGTAATGACGCAAACTTTAGGCCCCGAGACAAATAATTTTGCCTTTTTAAGAGATTCCACGTGACTGCATTTAATTCGAATTACACGAGTAACAAAAATACTCGTTTCTTACCATGTGAAGAACGGGTATGCAGCTAGTAAAGTATATAAAAGAAGCAGAAACAGGTGAGATATGGCAAGTAGAGAAAAATATGAATTGAATTTCTGGTGCAGCCATTATTGCTGAGGTTTGGTACGTAGGTTGCGTTTTATGATTTTACAAACGACCAATAGTAGGGGCTACTAAACCTTGTCTTCAGAATATTCGTAAAATTCACATTTTTTTTTTTAAATCTTGGAATCAGAGGCATTATAGAAATTGCCTGCGTATTTTGTTTACACGAGAGTTTTAAAGAAACAAATGAGTGAAAAAAAATGGAAATAACTCGTGAAGGTTTCCGTTGGATGATTTTTTATGATTTTAAGAAATACCTCACTCGACAAGAACGCTTAGTATTACTTCGTGAAACTTTGGTAATGAATCACCATTAGAAAAGACTGTTTACAATTGGTTTTCAGAATTCCGTCGTGGTCGTTGCGTCCGTCAGTGATTAATCTCGTGAAGGACGACCAAAATCGGATGCGATTCCAAACAACATCGATGCTGTGGCAAGAGGATTGAAGAAGATCGGTATGTCACATATTGTGAGATAAAAGCATCCCTTGGCAAATCACAGACTGCAATGCATTCGATTTTGCACGAACATCTAGCTCTTAAAAAGATTTGTTCCAGATGGATTCCGCACAATTTTGACAGAATCTCAAAAAGACGTTCGTGCAAATTGGTGTAAGGAAATGCTGAAAATATTCAAATTGGGAACTGCAAAATCCGTATACAACAGCGTTACAGGTGACGAAACTTGGATTTATTCGTATGATCTAGAAACTAAACAACAGTCAACTGTTAGGGAGTTTCCAGATGAACCGAATCCTACCGAAGTTGTTCGTTCACGAAGCACTTCCAAGAAAATGCTTGCTTGTTTCTTTGGCCTTACAGGACTTGTCGCAATCATTCCTTTAGAGGATCGAAAAACTGTTAACGCTAAATGGTAAACAGAAATGTGTTTGCCAAAAGTCATCAACGAAATCAGGAAAAACAACAAAAATCGACGCATCATTCTTCATCGCGACAACGCCAGCTCCCACACAGAACGTGAAACAATTGATTATTTGAAGGATTTTCTCCTGATTTGTCGCCTAACGACTTTTTCTTGTCCCCTTATGTCGAACAAAAATATCGTGGGCAGCGATTTTCATCACCTCAAGAAGCTGTTGATACATTCCAAAACCATGTTTCTGAGATATCAACTTCAAAGTGGAAAAACTGTTTCTAGAATCGGTTTGAACGAGTGGAAAAGTGTGTAAATCTTAAAGGCGAATATTTTGAAAAGCAATAAAACCGTTTTTTCCCAAAATTTTCTTTTTCCTTCCTACTTTTTGTAAAACCTTAAAAGGCAACCCTCGTACTTTCTACATGCGAAATGAGACTACTTTTAAACTATAGATTCTGTAGACAAGCATGTCATAGAGGACTTGACACGAGAGTGGAGTGAATGCTAAAATGAGTTTGGAAAATTGAAATTTTTTGCGGCGTAATTTAAGAATTTAAGAAAAATAAACTAATTAGTAGAGTAAGATAAAATTCAAAAATGTTTACAGCAAACTAGAAGTGATATGTTCCAATTTTTTATTTATTATTTTGAAAAAAAATTGATTTTTTATATTTATTTACTTCTTTATGCATTTATTTATTAGCACTGGAGTGCTATTTCGTTCACGCCCAGATTTATATCTACCAGACATGATTTGTAGACATGAACTGACACTGTGAAAATCTTTTCAAATGTGTTTGCCAGATAACGTGGAGAGGGAGGGATAAAATGTTGAAAGTCACACAATTTTTGATAATTGACCGCCAAGTTTGCTGCCAAAAAATAACTTCAAAACCGAACCAAGCTTGGCTATCTTCCGAATTTGACTTGAAACAAGAAAACACGATAGTTTAACAAAGGAAAAATATATTTAGAATATGCCTTTCGAAGATTGTAAAATAGTTTTAGTAGGTGATTTTAATATAGATTTCGATTCCAAAAGATGTGTTTTAAGGAGTAAGAAAGAGTTGATTCCAATTTTATCGCACCCACTCTAGCCAACCTGAAAAATCGCCGCACTTTGGCAAGCTTTGCAGTCGTGTATGTCTCTAGGAGTTATACACGAGTTTCAACGCTCCTAAAAGAACTAGATGAAAACTAAAGTGAACAAATTAGTGATAAACGCACCAGTTAAAGGATTTGAAGATACTTAATTATTAAAACTACATTAATTGGCAATCCAAAATAAATAAGTAAGTAATGGGATGATGTACTTACATGTTATTCCAGATCGCCATTTTAAATCTAAATTACGGTTGCCACATAAATACAAAAAATCGTCGTGGTAACTGCATATGTTTAATTATCGCCACTTGGCGAGAGTCGGGGCATTAAAGTAGAAATCAACCCAAGAAAGTCAAACACGGCATTCTCATGGATTATGACGCACATCCCAAGTAGTATTTAAAATGGTGAAGTACAGTTAGAATATGCTTGACGAAGATTGTAAAACAGTTTTATTAGGCGATTTTAAGCTAGATTTAGATTCCAAAGATTTGTTATATGTAACAAGGAAAGAAAATCGGGAAGACGCATGGATTATGATTTGCTTTTAATATATAGCACTTTGGTGCGTATTTAAAATCTAAAAGTGTTCCAGATTTTCCTACTTTTTCTTTTTCTTTTTCTGGCAAATTTTTCCCCGGCTCTAAGGTACTAAACATTTACTCTGTTTAGAGCAAAATATTTAGCAAAAACTAGATCTTTCACTACCTTCGTTAAAATGCTCTTTTCTAAAGGTTCTTTTTTGTTTAAGGAGTTTTTCTCTGAGCTTCAGAAACTGTAATTTTTCGCCTTTCTTCCAAACAATTCATAACTCCACGGCAAGAAGTGCACCTGTTTTGAATATACTGAAAAGGCGGAAGTGAACTCCTGGATCCAGCAATTAGTCCCGCAAATCGACTTTTGGTCAACAACACTGAACGGGACAACTGCTGTCCTGGCCAGAGTGAAAAGAATCATATTTTAGTCCAAATTCATTTGTTACACTGAAAAAAAAATGCAAGAGTAAACTTACAGACATTAGAAACTCTTGCAAAATGCGTCCTGTAAGGATTCCGAAGGAACCGACTACATCAAATTATGTGACTGCCAATTTCTTTCCGAAGCTAGGCTTATCCAGTGGTGGATAACGATCTCCTACTCACTCAAATTTTTAAAAATCCTGGGGCAAATTTTAAACAATCTGCCTAGTTGTCAGGAAGTTTAACCCACTATTGAATCGTTCTGATCATTTAGAAGACGTTAGCAGAGAAACAGTATCGTACTTTATGAAGGATGAGGGATGTTGAGAACTCAAATCCCAATTTTCTAAGAATTTTCAATATACAGAATAGTTATTTTTAAAATAGAGATTGCGAGTTTTTGAACAGAAACTGCTTTTGTAAGCCCCCTGCCGAATTGATACAAGTCTGTGTACACAACTGCGGAGATGAATCGTCTTCTTTGAGCAGTATTGCTTCTCATATTGAGTTTTTGAATGCTGAACCAAAACTCATCGATTGTGCAAGGCTTATTCCAAGAGGGCCATTCAAAAGCCCATGCTTTGGAACAACAATGGTCAAAGAAGGGAGGTTTTTACCGTTGAATACTTTCAATGAAAAGAGCGAACTGGTTAAAAGTAAGTTTAAGAATAAAAATGAGCAAGAATTTTTTTAAAAATTATGATCCAATTTTGATAAAATGTTTCTTCATACTTATCACTCCTATCTTAAACTTTTCTGGATCATCCACTACTGTTTCTCTCATCGCCATTTATAACACTATATAACAATTAATGTTGCGTTACGCAAATGATCCCTGGTAGCAATAACCCATCGGTCGATGAGAGGCTGGTGAGTTTAATCAGAGGAGAACGAGCAATGGCCGATCTCGGCTTTTCACTCAAAAACGGGGAAACTTCATCGGTAACTGGTACAAAATGTCCTCTCGGGTGGTGCCATCAAGCCGAATCATCGTTTTCCGATGACTTTGATGAAATAAAGAAAAAAAATCGATGAGAAGTCGATAAACTGTTTAAAATATATTTGTTAATAAAAAATAAACAACTGGCAGCAGAATTTTCAAAAACTGTTTCGTTCTGTTTATTATTATTTCGTTTTTTGGATGCTAACTTTCGGTTTGTCTGAAAAAAAAAAAGAAAAAAATCCTTCCTCCGCCAGGCCCGAACCCTGAGCGTACTGAGCCACAGACTGACGCTCTACCCTAAGGCCATCCAAACTTATCATGTATAAGCCAAAGGTCGAAGTAGCGGTTATTTTAGTCTCAGATTGGGACTTTGGGTGAAATTTTAACAAAATGGTGTTCAGCTATTATTAATACTATTCAAATTATTCGACTGGTATGAAATTAATTTCAATTTTTACCAATGTATGTAAGTAGCAACAACATTCAAAATTAATAATTAGAAAACAATGTTGCAAATTATATAGGAATTTTAGTGTGATTTTAGCTTTCATATTTCTTCGATAACTTTTAAAAATTAACTGATTTCTCTTCTTGCTGTTTACATTAAGGAGGTTTCAAAAGAGTTGCTCATTTTAATGAAGTTTCCGTTATTCTTATAATGCAGCTGAAGCTCAAATAGATTTTCTTTTCTTTTTTTATAAACACGGTTTTTTTATTATTTAAATATTACGAACTATTTTATATAACAAACACTTACATGCTCCTTTTTGTAAATATTTCTTTTCAAATCCAAATTTTGTGGGAGGGGGGCAAGTGACGGCTCCCTCCCCCCACCCTTTCCCGACCCCAATTTAGGAAATTTGAAGTAAATTATGCAATTCAAGAATTGTTCAAATTTTCCTTAGATTATGCAAAGGCACATCTAAATTACGCAAATGTTTATAGGAATTTCGGTAAAATCTAAACCACTGGGAGACCTGCAAGGCCCGATGATTATAGAGCTGCAGTTTCGGATAAAAAATTGTTTGTCGGTTTCCCATCGGCGAAATTGCTCGCCTAGATCTACTCTATGCATGAATAAAAATTCATCTATTGCGGAATATAAAAAGTGCTCTTGACTTGCCGATGTCTTAATTCGATGCAGGGACGTACCCAGAAAAAAAATTTGGGGAGGGTCCAAATATTTCGGAGGGGTCCAAACGGTGAAAAAGGGAGAATTTTCCACAAAAGGACTTCATCATAATTATTTTGCTAACAAAAATTGAAATTTCGGGAGGGGTCCGGACCCCCTGGACCACCCCCTGGGTACGTCCTTGATTCGATGAGTGGGTGACCCAGATAGCACAAACTTGTCTAGAAGACGTCATATAGACAAGCTGACATGTCCATTAAACATCCAGGATTCGCCCAATTCTCGTCCATTTTACGTCAATATGGCACTATAGTACGCCCATATGACGTCTTATAGACATGTATATGGACGTAATAATGGACGTGTTTGTCTATTTATAGACCTTTTACGGTCGAATCCTGGACATCAACAAAAACCATTTAATAATTTTTAGCTAATTGTATGTAATGATTAATTTAAATTTATCGTTACATCTTAATAACGAATTTTGTAAAAATATTCGTACCGATCTTTTTTTTTAAAAACCAACCTTTAAGTACTTGCCCCGCTTCAGATTCGAATACTTGATCATGGTCTTCACAGTAGAGTGTGCTAACCACTATACGCAGCGGAACTTGCTCTGATGCGTCAAAATGCTGAAGTAAAGATTTTTTAGTTTCGGACTGGGAACTTAGAAAAAAATATGCAGCTATTTGTTTTTGGATGTTGAGTCGCTAGAGAATTTTCTTTTTTTTGCATGTGGATATGAGTTTCCTTTTACACAATACCGCTTTTATAGGAAATAATAATACATAAAAAGTATTTTAAATTTCAAAAGTTCCTCGACCAAAAAAAAAAAAAAAAAAAAAAAAAACAACTCTAGAATGTAAAAAGTTTTTAAACTTTTTGGGGGTAAAATGTTCAGGAGGGTTCCGTTTGGCGTTACTTCAAGCCCTTTCCTCTTAGCTGCAACGATTAAACACCACATACAAAGATACAAAACAGAATTACCAATGATAGTAGAAATGTTAGACAAAATTTTATACGTTGATGATTTATTCTCTGGAGGTAAAGTTGTCAGAGAAGCGTACAATTTGTCAGTGAAGGCAGATAAACTATTAATGGGTGCAGGAATGAAATTAAGAAAATGGAGAACAAATTCCAAAGATTTGAGCAAACTCTGGTCTGAAAATAACAGGGAGGTAGAAGATAATGAAGAGCCATCTAAGGTGTTAGGAATAAAGTATCAATAAAAACATAAAGTATAATAAATTCATGCGTCGAAGGTACAGTACTGAGTAAAATGAAAATCAATGACAAAAAAGTAACTTTTCCATATTTTGTCCATTTCTGGACTTATACACACATCCATTTTATGTCGTATCACTGACATAGTGTGTATCATCTGGAATACGTCCATTAATGGACATATTCTGGATATTCTAAGTCTAGTTTTGGTCTATTCATGGACGTATTCTGGATTTTCCAGATTATGTCCATAAATAGATGTCTTATGGATGTCTATGTATAGACATGGATGTATTATGGATGAGTTGGACCAGAAATAGACATAAAATGGACAAGTGTGTTAACTGGGTGAGTTAACGATGAGTGGATGAACTCCCATGCAGAAAACGAGCAGTCATTATTGCTACTAGGAATGCTACGTTACGTACGATAAAAAACGCCAGGAAATCAACTGGACAAGTTAGAAATGTTTTTGAAGACAATCGTAACGAACAGATGATTTGTATTTCTCTCGCAAACCATTTAATTGTTTAGGATGAAAACGAATGCGAAATTTTCTCGAAAACATTGCACGAGAATCCTGGTCTTGTACGAAGTTAGATATAAACAGATGAAAATCAATACAAACGAGTAACCAGATAGTTATTTCGAGAAATCAAAAGGGTGAAAGAGAATACCTCTCTAAAAAGTTGCCCACTCCCTCCTCTGGTGAAAAGTGAGTAGTCCTTCATGTGATGTCTCAAGGACATGGGTTTTACGAGATGTCTATTTTTCGTCAGGCATGGTTTAGGATCTCTCTATTGTATTTTACTGATTGCTAGTGGCAATACGTAAATGAAATGGTGTTTATTTATTTTGAAACCGGGCTCGCGCGCTTGTCTGCTTGCGATTGATTTGTCAATCTTTCTAATAATAATATGAAATCTGATACTTTTATAAAAATTACGTGCGTTTTTGTTCTTTCAGAAGTAATTTATCAGTTCTCAAGACGCATATACCGTAAATTCAAGTCATCATGTGATCCAAAAAGCGTAACATTTTCATTGAAACAACTACACAGTGAACCAAATGATAGAAGTGCAAAATTTAACAAAGTCATCTTTTTCCCAGATCCCGGCATTGCTTGCAGAAGAATGCTCTCGGGCAGAGTTTGCCGCGATGAACACTGTGCCGCAGTTCACGAGAAAACGTCCCTGAGTGTTCTTCTAGATGTTATAAACCTTTCAAAGAGGTCCTTAGATGTGTGTGTGTACATGATAACATGTAGTATTTTAGGCGATGCATTAGTTGATTGCCAAAAGAGAGGAATTATACTGAGAATTATTACAGAAGAAAGAAACAGTGGAGAGGAAGGTGAAATGAGCGGTTCACAAATTGGGAAATTAAGAGCTGCTGGTGAGTAAAGGAACGAAATACCGCCATGTAGTTTTATAAAAGTTATGACACAGTTAAATATGAAACTGTTGAATCTTAATATCGAAAAAAGAGAAAGTCTCGTAATGATTTATAATACAATTTAACCATGTAACCATTCAGATTTTTTTTTTTGTGTGTGTGTGTGTGTATGTGTCTTTTCTCTTTATACCGTTATCTTTAAATAAATAAATTGGTATGTATGCATGCATACATCACTACATTATTTTTTGCTGTCAGCAAGTTGAATTTAGAGGAAGGTATCTGTATTAATGCTCAAAATTATTGTTTAAAAAGGCCAAATGAAATGCTTTTATTATAGAAGAAATATCAACAATATGCTATGATGATAGTTTTGCAAATTCTTTATTTCCAATTGCTACCTAGGCATCTAGCTTGTTTCAATGTCTTCTCTCCGGAACAGTCTATATCGAAATTAATGTTATATGATGCAGCATTACATTAGTATAGATCTGCCCTAAAAATTGGGTACTTGTGAGTAATAGCTACCACCAAAAGTGGGGTTTTCTTAAAATTCTAGCTAGGTTGAGACTCGGATAACATCAGACAAACATGTGAATGACATTTGCAATTTGCAAACAGCTTTGATAATAAATAATGTTTTTTATGTTTGATTTTAGAGAATTATCAATCAATATCAATTTTAAACTTTAATTTAAAAGTAGTCATAATGAATAAAAATATATTGTAATACTCAGGGGTCGGACTGGCTTTTTATAAAGTTTCGCCAAATTAGATCTTGCCGGACATAATTAAGAAATGCAATTGCCAATATTTTTGCCAAATCGTATTTTCTTTCACCAAACTAATTTTATTATCGCAATTGGCGATCGACAGCGCGACCCCTGATAATACTTAAAACTTATGCTACTTTAAAATAGTGTGGCTTGCTATTGGTAATAATATAGGATGCAAGTAACACCTCGGGTCAATCCAGGAACTTTTTCCAGCTTTCTATTTTTGTGAAATTTCATACCAATTTTTAATGACAGTCAGGTTTTTTTATTTGTTTGTTTGTTTTGTTAAAATAATTGATAAAACACATTAAAATATATGGTAAAATGCCTATGAAGGGCTGTTTTAATTGATTATATTTTGGTGAAAGGGTTGTTTTAATCAATTATACTTTTGTAAATGGCCATTTTAATCGATAGTATTTTTGTGAAGGGGCTATTTTAATCTTTTGTAATTTTGTGAAGGGGCTGCAAAACGGACCCAATTTTCATCTGTATTGATCCTTGAATGCACACTATTTTTTCACAAAAAATTTTTAAGAATTTATTTGAGTTTGCAGGCAGTTTAACATTTTATCTACGTCTGACTAGGCTACAGCCTACACTAACTGATTTTCAAATGCAGTAGAATGGGCAGTACTTTGGTTCAACTCAGCCTATAGGTGTCAAATTTGTAAATCCATCTATGACCACAAAACTTGCTTCGTGACATTAGGATTACACTGAGAAAAAGATCATAGATGCTTTAGGAATTGAATCATTTTTGCAAGATTTCACCTGCAGCACAATTTTTGTGATTTATCTCTGTTTTGCTTGGCAATTGAATCTTAATGGTCACTATAATCTGAAAATCAAAAAAATAATAGCCAGAAAAAAAAAAAAAAAAAATTCAAATTTCTTTGGTTAACATGCATGTATGGTAACCTACTAAGGACTTAGTTTAAAATATATCATAATTGTTGTAACTGAGAAAGCTTTCTGGATATTCTCTTAGTCATGCATATTAATATATATATATTCAATAGAATGCCAGCTTGAAATGCAACATCATCAAGACAATTAGTAACAAAACTGGCAAATTCAGAACTTTCTTGACTGCATTTAAAATAGCTTGCACATAAATATGTAGTTCTTTTGTTGAATGACTATATTGCAATAAATGCATCGAAATATTTTAATCCTCTAATACCCATCATAGCATACATGCTACCATGCTTTAAAGGCTTTATGTTTCAAAATTTAATTAAGTCATAAAACTATTAATTGTACTTTTAATTAATAATAGTAGTAGTTTTCTGACCATAGATCCCAGCATTAATGGATGAAAAATATTTTAGAAGCAACATGATGAAGTCAACAAAGAAAATATGTTTCCAATAATAAGTTCCACTATTTTAATAATATTTAGTATGAAGAAAAAATTTATAATTGCTATTTATATGTAAGAAAGCATGTTTTTTCACTCAGTACAAACAGAATTAACTCAGTTAAAATCATGGTGATACCATTGGAAAACGATATAGAAAATAAGTTTCTTTATATATATATATATATATATATATATATATCATTTTTTATTCACACTCCATGGCATTACTTGTCTATTGATTGCATTAAGCCTTCTCTGATGGCAACATGCACTAATACTGCCTCCATTACTGAGCTTTGATCTTCGTGTCGGTCCACTTCCTCGTTGTTTATTTCTAATAGCTACGGTCGCGCCCCCAAGTTACAAAAGGACCCTAATTTTGGTCAGGTAACTTGCAGAAACCTAGCTATTATTGTTTTTTTTCGATTAAATTGAAATGTGTGTGCGGTGGCGCCTGATGATAGAGCACACCATTTCAATATTAATTCCATTTTCAGACTATTTCTGATTACATGTGATTAGGCTTAAAAGCACACCAGTTCTAATTTGGCGCTTTATATTCAATTTTTCCACTCTTTCATTGCCTTAAAAGGCTATATTTAAACACTTATCCGGTTTAAGCTCGTTAATTGGCACCATGTGCTATCTACTTTTTTTATTTTTTTATATTTTTTTCACTTTATCATTGGATTATCTTGGGATTTCACTTTACGTAAGTAAGCTATTATATATTATATATATATACGTTATTTGGATGGAACACCATTTCAATGAAAAAATAATTTTATGCTTGGAAATTTCTTATAGTGGCCATTAAAAGTGGGAATTCAAAAAGTCAAAAAAATGTGAAGATACATTGTGATACATCATATTGAAAGAATTTTCCTTAGTACCACATGTACTGTAAAAGCACTAATTTTCGCAAGCATGTCATAATCATGAAAATGAAAGCAGTAAAATCAACTCAGACAGTACGGCCCCCATGTAAACAAAGCGGCAGTTGCTGGAACTTCACAGTCGCCAGCTATTTTGCACGATCAACGAAGCAAACTGAGAAATTTTAAGAAATTTAAATTGCAGTAAATTACACTAGCAAAAACAGATAAAAACATTAAACTCACTACAAAATAATTCAAAAATCTTCAACCACCAGTACATATTTAATCTAAAAGAACTTTGGTGAATTAAGCAACCTAGTTGTACAGCTAAATGTAAACTGGGCAAACACTGTCCTGTTTTTAACTCAAAAAACTACAGTGGATTAAGCAACCTAGTTGTACAGCTACTTTAAATTGGGCAAATATTGACCTGTTTCTAACTGAAAAAAACTACAGTGGATTAAGCAACCTAGTTGCACAGCTAATCTAAAATCTGCATGATTACAATAGCACATAAATAACGCTAACAAAAACATCAAATATCAATTTAAAATTCGCATTAAAAACATAGAATGCAAAGATTCATTAAAGAAAAAGTACTTACCTGTATTTTTTAATTCACTACTCAGAAATGTCCCTTACATTCCTTCACCCCACCGGTTTATTGTAAAACCAACACGCTTCCTTTTATTTAGTTACATATTTATACGACATTTCTAACAAGCACACACACACTTCCTTTCCGTACAATAACATATTTTATTCCTTTCCATTCATAACACGCAGAAATTTCAAATTCCAAACATTTCTACCACCTACTGAACTGACAATATATTATGATATACACATACACGTGTCCTTTGGGTTACCAGTCAAAGCATTTGTTGTGGTTAAATGGCATGATCCACCGCCTGCGGAATGCACCAAATTCATCAAGAGATTGAAATGTTTGTTTACAGATCGATATGTAAACAAATGAGGTACCGTCTTTTCTATAGAGTCCAATAAAGCCTTGCGAAAAATTTTTTTTTTTGCTTATAATAAAAAATCAGAAATTTTTTACTTACCAAAATTTAATGATTTATTGCACAATTAAAAACTTAGTCAACTTGACTTTCTTTCATACAACTATTTCTTGAATATTAAACAATAATACAACTAATAGAATGCAGCTTATTCACTTGTAGTACTAATAATGAAGCCATTCAAAATGGGGAGGAGGGATGGGGGTACTTGTCGGACAAAAGGAAGTTTCTTAAAATGCCTTATGCAAAAGGGGTTCTATATTTAGGCACTTTCGGGATTTTCCAACGTTTGGTTCTATTCATATATAATTTGTGAAATTTTCAGCTCACAAATTCACTGATATCTTAATTTTTGTGAAAATAAGTGCTTTTACAGTAATTTATCGCTGATGTTGGGATTTTGATCAAAATTGGCATATACCGTGTTTGCTAGCGTAATAGTCACACTTTTTTTGCCAATTTTTCATGGTGAATGTCTGGGCGCGACTATTATGTGGAGAAAATCTATTACATTATATTGTAACTCAAAAGTGATTTTTTTCTGCTTCAAACTGGGGATGCGACTATTATGCGAGGGAGGCTATTACACAAATAAACTCTGTAACAAATTTCCAGGCTGTTGTATAACATAAATTTACCTTTTCCTGCATCGACCATTCAATGTATGGATCTTTTTTTACTAAATGAAAATATTTTTGTACATGGGATGTATAAAAATTTAAATTTTGTATTTATTTTGATTTAATATCCTGAAAATTTTAATTGATACCATAAAATTCATTACCTTCTTTAACGTAATTTTGTAATTAATTGTATATGTCTGTGATCAATATTTAAGAAATAAAATCCTAGGTTTTTTGGAATCCTGTATAAGTCCTTGCAATTAAACGAATCAGCTTCAAGTTTTGAACAAATATGTAAGTAAAGAAAAAGAAAAAAGAATTCAATTTTAAAAACTGAAAATCTACTTGTTCCCTAATTTTTCTTAATTTTTATATTGATAAACTTATTCAAATAGATTATAATAATTAACAAAGTGAAGTTATTTCAAAATTTCAACCACAATTTCCGAAGATTAATGAGCTCTTGTGTAAGGATTATGCCATAATTTGTGCATTTCTAATTTAATCAGCAAAATCAGAATAGCTCCTTGAGTAATTTACTCTTCCCCTCTGCAAGATGAAAATAAATATTTCTTCTTGCTCTAAAAAGGAAGCTATTTTAAAAATTATAAAATATTGACTCTCCCAATTTTTGGCCTTTTCAACTTAGACAACATTAAATATTTATCTCTTATTACATTCAAAATCTGTTTGAAATTTTTGCTCATATATGAAAAGAAGTGCAAAAGTCCTCAGCATGAGGTGAGAAGAGATGGTGTTACTAACAGAGAGACTTCTTTCCATTAATATAAGTTAAATGCATTTTATTGAAGTTGTGCGAGTCTTCATCATTTACTCTCCTTAACACTACCAGTGATTTGAAAGTTTGGTAGCTTTTGATGAAACATTGCCAAATTTGACACAAAAAATAAGTTTTTTTTTTTTTTTTTGAAATAATGGGCAGGCACTTACCGATCAGGCATTCGTCACTAACAATGGCCTGAGGTATTAGCCATTCTATTATGAGGACACCCAATGAGTGATCTCTTATTAAGCAAGGGCGGATTAAAGGGGGGGGGGGAAGAGGGGGAGACCCCCCCTCCCCCCGAGAATAAAGAAATTAATGTAAAAGATCCAATTTTACTTCCATAAAATGAATGTATATGTCAATCTTCTAACTAACCCCCCCCCCTGGAAACTTGGATTAATCCACCACTGCTATGAAGGGATGGACAAGTAACCTAAGCCTGGAATTAAACTTGGACCCAAGGTGTGTGTGATAGAGTGGCTCTTTAGCCACTACACCAGCTGGGTGGCACCAAAAGTAAGTTGCCTAAAGTGGCTTTAACTTGGTGGATGATGAGGATTGATATATGATTTGGTAAAATATCACCAAATTGTCATGTTAGCCTAAATAGTTATGTTTTACTAGGTTAAACATTAAAAAGTTGAGCTCATGTGTATAGGTCATTCTCGAACAATGTTGCGATTGCCATTCCAAACAATTCTTAAGAAAATTTGTTTCTCTCAGGCCTTTAATTATTATTGGCTAGAAAAATGTTTTATTTAAGAAATTTTAACAAAACTTCTTCAATTTTTCACTGTTAATGACACACTTAAAAAAGATGATAGATGTCTACTCCATTGGCCAATAAAAGGCAAATTTCAGTAAAAATTTAAATAGCATTATTTTAGTAGTTTCATAAGCTACTCTAGAACCGAGTGGCAGAATTTTGTCATGCTTTCTGCGGCAAGGTGCAGAAATACAAAATTTTTCTGCAACACAATATATATATATATATATATATATTTGCATGCATGTTGTACACCAAAGATGTGAGTACATTTAAACATTGTTAATTAAAAATTGCAATTGCATGAAAGTGGTTTTCAGTGCATTTTTCAACACTTTTAAAGACAATTTGTCTACAGAGGATCATTCTGTTTCTGCGACAATGTCACGGTGTCACCCTGTTTCTGCCAGGGGGCTCTAGAACAAGTTTAAAAAATTCTAATCAACTGAGGTTTATCTCCTATAGACTGCCAAGTATCTCATTTTCTAACCTTTTAGGTTGTCAATAAAAACATTAAGCTTATTTTTTTTATATTTTGTTTTATAATATCAATCCAGTTTTATGTTAGCACTATAAAAAATGTTTAACTTACATAGCTTCTTGTTTTTTCAGCCATTGAAGTTCGTTGTAAAGCATCATCATTTTGGATGCACCATAAATTTGCCATTGCTGATAATGAAGTACTAGTTAATGGATCTTTTAACTGGACGAATCAAGCCATAATGGGGAATTCTGAAAATCTTATTATTACTAACGAAACATCATTAGTAAATCCATTCATTTCAGAATTTCAAAAACTGTGGCACGAGTTGGATTTTCAAAATGTTTTAGAGGATGAAGATATAAAGAATTGCAATATATTAATCTAAATTTTAGGAGTTGTTTTTAAATTTATTTTTTATTTTATGTGTGATATTTTTTAATCTTTAAAGTGAAATGTAGCGTTATTCTAGCTAAATCAAATTTTTGGAAAATATTTGAAATTTTTGAACTACAATAGTTTACTTAACCATAAAGGTTTTACATATTTGAGTTTCTCAATACACCAATTATAAAGTTTTATTTGTAATTATTATCAATTTAATATTTATTTATTGATAGAACATTATTAAGGAACTTTAAATAATTATTATTCATAGGTTGAAATTATGAAATAAGTTTTTGTGCTCCTGTAAAAATGCTATCGATTCTAGGCTAATAATTTTTTATGATAGGCATGCTCTTGAATCTTGATAATATTGCACTCACTTTCTAAAGCTTAAAGTAAGTTATCATTATGAAAATATTCTTCAAACAATTAAATATTGATGATACTGTTTTAATTTTTTGTATGCCCTCTTAAAACAATGGCTATAAACTACATGCACTTTTTCAATTAGAAATATGTAAGTAAATGCCAAAGGGCTGCATTTGAAGTATATTCACTGACATGCAAATTCTGTTGAAAATGAAGGTACATTTTATTTATAATGTAGTTACTTTTGATTGCAAATACGTATTAATTCATATTAAATAATCTCTATACTGAAAAAGACAAATTCAGGAAGTTTATTTCATTTTAGTTTATGAAGCAATTTTTTTTTGTAATTTTGTTGAATACAACAAAAAATAATTGAACAAAATCTAGCTTAATATTAGCAGTAATTTCCAACTGCATACTGGTATCGGTTTACAAAACTTTATTGCTGACTCACACATATAAAATTGTTTAAAGAATAAGTGACAGGAAATGTCTCATTAACTAAAAATATTTGTAAACTTTTTGATTTAATAGACAAAATGCATGTTTATTTAATGCTTAGTATTTTTGACTGAAGTTGGTCAGCACAATATTTTTTTGCTACTTTTATAATCTACATGTCTAAAGATTAAAAAACACTGATTTAAAGCACAGATTACTAAAAAGATTTTTTTTTTCTTCTTCTTTAAATCGTTTACTGACAAAATTAGAATATACTATCAGTTTAGTTTTTCTCTTTAATAATTTTAACTTAGAAAAACCCACAAAAAATCTCGATTAAAAGAATATGAATATGTTCCGTAGCACTGCTACTCAATCTTTTTTGGTAGATTATAATTAATTGGCTAAAATAATACTAATAATCATCATCATCGTAAAATAATGAGTGTTGTTACAGCTTTGATCCTGATAAGCTTTTAATTCTTTCTCATAATTATCTACTATGAGAAAATCCAAAATAGTGGACATAGTTTGTCATCATCGTAATTTTCATCACAAATAATTATTATCTGTCACAAACAGTAGTAGGTATTATGTATCAAGAAAAAAAAAAATTCCTATGGAACTGACTTATTTGCAGAATTGCATCTCATTTTAAAGATCATACTTTATTCCATGCTCACAGAGCATATATGTGGTAAAGCCTTTCCAAAGATGAACTTTGTTTTTGTTGGCTTGGCCTTTTTTTTTTTAATCAGTTGTAGCATCAGTGGTTTATTTTGGTGCAATAATTTAGTTTTTTTTTTCCTTAAGAAGTCCTATGCAAGATATCACAATGTTGCATATTATTAAATTCACAATGTTGCATCATTTCCTGACAGCTATTAGTTACTGCAGATTACATTTAAAATAAAAGTGAATGCAAATCTGCTGTTTAAAAAAAAATTGTTTTAAATTTAATCTTTATCTTTGAAGATGATAGAACCATGCTATCAACTTGTAAATATGACATAATTTATTACTTAATAAAAAGTCTATCATCAACAAAGGCAAAGATTTAAATTTAAAAGATTTTATTAAACAAAAAAATTGCATTCACTTTTATTCCAAATGCAGACAATAATTTAAATTTTTAAATATCAAAATATTTTTATCTGAAATAATATAATATTAAAAAATTATGTATAACTTATCTGCATAATTTAATAATAGTTTAAGTGCAGTGTTGTCCATCTTATTTAATATTTAAAAAAAATTATCATGTTAAAAAAGAAGGCATTATGCTCATTTTATTCTATGTATCCACATTATAAACATGTAATTATAATTTTCTGCATATGAATCCAGTAATGTTTCATTTGGTTCAATACCTGGGACATTTACTATCGGTACAAAGTAAAGTTGATTTATTTTAAATTGCATACTTTGGTATTTAAAACTGAAATATCTTTTAGAAGATTTTTATATAGTGGTATCTTTGTGTTGTATCTGCACTGAATTGAAGTGCCTTATAACTAGGACAATAATTATTAAAAATTTTCTTCTACATCTCATTGATATATATTATGTTTGTACGTACTATATCTGCATAGAATATCCAGATGCAATGTATATCTTATAAATAAAACAAAGAGTTTTAGATTTTTTTCAAATAATTATTTGATTTCTCACCATATGACATATGTTTATCTAATGTCACAAAAATATAACTAAATGCTTGTACATTCAATCACAAGTTTTACATGATTTTAAGTGATATGTCTACTAGCAATAGTTTGAATGAAAAAAAAGTATTTTATGGTGTTTTTTGCATTTTAAAATGTGTATTTTGTGTAAGCAGCTATATAATGTGTGATCAACAAAACATGTCCAATTTGTTTCATTTGGTAATTTTAACACAGTTCTATTAAACTTTTTTTTTTTTTTTTTTTGGAATTACCTTTTTCTCAAAAATAGGGCAGTACTATAAAAATATTTTCTGAATTTTATATTGTTTTTTAATAGTTAAGCTGTGGCAATTAATCATTTTGTGTGAAAATTGATTAAAATATTTAGCTAGATTTTAAATCTGCTTTACTTATTTATTTAAATCATTTTGAAGAATCTCCGTTACTTTAAGATGGGTTCAAAACTTAGTAGTATTACCCTGTAAAGTTTTATCTTCACTCTGAGAGAAACAGCTATTATCCTTATCAAATATAAACATGGAGTCACTGATCAAAGGACCAGTGACTCCATGACTTCCCTGATCTGTAACATTTATCATTGGTCTGTGTACTTGATTTTCACTAAGAGCTGAATTTAAAAATGTAAATACCTATTGTAAAACTACCAAATAGATCAAACCATACAAAATGGACTGGTAAAATTAGATGACAAGTATTGTGGGGCTAACTGAGAAAAGTTTGCAAGAAAAAAATATAAATAAAATGGTATTGGTCTGATGGACTAACAAATTTTATATTCTACTGCTCTGCTATATATTCCGACCAGCAGACCACCATTTATTTCAAGCCCTGTTTTTAAGAAATATCTGTAGTTAAACATCAAATCTTATTTTTGAGCATTTGGGAAGGTAATTACAGACAGATGAATCATCATTTTTACAGACTGCATTTCAGGGAGGTTCTAACTATCTACATAAAACATCTCCAAGCAGCTTGCCTAGGAAGTCAAAACGAAATTCATCCTTGTAGGAAAAATTATGTTCATGCTTTGTAGAAGTTTGGAATAAATCATTATTCATTAATTAGCATTATTAAATTGAAACAACCATGCATACCTGTCAATATTTTATCTTTGAAAATCTTACAATCTCATGTTTTTACATAGTAACACAATAAATATACCTACTAAATTTGAAATGTCAAGGAAGAAGCATGAATGTATTTAGTTTGTTTCTTATTTACTTTCTGAACATTTCTTTTATTGATAAACTATACTGAAAGGCAATTAATATATACTGTAAAAGCACTTATTTCGCGAGGCTTTCATTTTGTCAAGCCTGTCGTAATCGCGAAAGTTAGTCTCATGAAATACTTTCTTTTTTTTTTTTGCTTCAAATAATAATAAAAAAACAGAAATTTTTCATGTTCTAAGATTTAGTGAACAGTTAAAATCTTTTTCGTGGCAACTTTCTTTCATATAACTATTTCTTGAATATAAAACAATAATATAACAAATAGAATGCAGCTCATTCACTTACAATATTTATACCAGCAAACCATTCAAAATGGGAGGGAAGAACTTTTCGGACAAAAGAAAATTTCTTAAAATGCCTTATGTAAAAAGAGTTCTATATTCATATAAAATTTGTGAAATTTACAGCTCACAAAATGACCAATATCTTCATTTTTGTGAGAATTACGGCTCCCGAAAATAAGTGCTTTTAGAGTAACATGTCTGAAAAGCAAATAAAAAATTTATGTAGTGGATGTTAAAAATAGAATAATAATAATATAGTAAAAAAACATGTCAAATTCTTTGTTTGCTTTCATGAACATTTTTTTTTTTTTTTTTAACAAACTTATACTCTTTCTTTTCACTTTTACTTTCATTTTGTGGCATCCTTTTCATTCATATCTGAACCTGCACTTTTAATTTTCTCTTTGATGGCTTTTTTTGAGGGGTGGGTGGGAGAGGGAATGAAATAGAAGTTAATAAGTTAATTTTTACTCCCAAAGGACTGGAGATTTAAATAAAGGAATAGTGAAGGGAAAATATATTAATCCTCAAGATTGATGGAAAAAGATTGGGATGAATGAGATTAATTGAAAAAACACTCAAAATACTGGTGTTAAACGATAAAGTAATTAAAAAACTTTGTAAAAAACACACATAAGAAGTAAAAGGAAAGAGGATACGCGTTTCGTTCAAAAATTGTTTTGAACTTCTTCAGTCCAAGCCCTTCGACGTAAAGAACACAGGGAACTCAGTTTCCCCCACTCACACAAAAAACAAAAACAAAAAACCTTGTAATTTACCAATTTTAGAGGGGGAAATAATAATAATAAAATAAAATTGGAAAAAAAGAAAATAATAATAAAGTAGAACATGGAATTCCAATAATTCTTTTAAACCTACAAGGGACAGGAGGACCTGGATGCCATGTTGATTTTTTATTTGCCAAAGAGCGTTTACATCAGCAGTATGTCTTTTTGTTTGCTGCAACAATGAAGGAAGAAACCATATTTAACAACTTCTCCCGACCTTGGAAAAAAAAATGGGTGTTGCAAACTTAAACGGCATATTCGGCACAAGAACAGCACAAAAATCGTGCTTAAACAAAGATTGGTGCAGTGTTAATGCTTCGGAATTACTGTCATTGTGCTTTGTTCAAAAAATCATACATCTTACAAAATGTCCAAATTCTGTGCATAGTAAGGCCAATCTGTACAAGTTGGCAGGTATGCTCATGTTATCTATTATTACAAACACATAATTTCAGTAGCAGAAAATGTACAAATAAAAATTTAGAGCAAGGGCAGTGTCATGTGGGTAAATATTTCTGATATATTTATATCAATAGTGCTGAATAGCCCTGGAAGAAGCATGTTTGTTATTTTTAAATGCTAAGGATCAGAAATGTGATATGCCATAATTTCAATAGTTTAAAAATTAAAATTTCAGACACTTGTTCACCATATTTACAATGAAAGAAAAAAATAATGTATTCAGGTATGGTTAGTTTATTTTGCATGACTCTATGAGATTTTCCTCTCTATTACTTTAAGTTGCAAAATATTTTCCCTGTTGTTGACATATGTATCTAAATTTTGCTTATGTGTTTTCATATAGTAGTAGGCTTGGTTGAGTATTTATTGTTAGAAAAATTTTCCAGTTATAGTGCTGCCACTGCAAATTGATGCAAAAAATTCTCTTACAACTTTCATAGTCTATAAATATCTTCTGAAACAGAGAGGGTAACATGAACAAGTTCTCATTCTATATCCAAGTTTAGTAATTTTATGTCATATTTTTTCGTTATAGTACTAAAAATACATTTTTGCTAATACTTCATGAGGACTAGATCTAAATGAAAACTTTGTTTTCAATAGAATTTTTTTTTTTTTTTTTTTTTTTACAGGTTTTATTTTTATACATATTATTTGATACATAAACAATAAATCAACAATTAGCACCCAGTTAAGCAGCTATGATATCCTTCATGCTCCATCCTTAAATGCCAATGCAGTTAATGCTTTAGAATGTCCACTATATTCTCTTTTCACTTCTCCTGTTGAAATATTCCACAATCTTGCCAAATTATCAGATGAAGCTGAAAAAAATGATTATTGGATCAATATTAATGCACGAAGAGATCAAGCAGTATTAACTTAAAAGACTAAATTTTATAACTTGAGTAAACATATGAAAAGCACATTAATTCCTTAAAAAATGAATCAAATTTGTAAAATGCAGAAATGTTAAATTTAAGATAAGAGTTTATTTTGATTTAGGAAGATTTAAAAAATAATCATGATTTTAAAATATTTAAAATTAACCAGGATACATGCTACTTGATGCAGAAGTACATGGTTATGATCTTTGAACAATTATTTTTAATTACAAACTATATATTATGAAGATTGTCTATTTCCTTAACTAAAAATATATAATGCGTTAAAAACCTGTTAAAACAAACATCTGTATCTAGGTAAACATTAGAATTGAAAATTTTGTTGTACAAATGGGAAACATATCTAAGAAAGATTAAACCACTTCAGAACAGGCAACTTGTATAAAAAGAAAATTAAAAATTGTAATAACTTACATAAATACAGACTTACTTATATTTATCTCTGTTTGATATTTTTGAGTGCAAATTCTTAAAAAAAAGTATACATAGAGCTTAGAGCAAATATATCATAGTATGCATTCTAAAAACGTTCAATATATAAACAAATTTACAGCAGTATTGAGACAAGTGTAGCTTAAATACAGAGGCAAGTTTAATGAAAGTGAGTCAATGCAAATACATGACATGAGTACTTAATTTAAAAGAAGTCTCCATGAGCATTTAGACATTTGTTCCACTGTTTGCTTCACTAACTTGTGTGATTCCCTTCTCAGAAAACTCCTTGAGTTGCTGCTTTAAAATTTTGTAACTGACTCCTTCTATGACACAAATTTGGTTCCCTTGAGCTGCTTTTTTAATCAGCTCATTAGCTTGTGCAGTTGTGTTGGGGGTGATTGCTCAGTGGCTTTGGGTCGGTCTTATCATCTGCAACTTTCATGTTCTTTGAGCTGTTTTGTTCCAATGCTTCAGAGTGGCCTATGAAATGCAATGTCTCCATACACAGCAGCCATACAGTGACTAATTTTGTGCTGGGAAACAACTTCAGTGGTCAAAAACCTGAGCACATCATACTGTTCATCTTTTGGAGCGTCCATCATGTCACCCTGTAACCCTGTTCAACTCAGTTTATGAGGGGATTAAACCATTTACCCTCACACCTATACATCACTTTCATAACTGAGAAATGCCTGTGTGCTACACGCATGGAATGCAAATAATTGACTGAACCATTATTGTGCTAGGTAGATTGGCTCATTTTCTTTTGACTTGCCCTTGTCTATTCTTATCTGATATACCACAGACTGTATGTATTCCTAATACTTTTCAAATTGAATTTGTACAAAATGGAAACTTGCCTAAACCGAGGAAAATTTAGAACCAAAAGATTTTGTTATAGGCTGGTCTTATTCTATTAGTACATAAATTAAACTATTTCACATATTTGACTCATAGATGATTTCTGACTACCACACTTATTTAAGATATGAACTAAACTTACCTGTAAAAAGATACTGAGAATCTGCACTAAATGCCACATCCCACACCCATCGCTGATTATTATCTGTTAGCTGTGTCATAGGGACTGTAGGTGCAACATTTGGTTCACCACCTTCTCCACTTTTTTCAAGCTGTGGTGAATTTGGCTGCTCCAAGAGTAATTGAAGATCTGATGTACGCCATATTTTTGCAGAACAATCAGCAGAAGTTGTTACTAACAACCTGATTTGTAAGACACATTAGTAACCATTAATACAAATTTATAATTGAATAACCAAAGCTAAAAATTTTCAAATTTCAAAAAATGCTGGTAGCCTTCTGTTTCAACATTCATTTTTCTATGACATTTACAGACTGAGGCATGACTTTTTTGTTATTATTCAACAATAACTTAAACCAATTTTATACAAACTAATTAATAAACTTTTTCCTTTGAAATAAAATCAATGTAGTGAGTTATATCAAATAGCAGTAAATATAGCATTTTCGAATAAGGAATGTTTTGTGAGTGTCGCTATGGACATATTCTGTTGTAGCTTAACTATTTGGATATTATTCCACATAACACTGCATGTTCCAGTGCAATGCAAAAAATATTCAGAACTATAATGGTTAAAACACACACACACACAAGTAGCCGTAATGATGAAACAAAATAACTGGACACACTTTAGACCACTTATTAAACTAAGTGTTAAGCTCTTTAAATTTAAAATTGTTCCAAAAATATAAAATGTGTTTTTGGAAAACCACAATTGTTGCAATTTATTTTTTAAATAAATTTGTAATTTTAAAAAGAAATAATGGACGGAATAATACTTAAATGAAAAAAATAATAATTTCAATAAATTAAACATTCAATAATAGGGACATTAAGGATAAAATATTGACTTAATAAAAATTAACTGTACACACATGCATACTTTTTCTTGGCAACACTTACGTAGAATCTGGGCTGAATTTGCATTTTAGACCATAAGTATTGTGAGCTTCAAATTTCATTGTTCGAACTGGCTGATGATGTGGGTGATCACTTCCATAACTTAAATTGAAAAAGTAACAATTTCCCTGTAATAAAAAAGAAAGATTAATTTTTTAATGAACAAAATCACACTGAAATGTGACGGTTGTGTCATCAAAGCTCTTTCAAAAATTGCATTGCACAACAGTTCATAAAAGAAAAATTAAATGAATTGAAATGAACATAAATTTTTAACATGACTTTTAAAAAATAAAGTAATTTTTCATGATAAAATACTTGAAAAAATATATTAGTTTTGTGTGTGCATGAGGGGGGAGGGGAGAGAAGAGACAGAGAGAAATGAAAAAAAAATGATAGAAGAAGAAACATGATTGGTATACACTTGTCAAAAGTTTTTGACTTGAAATTCAAGACAGAAAATTTTCTGTGAAGCTATGTGTGTATGATATAATGTAACATACTCTCAGTGCGAGTGCTATAAAGGTTACAGACTAATGAAATATTTTAAAAAAACATATAAGATTTATAACATGAACTTTAAAACTTACGTTTTATGACAATTTTAAATTTTACTAATGTACAAGGATCACCAATACTGATTTATATGTTTACTGCATTTTAAAGGCAATTATTTATTGAAAATTTTCTAACATGTCAGAATTTTTTGCTGAAAAGTGGTAAAATATTTTAATTCACAAGAAGTATATCTATTTTTTTTAGTATAATTAAAAACCCATTAAGGTTTTTCTAGCAATATTTATGAATGTTTCGGGCTAATACAAATTTGGCAGTTAAATTAGTTTGTTTATTAATAGTTTTGTACAACAGTAATTTAATAGAAATATATCAAGTTCAGAACATAATTAAAGTTTTAAAACATATTTCATGTAAAAATTAAAATAAACATTGTACACAATGTGTCTATTACATAACCATTTTTTAAATAATAGTTTAAAAACTTACTTTATTATCAACAGCTGCCATTGATGCACCTTCTGTATCAATGTGAATACTTTGTATAGATATATGTGGTTCAGCAACCTACGTGAGAAAAAAAGTATTTATAAGTAGATATTATTTGTATAAACTTCAATTAAATACACACATACTTTCTCATATTAGCTCAACCAAATTGTGCTGACCATTTTCAAAGTAGAAGGGGGGAAAAAAACCTTTTTTTTTTCATATATTTAAATATTTACTGTACAATTTAATTTCCATTATTTCTTATGACCAATTACAAACATGATGGCATTATGTATTTATTACAGACGGAACTTTTTTACATGGCACACAACTTAGAGCATCTGGACAATCAGCTGGTGGCAGACAAGAGAAATTATTTCAGAAGGAAATATTTGGTAGTTTTAGGTTGTAGACAAAAACACTGTCTAAGAGACTCATATCATAAATTGTTTCCATGCAATGTTAATACATGTACACAGTAACAAAAAATTCTAACTGTGACTAATTGTGCCATTTTCAGTTAAGCACTTTTTGAATACAGCAATTATTGTTCTGTTGCTCTAAGTACGCAAGCTATATATATGGATAAGCAAAAGTTTATAGTATAAGTAGAGATAATGCGTAAGGAAAGAGAATTGCACAAACTTTACTACACTATAATTTTGTTAAATAAAACTTCTAAAAATCTAAAATTACTTTTGGCAGCTAATAGCAATATTACATTATTATAGTTTGTAAAGCATTTGAAACTTGAAGATCCAATGAATAGATACCACGTCCGTTGATGTGCATCACTTTACGGCAACTCTGAAATAGTGCTTTACTGGCATTCTAGAGAATTTTTAAGGCTATGACAAGTTATAGTAGCAATAAAATTTAAGGCCAGGCACTTTTTTTGCTGTATTTTACTTTTTTTTTTTTTTGTATCTTTTTTTTTCTGCCATGCCATTGGAAATAAAAAGATTTGTCTAGAGTACAACAAAGTAAATATCTAAATATGTTTGAATTTTAAATATGCTTGATGAAAAGTATAATTGTCTTCTGAAGAATTATTTGTTAACAAAATCACTTTAACAAATAATTTTTCAATAATCTAACCCAGCATACATATCTGGATGAAATAGCAATATGACTTAATAACATTTATCATTATTAACACAATTATAAGAATGAGAAAATAAAACATACTTTGAAAAATGGCTTTTTCACTTGTTTCTCATTATTTTCAGCTCTAAGATCCCATAAATAAATTGCTCCACTCTGATCTCCAATGTAAAGTTCACTTTGGTTAGGATGCAAGCACACACAGTTAACAGGAGCATTTGTTCCAAACATTCTTTGGCATTGCAGCGTCCTAGATCTAAATACAAAGAGAATGTCTCTCAAAATTCATTCAATATTTGAGATTTTCCAAGTGGTCTCAGGGAAATTTTCAAGCTTTTCTCTTAGAAAGTCTCTTATTTAAAGAGTTATTATAAAATCTGTGGGTATTATCCTAAGAGAATTAGTCTTTATAATACATACAGATTTGTTCAGGAGCATTCTATAAGCACTTTTGCAACTCTCAACACAGTATATTTAGCTACCCACAAGATTTCATGAAAACTTCAATTTCCTTG
Organism: Cheiracanthium punctorium; assembly: GCA_038373885.1. NCBI lineage: Eukaryota > Metazoa > Arthropoda > Arachnida > Araneae > Cheiracanthiidae > Cheiracanthium > Cheiracanthium punctorium. The sequence goes on from JAWZYV010016657.1 coordinate 448,978, forward strand.
GACCCCCAGCTTATCTACCCTGAAAAATGATTTAGGAGTCACAGGAAAAATAATTTTAATCAGAAACATATCTTTTTGTTTTACAGAAACACATTCAGGGTTGTAAATATATATGAATAAAATAATGTAAAAAAGTTTATCTAGTCAATATATTTCATTTAATTGAGATGTACACTTAAATATATTAACACAGAATCAAGAGAATTTATCTTTTTTTAGAATAAAACAACCGATGGCTAATTTCCTTAAAACAAAAGGAACCATTTTATCAGTAAATTGCTTAGAAAAAATGTGTAGAACCATAGTCAGATTATATTAACATAGGGGGAAAATCATGTTAAAAAAAAGAATATAAAAAATGTCTTTGTGAGAAAAATCTGCCTTTTGGACCAACTCAAAACTTTCTTCAAGTTACATGTGCTTGCATTCATATGACAATTAGAAATAAGTATTATTTTAGTTTTGATTTAGTAATTCCTTGTTATTTATATATTTTAATTTTCACAACAAGCCTATAAAAATAACACCAAAAAGTGCTGGTGTTAAAGTAAAATTAATGAAAAACTTTGTAAAATAACACACATTTAAAAAAAGGTACTTATCAACGTATCACTTTAAATAAGTACCTTTTTATGTATATTATTTTACAAAGTTTTCAATTAATTTTAGTAGTTTAAAAGCCTGTTTCTTTAGTTTTTTAAAACTATAATTTATTTTTTTTCAATGAGCCTGATTAAAAGTAAATGCTAATTTTGCACAACTTTTGCATGATTTCAGTTTTGTTCTGTTACAGTCACCATTCCAAAATATATTGGCATAACTGAGCGGAGCTAGCCGACTCTGAAAAAATTGGATTTCCAGTTGGAGTCCTAATACAGGGTTCCCACTCAATTTCTGAAAAAAAAAATCCCTGACTTTTCCATGACTTTTTTTTGTCAAAATGAAATTCCCTGACCAGTGGGAAACCTGTAATAAATATGAGAGTTATATTTTCAGAGACTTGAGTGGCAAAAAAATTGAGAACTGCTTTGCGCTTTTTGGAAAATTATGTTCAAGAATATAAGTTTAAAACTAAGTCTTCAAATTCTTTGATTCATTTGAGATGAGTTGTATTTTTCTACATGGAAATCATTACGTGCACTGCAATTAATTGTAAAATTTGTTTAATCAAATACTACATATTTATGTTTATGCAAGGTATACAAATAAGGGGTCACATTGTGCGACAAAACAATTAGTGCATACTATGACTAAACATTACATTTGTTTCCGCAATTTTAAAAGATAAGAAAAGTTTAGTGCCACCAAATTTTTGTCAATGCCACTAAATATTTTGGATCCTATTTTCACTCCTGATTTACATTTTCTCCAGGAATTATTACATGCTATTCAACTTGAATAGATTGTTTAATTTTTTTAGCAATGGAGGTTAACAACATCAAACTAAAAAGTTTTAAAAAAAAAAGCAAAAAACAACTTACTTTTAAAACTCCAACAGTTAGCAAGTAATATATTCAACAGTTCACACACAAAACAGTCACTGAAACAGCTCATTTAAATATTTACGCAGGGCTTTACCTTAGGTCCCATATCTTCGCCGCATTATCTTCAGAGCCAGTGAACATCCAGCGTCCTTCCTCTTGAAAGCCGACAGCCGTAAAATTCTTTTGCACTCCTTCATAATTTACTACTGGATTAGCATTATTAGAATGAATGTCATACATTCGAATGTGCTGAAATCCTACAGAAGAGATAAATTAGTATGTCACAAGAGAAAGTTATACAATAAAGCCACGATTATCTGTAGAATTGGGTGACAAGGGCACTGCAGATAACAAAAAGCGCGGATAACTTGGAAATGTCTAAATCGCTAAAATGAACAGTTAACAAAGTACAATAGTTTACTGCTAACAAAAAGGTGTTCAGTTATGCCTTTCTAAAAAAATCATATGCATAACTCCAATTTTGATTCTGTTTTTGAGCTGCATAGGTAGAAAAAGTATCAAATATTCAGATGACATAATCTGAAGTGTATCCAAAATTAATAACATTTAATATTTCAATAAAATGCAAAATTTGTCCACTAGATGGCTGCTCTTCACAAAATTTATTTTATCGAACTATATAATATATGTTTGATACATTTGAGAATGTGTTATCTGAGTCTTGGATATTTTTTCGAAGGTTAGTGATTTTCAGCCTTCGCACTGTAGGGCTTATTTTATTTTTCCTGCTGTTGGCTTGGACTTTTTTTTTAGGTTTGGAATTTCAAAAATATTTGCAGAGGCACTCGCAGATCATCTGCTCATGAATAGTCGGGGCGTTACTGTACTCAAATTTAAACTACTGATAAAAGTCAAGCATGAATAATATAATAAAAGTATTATTATGCATTAAAAGAGTTTTAAAATTTTAATGAAGAACATTTTTTATAAATTTAATATGCATGGCTTTAAGAATAATTTAATTTAATTTGTCATGTATACATTACCACGCACTGAGCTTATACATAGACAAAGCATATTATGCAACATAGACTGGATGATTATGTTTTAAAACAACAATATTAACATACATTAAGTATTATCTCACATGCATGTGATATACTATTGGATGAAATTGTATGATATGCAATAGTTTTAATGATCTGTTATTTCCTCTAAATGAGTAATTTTAAGAAAAACATGTTAAGCATCAATAAATTATAGCATAAACAATTGTAAAATTAAAGTGCACTGTACTTTGTTTTAAGTTTCCTTTCCCAATTCATTATTACTTTGAAATAGATAATTCAAAAAAAAATACCAGTAATAGGGAAAAAAGAGCTTATAGGTATGCTATATTTGTAACTTCAGTCAAATGCAAAGTAAATTCTCAAGCATCAGATTACTTATCTGATCTATCCATGTACTAAATATTATTAACTTATAACAGATAATGCACATTCATAGTTGCATGCCAAAATATACAACAAAACAATGTGAGATTTTTTATCAGGGTGTCTACCAAATTTCTGAAAGTCAATTTCCGGACTTTTTCCTGACTTTTGGGAGGTCCCGGGAAAAAAATTCCTGACCAGTGCATTTTACTTTGGGAAATTGCACAATGACCCCTCCTTTGTCTTTATATTTGCATATTTGAAAAACTTCTTGAAATCAATTTTAACTGAAGTATACAGGATTAAGCTTTCATCAATTGAGAAACAGAAGTAGTCGCACTTTCTGATAGAATTAACTAACTGTTCTAGGAAATAGGGTCCTAAGCCGTAAGTTACCAAGTAAGCTAATTTGTCTTTTACCCTCCCGTCACGATTGATGAGCCCCCATTTTTCCCTCCTTATACAAACACATCATTAGATGCTTTCGCGGTTCGAAAAATGTGTTACAGTTGCTTTTGGTTTCCAGTCTGACAATTAGAGAGAAAGCGTAAAAAAAAAAAAAAAAGGACACGAAACAGAAAAAAAAGATTCTTTTATTGAATTTTCCGGACCCATTATCCAATTTCCCGGTTTTTTCCAGACTTTCCGGACCCATTTTCCAATTTCCCGGCTTTTTCCAGACTTTCCGGAGCGGTAGACACCCTGTTTATTCAAACATGAAAAATGTGCTTGAATTAAAAGATTGTTTGGACCTGATTTTTGATACTAGATTTTAATTCTTACAATTTTGTATGCCAATACTCCAGACATGATTGACTCAAAAGCAATGAACTTCTGATTCAGAAATGGGAATTCTTTAAGAAATTGCGAAAGATATTTTGCAGTCAGTCAGGAGCTATTATATGGGGAAGTGGTTAAACTACTCAACACAAGAGAGAAAGTGTTGAAAAAAAAGAAGAAGAAAAAAAAAAGGTGCACATACTGTGTTTTGCATCTATTTAATAAAAATTTATAAGAATATACTATAGTAAAATATAAATAAATAATTTTATGCACATCAGAAAATCATTCAGACAAATCTCTAACCAATAAATGGCAAAAAGCAAAATCAGTCAGGTGATAGCAAGTAGATTAAATATTAAGTTGAATTTTTAAAATATCTGATTAAATTTGGTCAAGTACTTTTCAACATGAATCTGCATCTTCAGAAAAAGCACCATAATCATAATATTTTATCTAGTAATTCATAAATATGCATTTAACTGCACAGCCAGTAAATCATATTAATAAAAATATTTGAAAATTATTAAATTGTGAGAAATAAATACCTGCAGCAGCAAGCAGTTGACGATTAGGTGTTATTTCCATACTATTGACTTGCTATCATTTTAACTTAAGGAAATAAACAATTCAAACAGAATAACCATGAAAATAAAACTAAATGAAAGAAAAATTCATGTCCAATGCATCAATTATACACTATCCAACAAAAAAATACTTTATATGCACATACATATAATATATTAATGTGCAACAACTTTTTAAAGCAATTACGTATAATAATTTCAATAAAGTGTTTTATTCAACTAAGGTCAATTGGGGTAATTAGGAACAGATTTTCTTACATACATAATTAAATAATTTACAAACTTGCCCATAAGGGTTTTTGTAGAGCCTTAATAGTGCTATCTCTACACCATAACGTTTTAGTTCTGAAATGACTTTTTTTTTTTTTTTTTTTAATTCAGCTTTCAGTAGCAGGAATTGCATGTAATAATGCAAGAAAATGTGTTTATACTTTTTTTTTTTTTTTTTTTAACCCAACCCAATCCTAAGAATTTTGATGTTCTCAATTATCCATTCATTTTTTTAACAAAATGGGGTAATTGAGAACGCATGTTTTGGAATAATGTAATATGTTTTGTTTCACTATAAAAAATAAATATCCATTAGTTCTGGCAAACTTAACACTGTTTGTATCATTCCTTTAGACCTAAAAATAAAAAATGTTTTGCCTAGCTACCTTTAAGTGTATCTAAAAAAAAATTGCAGGCTCAATAAGCCTTATCAGTTTTTTAGTTGATATGAAGTATTTGTTTCTTCAGGAGTAGGTTTGTATTGTTTCATTCTTCAGTGTATTTAATATTATGTGTCAGATTTTCTTTAGTAACAAAATATTTATCCTATATAAGCCTAATTTCATTGAAAATTTGTATCCATACTGTATTACTTTAGTATTGCTTTGAAAAGTACATTTTTGGGAACTTTTCCTATGCCAAATTACACAATAAAGTGTTATTTTCTTTTAAAAGGTTCAAAGTTGGTTTTCTGTTAATTTGTTTAGTTTCTATGTATTTGCATGTTTAGCAATACTGGCGTTTATTTTTTTCCCAAAAAAGTAGTTATTTTAGGAAGCTCCAATAAAAAACAAAATGTAGCCGAAAAAGGTCTCTCTTTTTCCAACTACCCCCCATTGTATATTCTCAAGTCAAACCCTAGTCTGTTGAAAGAAATGTAATCTATTACTCCACAGGCATTCCCAATTACCCCATATACAGAGTTATTGAGAATTTTTAAGGAGGTTTAAAATCCTTTTCTTTCCCTGAACCTGTAACAGCAAGGGGTATTAATTTTTTTTTATGTCATATATATATATATATAATTGACATATAATACAATATTTTTTTCCCAAATAATTTTACTTTCTAGTAGAAAATGCCAATTAAAAGTGAAAATGAAAAATCATCCATTCTCAATTATCCTGACTGACCCTGTCATCTGAAGCACATTTGTAAAGTACTGCAAATGCTATGAATGATAATCGTTTTCCATGTTGTTATAAAACCCAGTAACATACAAATATTCAGAGTCTATTGAATAAAATATTAATTTGTCATTACACTTTTTAAATAATTACAAAATGTGAACAAATATTTCATTTATGGTCATTTGAAACCCTATAAATGCATTCCCTACTGATGCTAATGATTTTAATTTTATCATTTTTTAAACTTTTAAATAATTCTTTTTTTAACAGAAAATGTACATTACATACTTTGCAAAAATTTCTCTCTCTTTCTAACCCACTCATATGATTTTCAAATCTAGTATTCTTCTACATTAATAAATCGAAGTTTTATAAGCAAATACTTAAAAGACATAATGATTTATTTATTTTACTGATAATAAGTTGGATTTTGATTCATGGTTTTAAAATACACACAGCTGATGAAAATAGCATATAAACTGTTTGTATCAGAGTTCTTTAGTGTGCCCTGTAAGAGATACCAATTAGACTTGTCATTTTAATTGAAGAAGATGCTGTTATCTTCTCAACACGAGAATATAAAAGGATTTACTAACTTAATTGTGTGTTTAAAATTTAAATTAAATAATTAGAACCTACATGCTATTATTTATTGGAATCTTTTATTATGCTTGAAGGAAATAACTACTAAATATATTACATTTTCAATAGGGAATAGGCTATAGTACACTTTAATGAAATATATAAACTAGGGATGCAACAGATATCCGGCAAACAAACTGCATCCGGCCAATAAGCCGGGTATTACAAATATCCAGCAGTACATTCGGCCTAAAATTACTTACTGAGAAATAGCATAAATAAACATAATAAATGAGTGAATTCTAAAAACTACAGTAAAAAAAAAAATATTTGTGAAAATATTTTGTTTTTAAAACTTTTTAGAATGTCTTTTTATCATGTATAGAAAATGGGAAAAAAACTTCTATCTTTTTTTAAGGAGTAAATTATTGTGCAAAAACAGCATTTTTCAATCTTCAATTTGGTTACCCCCCAACCCCCATAAATTGACCCAGCTTACGAGAATAGTGTACTTGCTGTAGTACTACTAGCTGGTGAGAAAATATCACTTATTACTTGTCAAAGTTACATTAATTTTCTAGTAGTTGAATGGAAATGTTTTTCTTTCGAGAACTGATTGTTTATGATATCTAACTTTTGAAGGAGAACATCAATGACATTTTTATTTGTATCAGCTTTAATTGCAGTAAAACTGGTGTATTTCATGGAAACAATCCCCCAAAAAGATTTCTGTTTTTTTTTAATTAAATGATTTGAAACTAATGAGAAAATTTAAAGAAAAAAGTAATAGCTGAATGATCTAAGAAAAGTAGTGAAAATAAAACAGAAAAAGAAGAAAGCATACTGCTGCCAGATAACCGGTTAAAAGTTTGGCTGGATATTCGGTATCCAGCCAAATTGATATCCGTTGCATCACTAATATAAACTTTACAGTAATTTAAACCATGGTCATAAACACTTCAACAGTAGAGAATAAGCTCAAAATGAAAAGTTTCAAAGAAATTAACTTTTATATATGTTTCCATAATTTCTAATACCAAGAAACAAAATATTTAAAGGTAATACATAAGGATACAGAGCTAGGATGCTGCACAGAAAACTGCCTCACACCACTGTGGGCCAACCAGAAATGGATAGTGTGATCATATCCTCCAGTTGCTAAAATCATTTTATTCTGAGGATCATCAGTACTCATTTTTGTGGTCTTCTCTTCTGGAAAATGAAATACCCATGCATAAATATAAAGCAAAAGTAATTAATGCTACCCAACATAAATATTTGTTAAAGTTACTTCCTAAGGTTTTAGGCTTAAAAGTTTTTAGGAAAAGGTTACAAAGCTAAAGAAGACTTAAATTAAAACACATACTAGTTCATTGTGGGAAAACTTTAAAAAGGGATAATTCCATATGATCATATAATCATAAACATTAATTAAAATATTTTGTTAAATATTAATCAGTTGAAAGTTAATTTATAATATTTGTATAACTTCTAATTTTTTTATTTGTTCCTAGCAGAAGCTTTGCATTTAAGCTTTCCAAGTTTGTGGGGTAAAAAACTATTATAAAAGGGGCGGTACATGCATATTATCTGGGCAGTCCGCCAACACGAGCGATTTTTTGTCAAGATAAATGCCAGGCACATGAAATTACTGATGGTTCTGAATACGATTGGTAACAGTTTGCAAGCACATTTTACAATAATAATATAATAATAATTTGGCAGGAATGATACGTAAGTAATAGATACAGATAATACGTAACAGATAATACGTAAGTACCAGAGGAGGCCTTTTATTAATTTTGCAATAGTTAAAATGTTAAAGATAGAGGTTTCTAGATAAAAACAACAGTCCAAAATTTAATTACTGAATAATTAACAATTTAAAAGGCATATTTTTATAGTTTTCACTAAGAAAAACTACCACTTTACTAAACCGCCATAGCGGTTTTAGTAAAGTGGTAGTTTTTCTTAGTGAAAACGATAAAAATATGCCTTTTAAATTGTTAATTACTCAGCAATTAAATTTTGGACTGTTTTTATCTAGAAATAGTATGTACAGAATTCTTTAAAAGTTCAAAAGAGTTATAGGCCGTTTTTCTATAGACTTATTGAATCGTTTTCATTACGGAAGGGAAGAGCTAATAGTCATTTCGAATTTCCCAGTAATTTTGGTGAGCCGGGAGGCGTTATGAAGCTGCAATGTGTAATTCTATCGAATTAAATCATACTAATTATATTCTGATTTTTCTGCTGGGCGGTCAGCAAAGCCTGTCGGGTGATGCACAGGTCCAGAAAGACATGGAGAGAACTCTGTAAATTTATCTTGGTATCAGTTATGATTTAAAATACCTTTTACTGGGTTAAAGTGTATACAACTTCGGAGCTTTGAGTGAAGCTAAGGATCAGCTTTTAAATTTTTATAGCTCCACAATTTTTATAGCGATTGAAAATTTTCAGGGTAAGAAGTCAACAAATTTTGTTTATATTCTGTCTGATTGAATGTATGTTTAGTTTATAATCATAAATTTTCTTATGAAGAGTTACAGTAACTGGTTATGCAATAACTTTTAACAGTCTTATGAACGATCAAAAGAATAAATCACACAAGGAAACGATAACAAATGTCAACATCCGATGGTAAACAAAAACATGACATTTCCAACCAAGCATTGCCAAATTCTATTCACTCAATAAATTTTAAACAATAACATTATAGAAATTAAAAATAAACGTAAAACAAATTTAATGCTAAAGCAAAAATATATTTTCACAAAAAATGTTTAAAATTCCCTGAAACAAAAGTCAAATTTAGAAACCATCATTATATATTTCCTGAAGTCAATCATTTTGACATCATAATCGATGGTATGTTTGCTTTTGCACGCTATACTTTCTAAGTTTCGAGAAGTTAACTGCAAAGATTAACTGGAAATATTCCAGATGTAAACAAAGTATGGTTTCAGATCTCCGTCGCCTTCTACTGAAATATTTTTTGTTCATTAAAAATTAATTTTTTATTATTCACCCCTTTTGTATACTGTATCATTAAAATGTCTTCCAAATTCAGTGGAGCTCTACAACTCACTGATTTAAATGATTTCATTACTCCGTCACAGGTTGGTTCGTCTGTCATATTTCCTTGGAAAAAAAAAAATAGTCCTGTTGTTTCTCGTATAAAAAAAGAAAGATTTCAGTTTATAGTTAATTTATTTATCTATTTTTCTCAACATAGGAATGCATCAAACCTGTGAAGCTCTCGAAAGCAGATGGGAAAGGTGGTTCTGTTTTTATAGCAGACGATGGAAGTTATTTCGAAAATAAAGAAGTAATAAAATGTTTTAGTAATCACATTATTCCATTAATTTCATAAAGTCATATGGGTGCATTTCATTGCTTGTGCATTATATTCCAAATTCTAATCTCTCTGGCGTCTGTATAAGGTTTTGTGGTTTTACCAAGCATTCATTATTTGTTTACTCATATTCTTTTTGGTACTATTTTTACTAAATTATTTCTTTCGCCAAGTAGCATCAATTATTTTATAGATGTTATTCATTATCACAAGTCAATATTTAATAGCAGTTATAGTTTTTGCTATCCAACTTTTGAATATAGTCAGATAATGTAGACGTACACGCGCACGCCGGGCGCGGATACATTCAAAGGTCTTGCAGATAGTTTTCCGGTAATTCGAAGTTTTTTTTTAAATGGATAGTTGCGTAAAAGAAATATCTTTTTTAAGTCACTATAGCCCAAGCAAGTTGCACAGATGGGTGCGCATATGCATATGCACATGTTCATATACGCACTATGTATTTAATTATCACGAACTATTATGAGTTTGCAGATAGTTTTGGATTATGTGCGCAGATAGTTTTCTCTTTTATCTGACTATGCTTTTGAATATCGTACCTGTTCTGTCGAATGTTAGTGATATGGTGAAACGTTCCACACTGTCATGTCCAATATGTTTAAATTTATACATAATTTACTACCTATATCCCAGGGCAGAAATGTTCTTTTCTCTGTTATGCTGAATGCTATTTGTAAATTAATCTTACGACTATCATATTTCAACTGCTTTTGATATAGAAGAAGTAAGAGTATTTTTCATTCCATACTATACCAATAGGTACTAAAAGAACATGATAGTTTTATAGTAGAAAAATACTGATGGTACTAAAAGTTTGATATTTGTAGGTTCTAGTGACCACTGAGCTTGCTTAACAACATTAGATTACACCACCTTGATGATCTCAGCTTTGCTTTAGCATTGCATTTGTCTGTAGGGATGCAAATGTTTTGACAAGATATCACCACCATCATCTTGGTGATACATTTCAATTGCTTGACAGTGAAATTTCAGGGAACAGCTTTAGTATCGTCCACCTGCCATTTTTGGTTTATTTGTTTTTCACCAAACCGGTGCCAAGTACCATGTTTTATAGAAGGTTTACCTTTCAGACTCTTGACGAAACTCCCGAGTTTCAGAATAGCAGCAATCTTTTTTCTAGACACCAAAACATATTACTTTTATCCACAGTTACTACAATATTATTATCCAAGAGCACATATACGTATATCCATGTCATTTGCCATAGCTTCTTTTTTTATATTTTATCTATTAAAAATTATCACTTTTTTCCTCCTTCAGAAATCTTTTTATAACAACAATACGAACAAAAAATGTCAGTAATCCCTTGTCAACAAATAACTCCCTAAACCTTATAATTAAAATTCTCCCAACTGATATCCCTTTTTACCTCCAAAAAGTCATTGCACAAATAAATTTTCCTATTGTAAAAGGCATATTCAAAACACTTTACCACTTAAATTCTCAGTACAACTCCGGGCTTGAAAACAGTGGCCATCTTGTTTCTAATCAAAACTGCGTTGACAATAATATATTTAAACATAATTTCTTGTATACTAATGCATGAAATATCTATTCGCAATTCCTCAATTTCCCCAAAACTTGAAAATTCAAACTTAAAATGCCTAAATCAAAAAAGGTTATCTTTTAACTTCTCGATGCAAGTCTCGATTACAAAATGGTGGCCATCTTGTTTCTAAACACAACATTGTTGACATTAACAACATATTTAAAAGTAATTCCATGTGAACTCATACATAAAATATCTATTTGTAACTCTTGGCTTTCCCAAACTTTTTCACTGATTTGAAAAATCAAAACTCCTACTCTTTATATTCCTTTAAAATCCACTTGCTTTACTATCACAACACTAACTCATTTTCAATGAACCATAGTAAAGCATATGTTTTACATGGCTCACCCGCACTCAAGATGCTACTTCCCCCAATTTTGAAATCATGAATGATTTAATTGTAATACCCCAGACTTCTGCAAAAAATGGCACTGTAATCAATGCTCACTGATTGGCCAATTATATCTCTCTTAGTTGGACCTGGTGGTATAAACATGAATTCATAAAACAGTTTGGGTTTCCACATTTGACAATTTATCACCAGGCTTGGTGACGTCTTATGGAGAGAAATTTTTGTGGTGATACTAAAGGCTAGCTAATTTGAGTAGCTGCTATGCTATAACCCACAAGTACCAATCTTTTATAGGATTCTAAAACTTTCTTATTCTTTTGGTTTTAGTAAATATTGAGGAGGGAGGAGGTATTATTTTCAATAATTTACACTGTATATAAAGAATACAAATCTTATATGTTGCTTTGAATTAAAAAGATTAAACACTGGATGAAACAAATGTCATTTTGTGTTAAAACTTTTTTTCTGCATATTTAACGTAATTTGGAAAGAAAAGTGTAGTAATAATAACACAAAAAGATAATCAATTTATTGCATTGAATTTGATAAAGCATATGAATTTGATAAAGCATATTAAATTATAATAAGCATGATATAAAGAAAAAGTGCAAAGTGGAAGGACTTAACAAAAATTTTGAATTGTGAGTGGGTGTAGTCTATCTGTTAAAAGCTTCAATTTACTATTTCAATACAAAATTGACTGTCAGAAAAAATTACTGTCTATTTTTGTTTATTTTAGGATGGCACTACTGAAAAGTTGGAAAAAGCAAAAATTACTTTGAGTGATTGCTTAGCTTGCAGTGGCTGTATAACTTCAGCAGAAAGTGTTTTGATATCAGAACAAAGTAATGAAGAGTTTAATAAAGTTTTGAGAGAAAATAAAGAGTATATTAAGGTAAAGTAAAAGTTTCGTGTACTATATTATTTTGCTGATTTTGCAACATTTTGTATTTACCTAATTTTGACTTTTTTTTTTTTTTTTTTTTTTTTAAGGCAAATGATGTTGAAAATATTAAAATTGTTGTAGTATCCATATGCCCTCAATCTAGAGCTTCATTAGCTGCAAAATTTAAATTAAATATTGAGGATGCTGCCAAAAGATTGACAGGATTCTTTCATAGTCTTGGTAATTATATGTTTCAATTTCCATTTTCATCTATGATCTATACTTATAGTAAAATATTACTTGTACTTTTTTAATATTATTATTTGCATGTATTACCTTGTTAAATTTACCTAACTGATAAAAATACTAAATCATTTTATCTGTTGCATTTTATTTTGGCTAAAGAAAGTTGAACTGGAGTAAATACTTTCTTTAGTAGGGTAGCACAAGTTTCTTAAATTTATGGGCTCCAGGAATTCCAGTTATGAGCTAAATTTTTCTAAGTCATCAGAAGATTCAGCATAGAACCGCCACAAATGTTATTCTTTTATTTTTAGACTAACAGTAGAAAATAAAGAAAACATTATGGTTTACAGAACGACATAAAAGTGGGCTGTCCTCTCAAGTATGCCTATGATCTTAACCCTTTCACGCGTGGTGTCCTCGCCGTGAGGACACCAAACTCTGACGTTTTGACTGTTGCCAGTCACGAAGAATAGATTTGATTTCTATAAAAATAGTTGCGAGGACATAGCTCCACGAGAATCCTTTACTTTTGAGCACGTCATTTCCCGTAAAAAAAAATGTCACGATTATTTTTAACAGCAGTGACATCTGCTGAAAAATGGAAGAATGCGAGAACAGCTGGACAGATTGCCCAATGCTGAAAAAAGGGCAGCTGTTGCCATCGCTCGACTTAACTACCAGCAAGATGGCGGACGATCAAAACGTTCATCGCGTGCCACAGATCTAGAGACCCTTTTTTGACGAAGGCTGTCTGTGCGCGAGCACAGCCAGCTGTCCCGTCCCCATGTCCAGCAGCCCCCCGTATGGAAGTTAGCTGCCATAAGATCTTTCAAAGAATCTGTGACAGCCCATTGGATGGCGGGAACATCTTCAAAACAGAGTGACCTTTCAGACTTGTCTTGAGCTTTGCAAACACTAGTGCGGTGCCATGCGTATTGTGGCCATGTGGTGACTAGTCTCATTACTTTACAGACAAACCCTGTATATTACTGTATTTCAAATTTTGTGGTTGTGTTCATTTAGAACAGTGTTGAGAAAAATTAATGATGATGAACAATTTAAAAAAATTTTAAAGTCTAAAAAAATTTTTAGTCAGTAATTTAGAGTAACATAGCATTAGTCATGACTAAAAATTTGCATTCATTAGTTATGATTAATTTTTCCTCAACACTGATTAATAATACATGAATCTGCATAACTACTGTGTTTGCACGACAAGTAATCAGTTTGTCACTTGATTAATTCATCAGCAAAGTCATTCAGTTATGAATTATTTTAACTGTCACTGGGATGTGGTTCTTAATTGATATTTTAAATTTTACTTTCTATTTAAACCAGGTCGCTTCTGCCAACCTCACCATTCAGAGTTTTCCATTGTTTTCTCTGAAACTTATTGTAAATACAGGCTAGGATACTTTAGAAAGACCTCTGATGGAGGGCACCCCACCCATCATCCTAGATCCCATGTGTAGATAATTGCCCGTAATCCAACAACAACAACAAAAGTTACTTTAAAACATTAACATAAGAATATCTATAATTTTGTTTAGTCAAAAAATGTTATTTTATTGATCATTCCTTTGCTATATGAATTTTATAGAGCAATAAGTAGATTGCTTATTCATGAAGTTCTGCTTACACTGGTAATTTATTTACTTAATTTTATATCCAAAGAAAAGTGTTTGAAAAAGTCTTAATTATTCTACGTTTGAAAATAATTTGTGATTTTAAAAAAAGAGGAGGGGGTATCTCTGAAATGTTATTATTGACTATATTGCATTATGCATTATAATGTATATATATATTTATCACTTTTAGGTGTAAACTATGTTCTTGATACTACATTATCAAGAGAGTTAGCTTTGATTGAAAGTCAAAAAGAATTTGTTCATCGTTACCTGTCTAAAGATACTCATCCTCAAATGCTCCCAGTTCTTTCCTCTTCCTGTCCAGGTAATATTTGCTTGGAAAAAATTATTTTGACATCTTTAGTTGTGTATGTAGTATTCGATTATCATTGTTCAAAATACTTGATGAGTGCTTTTAATATTGTATTTCATGTAATTTTAAGGTTGGATCTGTTATGCTGAAAAAACTCATGGAGATTATATTTTACCTTATATAAGTACAGTAAAATCACCACAACAGATTATGGGTTCGCTTGTGAAAGACTATTTAGCTAAAAAATTGCAGAAAAAGCCAAGCCAAGTAATGTTGATTTGATATTATTGAACTTTACAAAAAATTATTATTTTATTTTCAATTTCAATGATTTTTGTAATCATAACCACAAAATTATCATTGTGATTACAGAATAATGTTAAGCAAGCTTAATTCAAGAATCTTGATTTGTTTTATATTAAATTTTTGATAGAGATTTTCAAAAGCTAAGGAGTGCCAAAATTTTTCAGGATGGATTAAAAGACTATATACATTCCTAATTATAGTTATCGTAATTTGTAGATTTATACATACTATATTTGTATATATATATATCATATAAAAACCTTAGTTAGCCTCTTTTAAACTTAATTGATAGGCATCTTGTTAAGATATTCATTTTCAGCACGTGCTGCCACAGCCTGTCAATCTCTTTGTGCTTGCCAGTGAACTCTGCCTTTGTCCACATTATTAGTAAATTAGGGTTTAGCTATTAAATTCTGGTCAAATTGGTGATTAGAGGGTGGTGTTTTCCCCTAACAGGATGTCGTGGAACTACTCATTGAAAAATTCCTGAACGGGGTGCTGTGCTCTTCTTCTCGCACTTTAACATATTCATGTAATCCGGATGTATGAAATCTCCTCTTATATATAATGTAGATATTTTGCTACTGTAAATAAAAATACTCATCGTATTTAGATTAGTTAAATGCTCATCCACCACTCGGACACGCGACATATATACACAACTTTAATATTAACCTTTTAATTTTTCTTTGAATAACTGATTATGAAAAAATAAAATACAGTACCCCAATCATTATTTGATAGCAATACTTTTTAGTATAAAATTTCTGCATATTATCTTATTAATATCTGAATCTACTTTTTATCCCTCTATTCTTAAAAAAAGTAACTCTACTGCTGCTGTCAAAAGCTTGTTATGCTATCTCCTTTGAAACCGTGGGTTGTTGAGTTTCGACTATGGTGCCCACAGATCCAAAAAATTCTGGGGAAGTTGATCCACTGACTTAAATTTCAAAATTTGAATTATTTTAGAAGATATTAGTGAAAAACTGAAAAAATGAGCATCATAGTTGCCAGGTTTGGCAACTTTAACCAGCACAAAATCATTCAAGCTTTTGCTAGATAGCAAAAAAATTATTCCAACTACATAGAATTGCGTGAAATTCCTAAACATGAAGTAGAATTATGCCAATTTTACACCAAATTAAAAAGTACAATAAATAAATAAGTCAAAGGGTGTTACACAAAGTTCACAATTTTCAAATAGCAAGGCATCTCTAAGGTAACAAGAATTTAAAATTGCAGATTATTTGTTTTTACAATTCTAAATGTAACTGATTTAAAAAGTGGCGTTTTGACATTAGGTATGATCTTGTTAAAGAATCTCTCCAAGCAACACCCAGTCTAATCTCAATTGACAATCTAAAGAACCCAGTTTCTTGAGAGTGAAAAATAATTCAAATGCAGATTTAGTAATGCTGGTTAGGTTCAGTTTGGATATTTGCCACCCATTACTGAGTAGAAATATTTGGCGACGTCAACTATGCCATTAAAGCAGTTTTAGTACAGCTTGTATGTTTGCCACCATGACCAAGTGAAAATGTTTTGTGGTGCTAAGCATGCCAATTTGCAAAGGATTAAAACATACGAATATATGAAGAATTGTTTTTATGGTAACCTTATATGGGAAATGATTATGGATTATATGCTTGGGTAAATCCCCAAATGAGGAAAAGTCACCCTTGGTGGAAAGATATCCTAGCTGTTCCATAGATTTTAGCAAATAAAACATATGAAGCATAGGTTCTTTTTTTTTACAAATATAATGAGAAATTATGATTAACTATAGAAATGTGCAAGTCACCAAATTATGAAAAAACACTGTGGTAGCAAAGGGGAAGTTGTTTCACAGATTTTACATATTTAAATCTATTTTGAAGTTTAAATTTTTATGTTCTAAGGAAAGAAATGCATTAGTTAGCTGCAGCTCTCAATGCTTGATGTGATTTCTAATTTTTACATCAGAATGGCACTTAAAAAACTGGGTCCAACTTTGGTATTTGCTTCCAGTTATGCTGGAGCTGAAATATTTGGTGGCGGTAAAGCAGTTTTGATAGAACTTGGATATATGCCACCATTGTGAGATAAAATATTTCCTGGTGCTAAGTATGCCATTCTGCAAAGGATTATGCATAAAAATATATGGAGAACTGATTAAATGGCAACCTTATATGGAGAACTGATTTAATAGCAACCTTACATGGAAAATAATTATTTATTATGCCTATGTGTATAACGCAAAGCAAAAGTAATCATTGCTGGAAAGGCTTCCTTGCTTTCCCATAGTTTTTAGCAAAGAAACATTTAAATATTATTTATTTGTTACGCATACGTAAGTAACCAAATTATGAAAAACCGGCATGAATGCCAAACACACAAGGTGTTCTATAAGTTTTCCATATTTAAAAATATTGTGAAGTTTAAATTTTTATGTTCAAAGGAACATGCAACAATCAAGCAATGTGTAGCTTGGTAATATTTAGTTCAACCAAATTTTCGGGTTTTACTGTGAAGATTAAGCCTTTTTATGAGTAAGCCTTATTAGCCGAATGCCCCATAAAAGCAAGCATAGCAAATCTAGGGTCCTTGGCCCCTAGTATATACATAAAAAAATTATGCAGTATTATTATTAATTGTCAGTACTACAGATGCATATGATTGCAAAAACAGATATTGGTTTAGCAGATAAACTAAACTTTTGTCTTCAAATCAAGTCTTATAATATTTTACATTTTTTGATATAATTGTTTACTTAATTTTTTAGAAGCATGGTTATGTTAAATTCCAAAAATTAATTATCTTTTCTAATTTTGATGATTTATTCATTAATTTTTTTTTCTTCCTCAAATATATTTATTAATCTGCAGAAGTACTGCACTTATAAAACTGTATTTTATGTAATTACTAAAATACAAAAACTTGTCTTGTCATGGCAGGGTTGGTATTTTGTCCACTTTTTTGTAAAAAGTCCGGGACGCTGGACGAAATTGAACAAAATTGGATGAAATGGACAAAATAAAAATCATTGGATTAAGAGTATTGTTATAACGCATGTTTTGTTATCATGCAAACAAAACTGTGTTCCTACATTTTAACAAAAATATTAATATAACATTTTAATAAAACTAAGATATTTTTTTAATTATTCATTAAAAGTCATTGCATATGAATCATAGATAGATAATCCATAAGCAAATTTCAGAAAAAAAAAAAGGCAAAATGTAATGAGTAAGCAGATTTCCGATATATATAGTTGAAAAAATGATACAATAAGAAAATTTTCTGAAGAGTTAACTGAAAATGCTAAAATTGTTAGAACGTGCTATAGTGCTCTAATAGCTCTCTATGCTAGTAGAGTGCTGTAGTAGCATTAGTGCAAAAACACAGAATATAAAACCATTTAGAAAAATGTCCCAAAAGACGAAAATGTGAACAAGATTCTGATGAAGTATATCATATGTATCCAGTTTAACATGCTCCAGCCCTACTCCATCCTCATCGTATTCTCTCAGAATGTACAACAAAACAGCCTTCAATAGCATCATTTATAGTAAAAAATATCAAAACAGAAAAATCAGAATTGTCATTGTCAAGAATCAGTTAATATCTTTACAAGTGTTTTCATAAACTATAAGTGTGTGTGTATGTAGAGGGAGAGAAACAACAGTCTCTGTTTTTTGCTTGCAAATTAAAACTGAGCAAAAGTGGACAAAATGACATTTTGTCCAGGATTTTTCCATCCCAGACAAAATAGGACAACCCTGTATCATGGGCATTTGTAGCTAATCTGATAATATAATGATGTGCTAATTTAAAATAAATACTTTGATACTTTAATTTATATACATATATAGTATATAAAACATCACAGCTGGTTGAGCAGGGCATTGGAAGAACCCATTCAACATCGTTGGAGTGTTTGTCCTAAGTCTAGCCCTGGGTGGGGCAGTACTTTGCCCATGATGCATTCCTTGGGCTGCACAGCTGGAACACGAAGCAGCAGATTTCTTGTTTACACCATACTTTTATTTTAACAACTTGAGTACATTTTTTGGTGACAGTTGTGGCCATGCAAAAGAGAGAGCTCTCCAGGCTGTGTCAGCCTTTTTATTAACTTTTTGAGGTCTTGTCACATGACCTTGCAACTTGCAATGATTGGACAAACCCATATCTAGGCTGCAGGAAGTTTTTGTTCAAAGGAGTCAGTCAGATCAAATAGCAGGGACTGACCACAAATTTAGAAACTGCTAGGGGCTATGTAGTAGTTGCAATTTTCGAAAGCAAATTTCCTTTGTTCTTTAACTATGCAATTTAAAAACATTTTAGAAGTTTGGGATTTCAACAGGTTTTTGATTTATTATGTTATATATATATATACAGTCGGACCTCTATTTAACAAAGTTGTTAAATCCTGGAAAAAGTTTGATATATGGAAAATTCGTTAAATAGAGATTTACCTTTTAAATGCTTTAAACTGCACACAGCTGATTTTAAATTTATAAACACTACATATCATTGAAAAAAGTAGTTATTAACACTTTTTAAAAATGAATAATAAAAAAGGTCCAAAATTACACTGCAATTTTGGTTTTAAGTTAATCATTTTACAATAAAAGTAATGAATTTTAATGTAATTATCGTATTCATTATAATAAGGAAATTAAGAATGCATTACCATCATTGTTGGACATAGTTAAATTTAAGCACTCGTGATGCTTAATTGCTGGAAAAGTCTGCTAATTTTGTTTGTTTTTTAACAATGATTTTACTACTCTCAGTGACTTAAGACACCTGGTGAAACCAGCTCAAGGTCACTGACAAAAATGAAATGTAGTAAAGGAACAAAAAGTTTGTAATGTTCAGAAATATTTAGAGAAACAGCCCCCCCCCCCCAAAAAAAAAAGTTAAACTCTCAGAAAAACTTTATTAAATAGAGAATGAATTTCGCTATTTGGTGGTTTTTTTTTATGAAGAAATTCGCAAAATGTTCTTGGTTCCCAGGAAAAATTCATAAAATAAGGTTCATTAAATAGAGGTCCAACTGTATATGATAAACTTATTTCTATTTAATAATTGTTTAAAATGTTAAAAAGGCATATTATTATTATTTTTTTTTTCAGATTTATCATGTAACTGTGATGCCTTGTTTTGATAAAAAGCTAGAAGCATCTAGAAGAGATTTTTATAATGATGTCTGTGATACTCGTGATGTTGACTGTGTTATAACATCAAGTATGTAGTTATATCAATTTCAAAAGTACCAAACTTTTTATTTTATAATATCAATTATTTTTATTTTGTTTTAGTAAAAAAATGAGACTTTTCTTTTTAAAAATTAGCATAACTGAATTATAAAGATTGTTATATTTATTCTTTCGTTTTCATGTACAAAAATATTAACCTGAAAGTTCAGGTAAAATGTAAAGCCCAAATAAAAGCATGGTGTCTTTACTACTGATTTTACAGTAATAAAATAAATATGCTTGATGTAGTGTTATTGGTTAAAATTCGAATTAAAATATTTCTTATAAGAAATTATTCTTTCTTCTTTTTAACAGATAAATTCAAATTCTAATATGAAGGGAATGGCTACTCCTTACATAAAAAAGAGATGTGTTATTAATTTTGTTTAATAATTAAATGTTCTGTCATTATGAAAACACTTTGTGTAGAAAGTTTACTAGTATAACTTCTTACATTTATAAAATTCTTTAAAAAAAATAAATATATCATCTTTTTTTTTTGTTTATTTTTACTATTAAATATTATCAGTGTTTGCTGTAACAACTGTACTCTTTACATCTCCTACTTTATTTGCTATGACAATATTCATCTATATAGTTTGGTACACTGGTTAATTTTATGTATCATGCTTTAACATATACATGGTTGTAATTTACCCATAGTCACTGTCCCATATATAATTTGACATTTTCAAATATAAATTTGTATACAAGTCCTAAAATTAAAATTATTTATAAAAATAAATTTAATCGATAATTCTCATCAACAGTAAATTGCAATTATCTTTTTTTTTTTTTTTTTTTTTCTTCCCCAGTTGAAGTTGAAGAGCTTTTGAAGAGTGAAGATATTGCATTAAGTGAGATTCAACCAGATGATCTTGATAGTATATGGTATACACTTACTGTTATTTTACTAATGGAAAGTTTTGTTGTTCAAGTTCTTCTAATAAATAGATATACTTGTATGAACTAGAATTACATGAAATAAGTTTTAATAGATTAATAATTTATGGGTTTTTTAAACAACATACATATTTTTACTTATTTTTCTTCTAGAGTAAGTCAATGAAATTTTGCATTATTATTATTTTCATACATTTGGGTTGCATTTTGAATAATTTAAGATAATCCTATTGACATAACATAGCAGTCCATTTTGATTCACAATACTTTAGATTTTAATCTAGTTATCTATCAGTATCTTTTAAAGCTTTCCATTATAAAAAAAAAATTATTTGCATGTACTCGATATGAAGCTTGGTGATATTAATTCAGGTTTTATTTAGTTATATATATGTATACATTATAAAACTCTAAATATAGTTTTTTTAATAACTAACTAAATAAGTTATTAAAAATAAGGCTGAAAATTTATTCGCATTTTTCATGAATTTTCCTTAGAACTTAAGACGGATTTTTTGAGATTTTAATATACCGTAAATGACGGCATATAACGCAATGATTATATATATAACGTATTATATATATATAATGTAAGATGAATATATATATATATATATATATATATAACGTAAGATGAATATGATGAACTCTTTATGCTGTCTGATAATGGAAATTGAAGTTCGTAAGTTATGTCATTTCTTTTAAATAAACAACATACAGGTACATGTTGTTTATTTAAAAGAAATCTCATTTTTTATGCTCATCTTTTCCTTATTTTTAAATTTATCACTTTTATAACTGGCGTATAACGCGCACCCTTAAATTTTGACCTTATTTTTTGTATGAAAAGTGCACGTTATACTCCGGAATTTACGGTATTTGAAATTTACATACATAAATTTAATTGGCCTATTTCCTGGCATACTAGTGCTGTTTGCACTTGTTAGGTTCCCATCCCTCCAAGTGGCACCAGGGAAGGGGCGGGGGGTTTCTGTGCAACTTTCCTTTCAGGTTAAGATGGGAACAGTAGAGGGCAGGTAGAAAGACCAGCTCAATGGCTTTACTCAGCTACTTGACCTCTCAAGATGAAAGCTGGACATTACTAGTTAAAGACCGCTGGTGGTATGACACACGGCACCCCTGCTTCCACATTGAGGCATGTGATCACCTAACCAGACCAAGTTAATAAAAGTTTTTCGATTAATTTTACATGAACAAATTTCTCTTTAAAACTATGGGAATTATTAAGGAAAATATATTTGTGATTTTATAAGAAATAAAAATTGTTGTATAAATAATAAACTATGTAAAATGCAACAGAAAAATACAAATTGTTTTCTGAGCAGTTTTTATGATTGCATATAATTTAGTTATATGTCTTTGTTATAGTGTTCTTCTTAGATCTATTATAGATTTATGCAATATTGTTAAGGATGCCTATTTTTTAAGTTTTTGTTAATTAGTTATGTTTCTGAAAAATATTTCTTATGTTTCTTTTGTTTCAGTGAAGACTGTCCTTCTCTCTATTCACATTCTGGTAGTACATCTGGTGGCTTTAGTGATCATGTTTTCATGTATGCTGCAAAAGAGCTTTTTCAAGAGGATGTTGTTAATTTGCAGTATAAAACCTTGAGGTATTGAATCACTCTTGTGGAAACCAATGTTTTGAATTGAAGTTTTTTAAAACAAATGAAAAGTATATGATTGATGAATGAAAAGTTATATGAAGTTAACTGTTTTAAACTTCAATAGTTGTTTATTATGTATTCAGAGATGCCAACTACTATGGAAAAAGCATATATTTTTATGGAAATTTAAGTATAAATTGATTTATTCTATAACATTTCAAAGCTGCATTTTTTATTGATAAAATAAAACAATGATAATGAGTTATTGTACTACACCCAATGCCTAAAAGAAACAATTATCAGATGCAATCAGCATCAAATTTATAATCAGCGCCCGCTAAAGAAAAAAAAGTGTTGAGTCTGGACCTCTCTTCTTTCCCCCCCTTCCCCCCCTTCCTTTCTCAGACTTTACACTCTTCTGCTTTTTTTTTGCTTTCAAGATGTGCTAACTGCTAAAGCTTAGTGATAAATTCCATTCTGGTAAGTTTCTATTTATTTATAATTAATATCAATTTTCATAGGGTATAATTAAACTTATTTAAATAGTTTAGGAACAAAAAAACTAAAATTTTGCCAATATGACTAACTACTGACAAACATCAAATACTACTGAAAATATTCATAATTAATACTGAAAAGTGTCATTGAGAGTTGGCATCTGTGTATATAAAAGCATATTTAAAAATCAATTATATGTTTTAGTTATGTAGAAAGATGGTGGTTTAGAATTGATATAAAAAAATGGCATTCATGACAATTATAGTTTATATGGAAAGTCACGCATTAATAGAAAATGTAATACAAACACAAATTTTAGATGCATATGAGAAATTTTCAAAATTATGCTTCCATTAAAAATAAAAGAAAAAACTACACAACTTCATTTACTGAACTTTTGAATGTGTATTTAACATGTAATGTCTTTTTTATATATAAACAAAAACACCAGACATTTCCCCCCCCCCCCTTTTAGGGTTGAATAATTTTTTTTTTTTTTTTAAATATAACTAAAACTTTTGTAGTGTGTTGTTTAAGAAATTTTAATGTTTTGTGGAACCAAACTCATATCATATATATATATATATATAAATCAATCATCATACAATTATTTATTTACCATGGTATATTTGCAGAAACCAAGATTTAAAGGAAATTATTTTAGAAAAAGATGGAGAAGTAGTTCTTAGGTTCGCCATTGCAAATGGATTTAGAAACATACAAAATATTGTACAAAAGTTAAAGCGACAGAAATCACCTTATCATTATGTTGAAATTATGGCTTGCCCATCAGGTAAAACATTTAGACATGTTATTTTAATAACTTTATTTAAAATGTGTAATTATAAAATAAAATGGATATTTTATGGAACACTTTTAACGACTAATTATTCTTTTGCTCGATAAACATAAATTTGTGTTACATATATAGAAGTACAATGTTTCTATTTATAAGATGTGAAAACTGATGAATTCAAAGATGACATTAATGGTTATAAACTTTTAATTGCATTAACAGCCACTTATGTAATGTTTTATTGTTTAAAATGTGCTTGTCATGTTTTACAATAAACTAAGCACACAAAGGTTAAGAAGACTCATTTTATCAATTAATCTTAAACTATGAAATTCAAGTATAATTTAATAATTTGATAAAAATAATTTAATTGTGTATTCTTGCATTATAACTATTTAGAAATCAATTAGAAGTCATTGGAAACTGCCCCCCCCTCCCACACACACTCTATAATTGACATATATGAGTGTAAGGTATCACTTACTAAATTAATACTGCTCTAAAACTTTAATTGATGTATAGTTATTATTTGATTCAAATAGTTCAGCATTAAACACTACCTGTTTCTAAATTATTTTCCATCATTTACAAATTTTGTGCTTGACTTTTGTTTATACAAAGTAATACCCATGAAATTTTGATAGTAAAAAACTTAATGGTTCTGATGCGTGCGTGCGTGCGTGTGCGTGCGTGCAAGCAAGGTGTCCAAAAATAATAATAATAATAATAACTAGGCCTTTATTCCTTAAATATTGTCCATAGATTTATACAATAAATTACAAAGTTATATAAAAAGAATGTACAGAATTTCATGCTATTGATTAAAAATTTCAGGAAATTAAATCTTTATAAATACAAAATTTAAATTTTTATACAGCTCCCCTACTAAAAAATTCCCAAGCATTAAAAATGGAAGAAAATGCCCTAAATGGGCCCCATACATCAGTTAGGTGAAGTTTTTATCATAAAAAGACTGAAAGATATGAACATAAATATTTGTGGCATAAACTTCATTCCGATGGTTCTTGAAGAGAAAAAACATAATAGAAGATTGCTTATCAGAGGCTATACACAAATTATGAAAGAAAACTATGATTGCTTAAATAGTTAATACTTTTGTTTGTATTGGTATTGCATAGCCCCTTCCTGCTTTTTTAAACATATCTCTAAGCCTTTTTATGATGAGACTGAAATTTTGCACATCACTTATTAACATATTCAGCACATTTTGCTAATTTGGAATTTCTTTTAAATGAGGGGGCATTTAAAATTTAAATTTTATATTTATTTAGTTTTAATCTCTGGAAAATTTTAATAGAAATAATAAAATTCTGTACCTTTCTATGTTCAACTTTGTGGCTTATTATATATGTCCATGATCAATATTTAAGGAATAAAAGCATAGGCCAGTGTTTTTGGGTTATCCTGTGTATAAAGAACCTCTTTAACACACTTCTCATATATAGGCTTTATTGTTACTGTTAATTTCTTTGTCAATATCATATATGATCTGATGCATTAATAAACTTAAAATAATGCAAACTATAAAATAATGCAAATTTAACGTTTTCTGATCTTGTTTATGCTCTAATTGATTTGTAGAATGCTATACAGAAAAACTGTCATGAATAGCATTATGAATGTATGTGTGTGTTTGATTTTGTTTGAGTCATAATTGTGCATAGTCATTTTCTTCATGCACAAAAATGTACACATATTTGAAATTGCCTTACAGATGGAAACTGGAAATATAAATGTGTATTTTTGTTCATATTTATTTCCTTCTATTATATAATACAGTAACCCCTCATTACATTGCGCATCGATATATCCCACTTTTTTTATGTCTCCGAATTTATTTCTGTACTCTTTTACTTTGTTTCTTTACTTGAAAAGCACACAGTACATTTGGAAAATACATCTTCTATCACATAAGTTAGGTAAAATTAATTAATTTTTGCTCCTTAATCTCTGTTGAAATGCAAGATATGAGAGAAAAATCAAATCAAATGACTCTGGATCATTTTCTCAGCAGGAAATGAAATGTGTATTTTAACATAAAATAAAAATAAAAAATTAAACTTCTATTTTTATGGTTTAAGAGCATATCTTTTATTACAGTACATATACTATTAATTTTAATTATATTTTAAATGCGTATGTTCATAAAAGTAAAGTTTTATATCATCCCTCCGCCCTCTCCACCCATTATATCGCACATCTTGTCTCCCGACAAGCACGATATAACGAGGGGTTACTGTATTAATATTAGTATATAATAACTTTTGTATTATTGAATAATATTTTTTTTCTTTTTTAATTTTCTTGTAAAGGGGTGGGGTGGGCATTTTAAAAGGAACTCTTTGGTCACCCTCTAATAGTCTTTGGATTAAAAGATTTGTTGTGCCATCTGGTGACCAAACACATCAACTTCTGATTAGTAGGCTGGCACCTTTGCCAATTATGCAACAATATGGCACTAATAATATTTTCTTTATCCGA
>JAWZYV010016658.1:0-12604 GCA_038373885.1 Cheiracanthium punctorium
ATCCAATATAAAGATATCTTATAAATCCTTCATAGTTCTGTCTACTGAAAACATCAAACGGTACTTACGTATTATCCCGGCGGTCATTCTCGCCAAACTATTTTTTAGTCAAATGAGTTGCTAAATTGTCGCCAATCGTATTCAAAACCATTAATAATTTCACGTGCCCGGCATTTATCTTCTCAAAAATTCGCTTGTCTTGGCGGACCGCTGGGATAATACGTAAGTACCCATCAAATTTTGTAATCTCGAGGAGCGATTTAGAATCGCTATAACTGTGACAGGGCGTTAGAGTTGCAGAGTTTACAAATTTCAGGCGTTTTTTAAAATTTATGACGTCACTGTTTAACTACCGTAAAAGATACCCCGGTTGGTTGAGGGAGTTAATTTGGATATTTTGCTCAATAGCTTTCAAAAGGTATCATATTAAAATTTACAACGACATTGAAATTTAGAATAGGACACTATGGAGGAACGTAATCCAACGTTAAAATTAAACTATACTCGCAACATGCATATGTTAGGAAACATATATGCCTGCAACATAATTAAATGCGAAAAATAAAAAAGTAAATAGAAAATTTTTAATATATCCCGCTTTAAAATGAATTTTGTAGCTTTTAAAATAAAGAACATTTTCAGCCGCGTTAAAATATTTCAATTTTTAAGTAAGCACGGATTAAAATGTCACTTATAATAATAATAATATTCATGAATTTCTCAGTTTATTTCTAAATAGCTCTCCATACATGTTTAATTTATGCATAGTTTTGTAAGATTGGCGTATTTAGCACCGCAAACATTTAATCTCACCGTGGTGAAAAATATTCAAGCAGTGCCAACTTAAATATCCATGTATCCAATATAAAGATATCTTATAAATCCTTCATAGTTCTGTCTACTGAAAACATCAAACGGTACTTACGTATTATCCCGGCGGTCATTCTCGCCAAACTATTTTTTAGTCAAATGAGTTGCTAAATTGTCGCCAATCGTATTCAAAACCATTAATAATTTCACGTGCCCGGCATTTATCTTCTCAAAAATTCGCTTGTCTTGGCGGACCGCTGGGATAATACGTAAGTACCCATCAAATTTTGTAATCTCGAGGAGCGATTTAGAATCGCTATAACTGTGACAGGGCGTTAGAGTTGCAGAGTTTACAAATTTCAGGCGTTTTTTTAAATTTATGACGTCACTGTTTAACTACCGTAAAAGATACCCCGGTTGGTTGAGGGAGTTAATTTGGATATTTTGCTCAATAGCTTTCAAAAGGTATCATATTAAAATTTACAACGACATTGAAATTTAGAATAGGACACTATGGAGGAACGTAATCCAACGTTAAAATTAAACTATACTCGCAACATGCATATGTTAGGAAACATATATGCCTGCAACATAATTAAATGCGAAAAATAAAAAAGTAAATAGAAAATTTTTAATATATCCCGCTTTAAAATGAATTTTGTAGCTTTTAAAATAAAGAACATTTTCAGCCGCGTTAAAATATTTCAATTTTTAAGTAAGCACGGATTAAAATGTCACTTATAATAATAATAATATTCATGAATTTCTCAGTTTATTTCTAAATAGCTCTCCATACATGTTTAATTTATGCATAGTTTTGTAAGATTGGCGTATTTAGCACCGCAAACATTTAATCTCACCGTGGTGAAAAATATTCAAGCAGTGCCAACTTAAATATCCATGTATCCAATATAAAGATATCTTATAAATCCTTCATAGTTCTGTCTACTGAAAACATCAAACGGTACTTACGTATTATCCCGGCGGTCATTCTCGCCAAACTATTTTTTAGTCAAATGAGTTGCTAAATTGTCGCCAATCGTATTCAAAACCATTAATAATTTCACGTGCCCGGCATTTATCTTCTCAAAAATTCGCTTGTCTTGGCGGACCGCTGGGATAATACGTAAGTACCCATCAAATTTTGTAATCTCGAGGAGCGATTTAGAATCGCTATAACTGTGACAGGGCGTTAGAGTTGCAGAGTTTACAAATTTCAGGCGTTTTTTAAAATTTATGACGTCACTGTTTAACTACCGTAAAAGATACCCCGGTTGGTTGAGGGAGTTAATTTGGATATTTTGCTCAATAGCTTTCAAAAGGTATCATATTAAAATTTACAACGACATTGAAATTTAGAATAGGACACTATGGAGGAACGTAATCCAACGTTAAAATTAAACTATACTCGCAACATGCATATGTTAGGAAACATATATGCCTGCAACATAATTAAATGCGAAAAATAAAAAAGTAAATAGAAAATTTTTAATATATCCCGCTTTAAAATGAATTTTGTAGCTTTTAAAATAAAGAACATTTTCAGCCGCGTTAAAATATTTCAATTTTTAAGTAAGCACGGATTAAAATGTCACTTATAATAATAATAATATTCATGAATTTCTCAGTTTATTTCTAAATAGCTCTCCATACATGTTTAATTTATGCATAGTTTTGTAAGATTGGCGTATTTAGCACCGCAAACATTTAATCTCACCGTGGTGAAAAATATTCAAGCAGTGCCAACTTAAATATCCATGTATCCAATATAAAGATATCTTATAAATCCTTCATAGTTCTGTCTACTGAAAACATCAAACGGTACTTACGTATTATCCCGGCGGTCATTCTCGCCAAACTATTTTTTAGTCAAATGAGTTGCTAAATTGTCGCCAATCGTATTCAAAACCATTAATAATTTCACGTGCCCGGCATTTATCTTCTCAAAAATTCGCTTGTCTTGGCGGACCGCTGGGATAATACGTAAGTACCCATCAAATTTTGTAATCTCGAGGAGCGATTTAGAATCGCTATAACTGTGACAGGGCGTTAGAGTTGCAGAGTTTACAAATTTCAGGCGTTTTTTAAAATTTATGACGTCACTGTTTAACTGCCGTAAAAGATAGCCCGGTTGGTTGAGGGAGTTAATTTGGATATTTTGCTCAATAGCTTTCAAAAGGTATCATATTAAAATTTACAACGACATTGAAATTTAGAATAGGACACTATGGAGGAACGTAATCCAACGTTAAAATTAAACTATACTCGCAACATGCATATGTTAGGAAACATATATGCCTGCAACATAATTAAATGCGAAAAATAAAAAAGTAAATAGAAAATGTTTAATATATTACCCGCTTTAAAATGAATTTTGTAGCTTTTAAAATAAAGAACATTTTCAGCCGCGTTAAAATATTTCAATTTTTAAGTAAGCACGGATTAAAATGTCACTTATAATAATAATAATATTCATGAATTTCTCAGTTTATTTCTAAATAGCTCTCCATACATGTTTAATTTATGCATAGTTTTGTAAGATTGGCGTATTTAGCACCGCAAACATTTAATCTCACCGTGGTGAAAAATATTCAAGCAGTGCCAACTTAAATATCCATGTATCCAATATAAAGATATCTTATAAATCCTTCATAGTTCTGTCTACTGAAAACATCAAACGGTACTTACGTATTATCCCGGCGGTCCTTCTCGCCAAACTATTTTTTAGTCAAATGAGTTGCTAAATTGTCGCCAATCGTATTCAAACCATTAATAATTTCACGTGCCCGGCATTTATCTTCTCAAAAATTCGCTTGTCTTGGCGGACCGCTGGGATAATACGTAAGTACCCATCAAATTTTGTAATCTCGAGGAGCGATTTAGAATCGCTATAACTGTGACAGGGCGTTAGAGTTGCAGAGTTTACAAATTTCAGGCGTTTTTTAAAATTTATGACGTCACTGTTTAACTACCGTAAAAGATACCCCGGTTGGTTGAGGGAGTTAATTTGGATATTTTGCTCAATAGCTTTCAAAAGGTATCATATTAAAATTTACAACGACATTGAAATTTAGAATAGGACACTATGGAGGAACGTAATCCAACGTTAAAATTAAACTATACTCGCAACATGCATATGTTAGGAAACATATATGCCTGCAACATAATTAAATGCGAAAAATAAAAAAGTAAATAGAAAATGTTTAATATATTACCCGCTTTAAAATGAATTTTGTAGCTTTTAAAATAAAGAACATTTTCAGCCGCGTTAAAATATTTCAATTTTTAAGTAAGCACGGATTAAAATGTCACTTATAATAATAATAATATTCATGAATTTCTCAGTTTATTTCTAAATAGCTCTCCATACATGTTTAATTTATGCATAGTTTTGTAAGATTGGCGTATTTAGCACCGCAAACATTTAATCTCACCGTGGTGAAAAATATTCAAGCAGTGCCAACTTAAATATCCATGTATCCAATATAAAGATATCTTATAAATCCTTCATAGTTCTGTCTACTGAAAACATCAAACGGTACTTACGTATTATCCCGGCGGTCATTCTCGCCAAACTATTTTTTAGTCAAATGAGTTGCTAAATTGTCGCCAATCGTATTCAAAACCATTAATAATTTCACGTGCCCGGCATTTATCTTCTCAAAAATTCGCTTGTCTTGGCGGACCGCTGGGATAATACGTAAGTACCCATCAAATTTTGTAATCTCGAGGAGCGATTTAGAATCGCTATAACTGTGACAGGGCGTTAGAGTTGCAGAGTTTACAAATTTCAGGCGTTTTTTAAAATTTATGACGTCACTGTTTAACTACCGTAAAAGATACCCCGGTTGGTTGAGGGAGTTAATTTGGATATTTTGCTCAATAGCTTTCAAAAGGTATCATATTAAAATTTACAACGACATTGAAATTTAGAATAGGACACTATGGAGGAACGTAATCCAACGTTAAAATTAAACTATACTCGCAACATGCATATGTTAGGAAACATATATGCCTGCAACATAATTAAATGCGAAAAATAAAAAAGTAAATAGAAAATTTTTAATATATCCCGCTTTAAAATGAATTTTGTAGCTTTTAAAATAAAGAACATTTTCAGCCGCGTTAAAATATTTCAATTTTTAAGTAAGCACGGATTAAAATGTCACTTATAATAATAATAATATTCATGAATTTCTCAGTTTATTTCTAAATAGCTCTCCATACATGTTTAATTTATGCATAGTTTTGTAAGATTGGCGTATTTAGCACCGCAAACATTTAATCTCACCGTGGTGAAAAATATTCAAGCAGTGCCAACTTAAATATCCATGTATCCAATATAAAGATATCTTATAAATCCTTCATAGTTCTGTCTACTGAAAACATCAAACGGTACTTACGTATTATCCCGGCGGTCATTCTCGCCAAACTATTTTTTAGTCAAATGAGTTGCTAAATTGTCGCCAATCGTATTCCAAACCATTAATAATTTCACGTGCCCGGCATTTATCTTCTCAAAAATTCGCTTGTCTTGGCGGACCGCTGGGATAATACGTAAGTACCCATCAAATTTTGTAATCTCGAGGAGCGATTTAGAATCGCTATAACTGTGACAGGGCGTTAGAGTTGCAGAGTTTACAAATTTCAGGCGTTTTTTAAAATTTATGACGTCACTGTTTAACTACCGTAAAAGATACCCCGGTTGGTTGAGGGAGTTAATTTGGATATTTTGCTCAATAGCTTTCAAAAGGTATCATATTAAAATTTACAACGACATTGAAATTTAGAATAGGACACTATGGAGGAACGTAATCCAACGTTAAAATTAAACTATACTCGCAACATGCATATGTTAGGAAACATATATGCCTGCAACATAATTAAATGCGAAAAATAAAAAAGTAAATAGAAAATTTTTAATATATCCCGCTTTAAAATGAATTTTGTAGCTTTTAAAATAAAGAACATTTTCAGCCGCGTTAAAATATTTCAATTTTTAAGTAAGCACGGATTAAAATGTCACTTATAATAATAATAATATTCATGAATTTCTCAGTTTATTTCTAAATAGCTCTCCATACATGTTTAATTTATGCATAGTTTTGTAAGATTGGCGTATTTAGCACCGCAAACATTTAATCTCACCGTGGTGAAAAATATTCAAGCAGTGCCAACTTAAATATCCATGTATCCAATATAAAGATATCTTATAAATCCTTCATAGTTCTGTCTACTGAAAACATCAAACGGTACTTACGTATTATCCCGGCGGTCATTCTCGCCAAACTATTTTTTAGTCAAATGAGTTGCTAAATTGTCGCCAATCGTATTCAAAACCATTAATAATTTCACGTGCCCGGCATTTATCTTCTCAAAAATTCGCTTGTCTTGGCGGACCGCTGGGATAATACGTAAGTACCCATCAAATTTTGTAATCTCGAGGAGCGATTTAGAATCGCTATAACTGTGACAGGGCGTTAGAGTTGCAGAGTTTACAAATTTCAGGCGTTTTTTAAAATTTATGACGTCACTGTTTAACTACCGTAAAAGATACCCCGGTTGGTTGAGGGAGTTAATTTGGATATTTTGCTCAATAGCTTTCAAAAGGTATCATATTAAAATTTACAACGACATTGAAATTTAGAATAGGACACTATGGAGGAACGTAATCCAACGTTAAAATTAAACTATACTCGCAACATGCATATGTTAGGAAACATATATGCCTGCAACATAATTAAATGCGAAAAATAAAAAAGTAAATAGAAAATTTTTAATATATCCCGCTTTAAAATGAATTTTGTAGCTTTTAAAATAAAGAACATTTTCAGCCGCGTTAAAATATTTCAATTTTTAAGTAAGCACGGATTAAAATGTCACTTATAATAATAATAATATTCATGAATTTCTCAGTTTATTTCTAAATAGCTCTCCATACATGTTTAATTTATGCATAGTTTTGTAAGATTGGCGTATTTAGCACCGCAAACATTTAATCTCACCGTGGTGAAAAATATTCAAGCAGTGCCAACTTAAATATCCATGTATCCAATATAAAGATATCTTATAAATCCTTCATAGTTCTGTCTACTGAAAACATCAAACGGTACTTACGTATTATCCCGGCGGTCATTCTCGCCAAACTATTTTTTAGTCAAATGAGTTGCTAAATTGTCGCCAATCGTATTCAAAACCATTAATAATTTCACGTGCCCGGCATTTATCTTCTCAAAAATTCGCTTGTCTTGGCGGACCGCTGGGATAATACGTAAGTACCCATCAAATTTTGTAATCTCGAGGAGCGATTTAGAATCGCTATAACTGTGACAGGGCGTTAGAGTTGCAGAGTTTACAAATTTCAGGCGTTTTTTAAAATTTATGACGTCACTGTTTAACTACCGTAAAAGATACCCGGTTGGTTGAGGGAGTTAATTTGGATATTTTGCTCAATAGCTTTCAAAAGGTATCATATTAAAATTTACAACGACATTGAAATTTAGAATAGGACACTATGGAGGAACGTAATCCAACGTTAAAATTAAACTATACTCGCAACATGCATATGTTAGGAAACATATATGCCTGCAACATAATTAAATGCGAAAAATAAAAAAGTAAATAGAAAATTTTTAATATATCCCGCTTTAAAATGAATTTTGTAGCTTTTAAAATAAAGAACATTTTCAGCCGCGTTAAAATATTTCAATTTTTAAGTAAGCACGGATTAAAATGTCACTTATAATAATAATAATATTCATGAATTTCTCAGTTTATTTCTAAATAGCTCTCCATACATGTTTAATTTATGCATAGTTTTGTAAGATTGGCGTATTTAGCACCGCAAACATTTAATCTCACCGTGGTGAAAAATATTCAAGCAGTGCCAACTTAAATATCCATGTATCCAATATAAAGATATCTTATAAATCCTTCATAGTTCTGTCTACTGAAAACATCAAACGGTACTTACGTATTATCCCGGCGGTCATTCTCGCCAAACTATTTTTTAGTCAAATGAGTTGCTAAATTGTCGCCAATCGTATTCCAAACCATTAATAATTTCACGTGCCCGGCATTTATCTTCTCAAAAATTCGCTTGTCTTGGCGGACCGCTGGGATAATACGTAAGTACCCATCAAATTTTGTAATCTCGAGGAGCGATTTAGAATCGCTATAACTGTGACAGGGCGTTAGAGTTGCAGAGTTTACAAATTTCAGGCGTTTTTTAAAATTTATGACGTCACTGTTTAACTACCGTAAAAGATACCCCGGTTGGTTGAGGGAGTTAATTTGGATATTTTGCTCAATAGCTTTCAAAAGGTATCATATTAAAATTTACAACGACATTGAAATTTAGAATAGGACACTATGGAGGAACGTAATCCAACGTTAAAATTAAACTATACTCGCAACATGCATATGTTAGGAAACATATATGCCTGCAACATAATTAAATGCGAAAAATAAAAAAGTAAATAGAAAATTTCTAATATATTCCCGCTTTAAAATGAATTTTGTAGCTTTTAAAATAAAGAACATTTTCAGCCGCGTTAAAATATTTCAATTTTTAAGTAAGCACGGATTAAAATGTCACTTATAATAATAATAATATTCATGAATTTCTCAGTTTATTTCTAAATAGCTCTCCATACATGTTTAATTTATGCATAGTTTTGTAAGATTGGCGTATTTAGCACCGCAAACATTTAATCTCACCGTGGTGAAAAATATTCAAGCAGTGCCAACTTAAATATCCATGTATCCAATATAAAGATATCTTATAAATCCTTCATAGTTCTGTCTACTGAAAACATCAAACGGTACTTACGTATTATCCCGGCGGTCATTCTCGCCAAACTATTTTTTAGTCAAATGAGTTGCTAAATTGTCGCCAATCGTATTCAAAACCATTAATAATTTCACGTGCCCGGCATTTATCTTCTCAAAAATTCGCTTGTCTTGGCGGACCGCTGGGATAATACGTAAGTACCCATCAAATTTTGTAATCTCGAGGAGCGATTTAGAATCGCTATAACTGTGACAGGGCGTTAGAGTTGCAGAGTTTACAAATTTCAGGCGTTTTTTAAAATTTATGACGTCACTGTTTAACTACCGTAAAAGATACCCCGGTTGGTTGAGGGAGTTAATTTGGATATTTTGCTCAATAGCTTTCAAAAGGTATCATATTAAAATTTACAACGACATTGAAATTTAGAATAGGACACTATGGAGGAACGTAATCCAACGTTAAAATTAAACTATACTCGCAACATGCATATGTTAGGAAACATATATGCCTGCAACATAATTAAATGCGAAAAATAAAAAAGTAAATAGAAAATTTTTAATATATCCCGCTTTAAAATGAATTTTGTAGCTTTTAAAATAAAGAACATTTTCAGCCGCGTTAAAATATTTCAATTTTTAAGTAAGCACGGATTAAAATGTCACTTATAATAATAATAATATTCATGAATTTCTCAGTTTATTTCTAAATAGCTCTCCATACATGTTTAATTTATGCATAGTTTTGTAAGATTGGCGTATTTAGCACCGCAAACATTTAATCTCACCGTGGTGAAAAATATTCAAGCAGTGCCAACTTAAATATCCATGTATCCAATATAAAGATATCTTATAAATCCTTCATAGTTCTGTCTACTGAAAACATCAAACGGTACTTACGTATTATCCCGGCGGTCATTCTCGCCAAACTATTTTTTAGTCAAATGAGTTGCTAAATTGTCGCCAATCGTATTCAAAACCATTAATAATTTCACGTGCCCGGCATTTATCTTCTCAAAAATTCGCTTGTCTTGGCGGACCGCTGGGATAATACGTAAGTACCCATCAAATTTTGTAATCTCGAGGAGCGATTTAGAATCGCTATAACTGTGACAGGGCGTTAGAGTTGCAGAGTTTACAAATTTCAGGCGTTTTTTAAAATTTATGACGTCACTGTTTAACTACCGTAAAAGATACCCCGGTTGGTTGAGGGAGTTAATTTGGATATTTTGCTCAATAGCTTTCAAAAGGTATCATATTAAAATTTACAACGACATTGAAATTTAGAATAGGACACTATGGAGGAACGTAATCCAACGTTAAAATTAAACTATACTCGCAACATGCATATGTTAGGAAACATATATGCCTGCAACATAATTAAATGCGAAAAATAAAAAAGTAAATAGAAAATTTTTAATATATCCCGCTTTAAAATGAATTTTGTAGCTTTTAAAATAAAGAACATTTTCAGCCGCGTTAAAATATTTCAATTTTTAAGTAAGCACGGATTAAAATGTCACTTATAATAATAATAATATTCATGAATTTCTCAGTTTATTTCTAAATAGCTCTCCATACATGTTTAATTTATGCATAGTTTTGTAAGATTGGCGTATTTAGCACCGCAAACATTTAATCTCACCGTGGTGAAAAATATTCAAGCAGTGCCAACTTAAATATCCATGTATCCAATATAAAGATATCTTATAAATCCTTCATAGTTCTGTCTACTGAAAACATCAAACGGTACTTACGTATTATCCCGGCGGTCATTCTCGCCAAACTATTTTTTAGTCAAATGAGTTGCTAAATTGTCGCCAATCGTATTCCAAACCATTAATAATTTCACGTGCCCGGCATTTATCTTCTCAAAAATTCGCTTGTCTTGGCGGACCGCTGGGATAATACGTAAGTACCCATCAAATTTTGTAATCTCGAGGAGCGATTTAGAATCGCTATAACTGTGACAGGGCGTTAGAGTTGCAGAGTTTACAAATTTCAGGCGTTTTTTAAAATTTATGACGTCACTGTTTAACTACCGTAAAAGATACCCCGGTTGGTTGAGGGAGTTAATTTGGATATTTTGCTCAATAGCTTTCAAAAGGTATCATATTAAAATTTACAACGACATTGAAATTTAGAATAGGACACTATGGAGGAACGTAATCCAACGTTAAAATTAAACTATACTCGCAACATGCATATGTTAGGAAACATATATGCCTGCAACATAATTAAATGCGAAAAATAAAAAAGTAAATAGAAAATTTTTAATATATCCCGCTTTAAAATGAATTTTGTAGCTTTTAAAATAAAGAACATTTTCAGCCGCGTTAAAATATTTCAATTTTTAAGTAAGCACGGATTAAAATGTCACTTATAATAATAATAATATTCATGAATTTCTCAGTTTATTTCTAAATAGCTCTCCATACATGTTTAATTTATGCATAGTTTTGTAAGATTGGCGTATTTAGCACCGCAAACATTTAATCTCACCGTGGTGAAAAATATTCAAGCAGTGCCAACTTAAATATCCATGTATCCAATATAAAGATATCTTATAAATCCTTCATAGTTCTGTCTACTGAAAACATCAAACGGTACTTACGTATTATCCCGGCGGTCATTCTCGCCAAACTATTTTTTAGTCAAATGAGTTGCTAAATTGTCGCCAATCGTATTCAAAACCATTAATAATTTCACGTGCCCGGCATTTATCTTCTCAAAAATTCGCTTGTCTTGGCGGACCGCTGGGATAATACGTAAGTACCCATCAAATTTTGTAATCTCGAGGAGCGATTTAGAATCGCTATAACTGTGACAGGGCGTTAGAGTTGCAGAGTTTACAAATTTCAGGCGTTTTTTAAAATTTATGACGTCACTGTTTAACTACCGTAAAAGATACCCCGGTTGGTTGAGGGAGTTAATTTGGATATTTTGCTCAATAGCTTTCAAAAGGTATCATATTAAAATTTACAACGACATTGAAATTTAGAATAGGACACTATGGAGGAACGTAATCCAACGTTAAAATTAAACTATACTCGCAACATGCATATGTTAGGAAACATATATGCCTGCAACATAATTAAATGCGAAAAATAAAAAAGTAAATAGAAAATTTTTAATATATCCCGCTTTAAAATGAATTTTGTAGCTTTTAAAATAAAGAACATTTTCAGCCGCGTTAAAATATTTCAATTTTTAAGTAAGCACGGATTAAAATGTCACTTATAATAATAATAATATTCATGAATTTCTCAGTTTATTTCTAAATAGCTCTCCATACATGTTTAATTTATGCATAGTTTTGTAAGATTGGCGTATTTAGCACCGCAAACATTTAATCTCACCGTGGTGAAAAATATTCAAGCAGTGCCAACTTAAATATCCATGTATCCAATATAAAGATATCTTATAAATCCTTCATAGTTCTGTCTACTGAAAACATCAAACGGTACTTACGTATTATCCCGGCGGTCATTCTCGCCAAACTATTTTTTAGTCAAATGAGTTGCTAAATTGTCGCCAATCGTATTCCAAACCATTAATAATTTCACGTGCCCGGCATTTATCTTCTCAAAAATTCGCTTGTCTTGGCGGACCGCTGGGATAATACGTAAGTACCCATCAAATTTTGTAATCTCGAGGAGCGATTTAGAATCGCTATAACTGTGACAGGGCGTTAGAGTTGCAGAGTTTACAAATTTCAGGCGTTTTTTAAAATTTATGACGTCACTGTTTAACTACCGTAAAAGATACCCCGGTTGGTTGAGGGAGTTAATTTGGATATTTTGCTCAATAGCTTTCAAAAGGTATCATATTAAAATTTACAACAGGACACTATGGAGGAACGTAATCCAACGTTAAAATTAAACTATACTCGCAACATGCATATGTTAGGAAACATATATGCCTGCAACATAATTAAATGCGAAAAATAAAAAAGAAAATAGAAAATTTTTAATATATCCCGCTTTAAAATGAATTTTGTAGCTTT